>RYFJ01000967.1:0-260339 GCA_003991445.1 Oryza meyeriana var. granulata
CTGCCGACCGGGCAACATGAACCAATGTCTAGCCCAATATCGTTACACAGGAGATAAGATATCAGAGTCATGGGAAGCCCTCGTCGGGTCGTGAAAGGCGCTCCTTGACCTCATAGATCCCAGCCCTGTTTGGGAACCAGTGCAGCAGATACCCCCAAATAGAGGCGCGTCTTGAGGATGCACCGAGTGCCTTGATGAAGTACTCGGATGAGCATATGTTGCCGCGTGCCAAACCCTGGCGATGACCAAATCCATCTACCCGAGGGCAGATAATGAAGCCATTGGGGAGGGGTTTGCCGAGGAGACGACGCCCGAGGAGGCGCTGGAGCTGATTGCCCTGGCGAAGCCGACTGCTGAGATAATTACCCGAGACCTGGGTCTGTAAGGGCAACATATTATGTAGTCGGTATGTATAAACTTTTGTGAAAAGATATGTGTAAATATATGTGCAATGCTGCCAAGCTTGTCACTCAGTCATCATTAGCTTTACTTGACTGTGTAGTCTGCGCCGAGTTAGTCTGTCAGAACTTAATAAAAATGTTCAACGTAAGAGGCTGTACTCGGGCAAACATGACAGTCGTAATAAGGATTCATAACTGGAGTAGGATAAGCTCGTATGTTATTGACAGAACACATATATACATGCAGCCCCCGAGTCACTACTCGGTTGATACAAGCGGCGTAGTGAGTCAGAGAAACTGTACACATAAAAATTATAAAACTCAGGTATAGAAAGGACGTAGCTGTTCTATGTTCCATGAGTTGCTGATGAGAACACCGTCTTCAGTCTTTAGTCGGTAGGCGCCTGGCCGTGTGACCTCGGCTATAATGAACGGCCCTTCCCAGATTGGGGATAATTTATGCCTGTCTTTGGTGGTTTGTATTTTCCTCAAGACGAGATCCCCGACCAAAAAGGCGTGGCCACGGACATTGTGGTTGTGGTAGCGACGCAGGCCTTGAAGATACCTTGCCGACTGGATTGTTGCGGTGTCCCTTGCTTCTTCCAACTGATCTAGCTCGACCAGTCGGGTGTTATTTGAGTCGTCTTCTGAGTAAGCCTGGACTCGCGGAGAGCCGAACTGTAACTCTGTCGGTAGCATAGCCTCGGCACCGTAGACCAGAAAGAAAGGGGATTGCCCTGTTGCCCGACTAACCGTGGTTCTGAGAGACCAGAGAACAGATGGGAGTTCTTGTACCCACCGACCCGCATATGGTTGTAGTCGGTCAAATATCCTAGCCTTGATACCTTGTAAGACCATACCGTTGGCTCGTTCGACCTGCCCGTTGCTCCGCGGGTGTGCCACAGATGCGTAGCAGATCTTGATGCCAAAATCTTCGCAGAAGTCTTGGAATACGCCGCCCGTGAACTGAGTACCGTTATCGGTGATGATGCGGTTAGGGACCCCGAACCGGTATAATATACTCATGATGAAGTCCTTTGCTTGTGCCGCTATAATTGTTGCAACGGGTTTAGCCTCAATCCACCTAGTGAATTTATCCACCACGACGAATAGATGTGTAAACCCTCCTGGCGCTTTCTTGAAAGGCCCGACCATGTCGAGCCCCCATACTGCGAATGGCCAAGAAATAGGGATAGTTTGGAGTTCCTGGGCTGGGAGATTTGTTTGTCTTTCATAGAACTGGCAACCCTCGCACTTGCGAACAATGTCCTTGGCGTCTGTTACTGCTGTGGGACAGAAAAATCCCTGCCGATAAGCCTTTCCGACTAATGTACTGGATGCGGCATGGTTGCCACATATGCCCGAGTGAATCGACTGCAGAATCTACTTGCCCTCCTCGGTGGTGACACAACGCATGAGGACACCAGATGCGCTCCTTCGGTACAGGTCTTCTCCGACTAGTAGGAAGCTTTTGCTTCAACGCTTTATCTGCTCGGCTTGACTGCGATCTTCTAGGAGTTCGTCATCCAGGAGAAATTTGACAACAAGAGTCCTCTAGTCTTAACATATGTGCAGCACCTCGTCTATGGCCGGGGTGGGTTCGCCTCCCGACTGCTCCGGCGCCGGTTTCTTCTTGACTGATGGCTCCATGAGTTGCTCGACAAAGATTCCAGTCGGAACTGGTTCTCGCTTGGATCCCATGTTTGCCAGCTCGTCTGCCGCGTCGTTGTATTGACGCAGGACATGTGTTATTTCCAGCCCGTCGAACTTGTTTTCCAGCTTGCAGACCTCCTGACAGTATGCCGCCATGGTATCGTCGAGAAAAGTCCAGTCTTTCATGACTCGGTTTACCACGAGTTGGGAATCCCCGCGCACAACCAATCGATGTATGCCGAGTGATATAGTGATGCGGAGCCCGTAAATAAGTGCCTCGTACTCGGCGACGTTGTGGGAAGACTGGAAGTGGATTTGTAGAACGTACTTCAGTTTTTCGCCGGTGGGGGACGTCAATATGACTCCAGCCCCGGCGCCGCCGATCCGTAGAGAACCGTCGAAGTACATTGTCCAGTGCTCTAGCTTTGCTGTTGATGTAGGCAGTTGAACTTCTGTCCACTCGGCCATGAAGTCGGCTAGAGCTTGTGATTTAATTGCTGTCTGTGGCTGAAAGGTGATATCGAACGCCATCAACTCAAGTGTCCATTTAGCGATTCGGCCGGTGGCCTCGCGATTATGAAGGACATCCCCGAGTGGAAACGTTATGACCACCGTGACTTGATGTGCTTGGAAATAATGTACCAGCTTCCGGACTGTGATAAGTAGGCCATATAACAGCTTCTAGACCTACGGATATCTCCTCTTCGAGTCAGCAAGGACCTCGCTAACAAAGTTGACTGGCTGTTGTATTTTCTGGATGTGACCCTGTTCGGATCGCTCGACCACCAGCACCGTGTTGACTACCTGAGTGGTTGCCGCCAGATATAGCATGAGCGGTTCTTGGGGCAGAGGTGACGCCAACATGGGAGGTGATGTGAGAAATTGCTTAATGTCTTCGAAGGCTTGCTGGACTTCCGGAGTCCATTGGAAGTTGTCTGCCTTTTTGAGTAGCTTGAAGAAGGGCATACCCCGTTCGCCCAGTCGGGAAATAAACCGGCTGAGTGCCGCCATGCAGCATGTCAGCTTCTGGACGTCTTTGAGGTTAGTCGGGGGAGCCATGTTCATTATGGCGTTGACTTTCTCCGGGTTAGCCTCAATGCCGCGATGCGAGACGATGAAGCCGAGTAACATTCCGGATGGCACACCAAAGGCACACTTTTCCGGGTTCAACTTCATCTTGAATCGTTGAAGATTTTGAAAGGTTTCTTCCAGGTCAGCGATGAGGTCTTCTTTGGACTTGGTCTTGATCACCACGCCGTCGACGTAGGCTTCCACGTTGCGCCCGATCTGAATGTGCAGGCACCGCTAAATTGCCTGTTGATAGGTTGCTCCAGCATTCTTCAGACCGAACGGCATTGTGATGTAGCAGTACGCTCCAAACGGCGTGATGAAAGATGTCTTTAAGCAGTCTTCCTCCCTCAAGCTGATTTGATGGTATCCCTAGTAGCAGTCGAGAAAGCTGAGTAGGTCGCACCCAGCTGTGGAATCTACCACCTGATCTATCCTGGGAAGACCAAATGGGTCCATGGGGCACGCCTTGTTGAGATCGGTGTAGTCGACGCACATGCGCCATTTACCATTTTTCTTTCGGACCAGAACTGGGTTTGCCAGCCAATCCGAGTGATAGACCTCCTTGATGAACCCGGTTGCGAGGAGCTTGGTAATCTCCTCCTGAATCGTATCCTTGCGGTCTTGAGCAAAGCACCACAGCCGTTGCTTGACTAGCTTGGCGCCTGTCTTCACATTTAGGGCGTGCTTGATCACCTCCCTTGGTACACCCGGCATGTCGGACGGTTTCCATGCGAAGATATCTTTATTGGCTTGTAGGAAGGTGATAGTGTGTCTTCCTATTTGGGGTCGAGTCCTGTCCTGACTAGGGTAGTCTTGGAGGGGTCGGAAGGGTCCAGGGGGATCTTCTTCATGTCAGAGTCCGCTGAAATTCCCGACTTCGCTGCATTTTTTGTTGAAACTTGATCTTGCTCGACTTCAGTTGTGGCGGCTTGCCGAATGCTATTGCGCCCGACTGCCCCCTCTTGTGATTGAGCCAGTTCGTAGCTCTCCTTGTCGCAGGTGAAGGCTTGCTTGATGTCACTGTGGAGGGAGAGCACTCCAGCTGGCCCAGGCATCTTGAGCACCATGTATGTATAGTGCGGTATCGCCATGAATTTGGCGAGTGCCGATCGTCCGAGTATCGCGTGGTACACTGCCTCGAAGTTGGCAACCTCAAAGCAGACATTTTCCGTGCGGGAGTTATCCCGCGTGCCGAAGGTTACCGGCAAGGTTATCTGCCCGAGTGGAGTTGATGATAGGCCAGGAATTATCCCATGGAAGGGCACAGTACTCGGCCGTAGTTCTGAATGAGGAATCTTCATCTCGTCCAAAGTCTTGGCGAATAAGATGTTGAGCGCGCTACCTCCGTCAATGAGGGTTTTCTTTAGCCTGATGTTTCTGATGACCGGGTCCAGGACGAGTGGATAACATCTCGGTGAGAAACCCGATCTAGGTGATCTGCGCGATTGAAGGTAATGGCCATCTCTGACCAGCGCAGGTACTAAGGGGTGTTCGTTGTAGAGACCGTGTTGATGTCGCGCGCTGAAAGCTTCTGTTTGCGCTTGGACTCGTACGCGAGCGGCCCCCCGAAGATGTGATTGAGCTCGGCTTGAGGATCTTGAAAATCATCAGCTGGACCCGAGTCTGGCTTGTCTTTGTCCTTGTCGGTGCCAGACGATGAAGCCTGCTCGGAGGCAAACTTCTTGAGCATGTAGCAGTCTTTGGCCGCGTGCTTGCCCTTGGGGTGGAAGGGGCATGGCCCGCTCATGACTTTCTGGTAGTCATTATTCCACTGGGGCCGCGACCGAGTGCGCTCCATGTTGGCCACCTCGTTGTCCGACTTCCGCTTGCGGCTGCCAGACTTGTTTTGAGATGGCTCGTTGTCGGCTTTCGCCTTTTGGTCCTTCTGTCGGGACTCCTTCTTCTCATCGAGGGCCTCTGCGACCACTTCAGCCGAGTAGGCGTATTTATTGGCCATGTCAAACAGAGCCCAGACAGACGGCGGTGGTTTCCGAGTGAACTTCACAATGAATGGGGTGTCCTTTACTCCCTTGCGGAAGGCGGCGATGACAGCCTCGTCGCGGTTCATTGGGATCTTGTTGCGCTTCTCAGAGAACCTCTTGATGAAATCTCATAGAGACTCGTTCTTCTTCTGGTGCAGCTGTTAAAGATCGTGCTCTAAAGACGGCCTCTCGTAGGTCCCCTAAAAGTTAGCGATGAACCAATCCCTAAGTTCTTCCCAAGAATCGATCGACCGCCTCGGGAGCCCTGTCAGCCATGTCCTTGCCGAGTCGGCTAGCGCAAATGGGAGGTAGTTAGCCATGGCTTTGTTGTCGCCCCTAGCAGCTCGGACTGCTAGGGTATATACGGTGAGCCAGGACTCGGGATTTGTCTTGCCGTCATACTTTTCAATCCCAGTGGGCTTAAAACCTGTTGGCCAATGGACGTCCTGTAGCTCCCGAGTGAAAGCTGGGATGCCTTCATCTTCGTGAGGGCTCGGGCTTCGACCACGGCGGTTAAACCACTCGTGATGGAGGCCAAAGTGCTCGTTTTCATCTTCCAGTCAGCGGTGCTCATCTTCTCGTCGTTCGCAGCGCTGGGCGCTGATAGTGTGGTGAAGGTCATGCTGTAGGCGCTCTTGGAGGTCTTGATTAGGCCGGCGATCATACTGGTGATGGCGCCGGTTGTCGTTATTGGTATTGCCGAGTGTAGTTTGCCTAGACTCCTCGCGTGGCGGACTTGAGCCAGCCGCCCGACGCCGAGCTGATGTGGATGAGCCCGCTACTGGAGATCCTTACTGGTTAGTCGGTACTAGGGTGTCGCTCGACTGCTGTTGTTGCTGTTGGCAGGCAGCATCCGTGATCATCGCCTTGATCTTGGCGATAGTTGGGGTGGCCTGGTGATCAGGCCCGAGCTGGAGCGTGTCCAGCAAAGTTGCGGCGGCCACAACATTCTGTTGCGGCGTGACGAAAACGTCATGATCGCCGACTTAAGTTTGTAGAATCTGCTGCTGGGCTGCTCGCCCAGCTCTGCGTAGCCCGTCGTTGCAAGCCTCGCGATCAGTCTCCTCCTGTTGTTGCAGTCGGCGCGCCTCCTCCTGCTGCTCCTCTTGTAGTCGGCGCACCTCAGAGGGTGGTGTTGAAGCCATGAAGATCTCGCGGGGAAGGAGAAAACTCGCCAGACTGGAGTCCAAACTGGCGTTCGAACTGTTATCCGACTTGGAGTCAGTCTCCGAGTAGTTTATCGGAGTGAGAACGACCCCGACCTCTCTAGATCCAATCTGAAACAGCACTTGGCCGTGTCCAAACTGAATCGCAGGAGATTGGGTCTGTTGTGCGGGATGTAAATCCACAGCGTCGCCGAGTCCGTGTGGGAGATTGATGATCTCTCCCCTTCTCGGCCCAACCTGGGCTGGCTCAAGGCCTAGCGCAAGTCAGACGCTGAAGGAGAGAGTTGTCGCGATGCTTGACGATGTGAAGGACGGCCGCAGTAAGTCGTTGAAGGAGATCGCGGCGTCCTGTGGGCCGACTGGCGCTACGTCGGCTGGCTCCTCGGCCGGCTGGATTAGATCTGTTCCGACCAAGGTAAGGTTGCCAATCTGGTTGGCAATGAAATCGAGGCTTCCGAAGGAAAGCTTGTCTCCGGGGGAGAACTTGTTGCCGTCGACTCCGTTTGTTGGATCCATCGAATTTGCTGATGAAGAATTCACCGGAGCCCCTACCTGGCGCGAAAACTATCGATGCTCTGCACCAGCAATAAAACTATAGGGCTACTCGGCAAAGGTAAATTTGGTGAATTGCAGAGGAACACAGAGAAGATTTATACTGGTTTAGGCACTCGATGTGAGGTAATACCCTACGTCCAGTTGAGGTGTTATTCCTCTGAGGTGGTTTGTGATCAATGATCTTCCGTGTGTTGTTCTCTGCCCTCATGGGGCACCCTGCCTCCCTTTATATACTAGGGGACAGGGGTACATGATAAGGATCCCAGCCGGATACGGCCAAGGGAGATCCTTCTTAGAGATAGAAATTTAACCGACTAGGACTATGTTTCCTTATTATACAAGGCAAGGCCTGCCGGGTGCTATCTTATCTCTAATTACATGATTCGGCCCATCCTCTATCCGAGTGGCCCATATACTAGTAATGAGGTGCCCAGGGCCCATGGCCTCCACAGGATGGGGCCGAATGTGGCTATAAGACGCGATGCGGCGTTTCTCATCTTCGGTCTCGACCACCCCGCTGGAGAAATAACCGAACAAGGTTTTGGTCACTTTCTGCTCATTGGCTGATTCGTGGCTAACCCGGTCGGGGTCATATTTTCCCAGGTAATCCCAGCCAAACGCGCCTCTTAGCATTAGTGGCTGGATGCGCCGAGTCAGAAAATGCCTGGCCACCCAAGGTCCGGTCAGGCCGGCTTTCTTGAAGCTATCCAATTTCGCCAACAATTGATGCACTTGGCCCATCTCCTCAAAGGTTGGATCTGACGACCAATTTGATGAAACCACTGGTGGCAAGCCGGTGAATGGACACAAGGAGGGTGTTAGATCTGAACAATAGAACCACTCCTTGTGACAACCTTTCAAGGAAGATTTCAAAGGAAGATTGATGTATGTTTTCTTCCTCTCTCTCCTCAACTGAAGACCAGCCCCCCCGAACACTTGGATGTTACTCTTGGAGGGCTGGGGTTTAATGTGGAACAAATGCCTGAAGAAGTTGAAGTGGGGTTCCACACCCAGAAAACACTCGCAGAGAGTCACGAATATGGAGATTTGAAGGATCAAGTTGGGATTCAAATTCACCAACGCACATGCACCATTTACCGATTTTCTTCTGGACCAGGACTGGGTTTGCCAGCCAATCCGGGTGATAGACCACTTTGATGAACCCGGCTGCAAGAAGCTTGGTTATCTCCTCCCGAATAGCATCTTTACGGTCTTGTGTGAAGTGCCGTAGCCGTTGCTTGATTGGCTTGGCGTCTGTCTTGACGTTGAGGGCTTGCTCGATCACCTCCCTTGGTACGCCCGGCATGTCGGACGGTTTCCACGCGAAGATATCCTTGTTGGCTTGGAGGAAGGTGACGAGCGCGTCTTCCTATTTGGGGTCGAGTCCGGTCCCAACTAGGGTAGTCTTGGAGGTGTCGGAAGGGTCTAGGGGGATCTTCTTCGTGTCGGAGTCCGCTGAAATTCCTGACTTCGCTGCTTTTTTGGCCGGAACTTGGTCATCCTCGACTTCGGTTGAGACGGCTTGCTGAATGCTGTTGCATCTGATTGCTGCCTCTTGTGATTGAGCCAACTCGTAGCTCTCCTTGTCGCAGGTGAAGGCTTGCTTGACGTCGCTGCGGAGGGAGAGAACTCCTACTGGCCCAGGCATTTTGAGCACCATGTAGGTATAGTGCGATATCACCATGAATTTGGCGAGCGCCGGTTGTCCGAGTATCACGTGGTACATGGTCTCGAAGTCAGCGACCTCGAAGCAGATGTTTTCTGTGCGGAAGTTATCCCGCATGCCGAAGGTGACAGGCAAGGTTATCTACCCGAGTGGTGTTGAAGACAGGCCGGGAATTATCCCGTGGAAGGGCGCGGTACTCGGCCGCAGCTCTGAACGAGGGATCTTTATCTCATCCAGAGTCTTGGCGAATAGAATGTTGAGCGCGCTGCCTCCATCTATGAGGACCTTCTTTAGCTTGATATTTTTAACGACCGGGTCCAGGACGAGTGGGTAGCATCCCGGGTGTGAAACCCGATCTGGATGATCTGCGCGGTTGACTGTAATGGACATCTCTGACCAGCGCAAATACTAGGGGACGTCTGCTGTAGAGACCGCATTGACATCACGCGCCGTAAGCTTTTGCTTTCGCTTGGACTCATACGCAAACGGCCCTCCGAAGATATGGTTGAGCTCGGCTTGGGGATCTTGAAAGTCGTCAGCTGGGCCCGAATCTAGCTTGTCTTTGTCCTTGTCGGTGCCAGATGATGAAGCCTGCTCGGAAGCAAACTTCTTAAGCATGAAGCAGTCCTTGGCCACGTGCTTGCCCTTGGGATGGAAGGGGCAAGGCCCACTCATAACTTTTTGGTAGTCGTTGTTCCTTGGGGGCCGTGACCGGGTTCGCTCCATGTTGGCCACCTCGTTGTCCGACATCCGCTTGCGGCTGCCGGACTTGTTCTGTGATGGCTCGTTGTCAGCTTTTGCTTTTTGGCCCTTCTGCTGGGACTCTTCTCATCAAGGGCCTCTGCGACTGTCTCAGCCGAGTTAGCGTATTTATTCGCCATATCGAAGAGAGCCCTGACAGTGGCTGGAGGCTTCCGAGTGAATTTCGCAATGAACAGGGAGTCCTTATGTCCTTGATCATTGGGATTTGGTTGCGCTTCTTGGAGAACCTCTTGATAAATTTGTGCAGAGACTCGTTCTTCCTCTGGTGCAGTTGGTATAGATCGTGCTCGGAAGACGGCCTCTCGTAGGTCCCCTGGAAGTTAGCGATGAACCGCTCCCTGAGTTCTCCCAGGATCCGATCGACTGCCTCGGGAGCCCGGTTAGCCATGTCCTCGCTAAGTCGGCTAGGGCAACCGAGAGGTAGTTAGCCATGGCTTTGTGGTCAACTCCAGCAGCTCGGATTGCCAGACTATATTCGGTGAGCCAGGATTTGGGGTTGGTTTTGCCATCGTATTTCTCGATTCCCGTAGGCTTGAAGCCCGACGGCCAGTTACGTCCTGTAGCTCGTGGGTGAAAGCTGAAACGCCTTCATCTTCGTGAGGGCTCCGGCTCTGATCACAGCGGTTGAACCGCTCGTGGTGGAGGCCGAAGCGCTCATGCTCATCCTCCAGTCAGCGGCACTCGTCCTCTTCGTGTTGACGGCGCCGAGCATTAATGTCTTGTCAGAGGTCGCATTGTAGACGAACTCGGAGGTCCTGGTTGGGCCGACGATCGTTTTGGTGACGCCACCGATTGTTATTGTTAGTGTTGCCGAGTGATGTTTGCCACGACTCCTCGTATGGCTGACTTGAGCCGACCGCCTGACGTCGTCCTGATGTGGACGAGATTGCCGCTGGAGAACCTGACTGATTGGTCAGTATAACTGTTTCGCCCGACTACTGGTGCTACTAACATGCGGCAACTGTGATCATGGCTTTAATCTTGGCGATAGTCGGGGTGGCCTGGTGATCAGGCCCGAGATGGAGTGTATCCAGCAATGTTGCAGCGGCCACGACGTTCTGTTGTGGCGTGACGAAGACATCGTGGTCATCAACTCTAGTCTGAAGGATTTGCTGCTGAGTGGTTTGCCCAGCCTTGGCGCAGCTCGTCGTTGCGAGCCTCGAGGTCGGCCTCCTCTTGTTGCCGTAGTCCGCGTGCCTCCTCTTGTTGCTCCTCTTGTAGTCGGCGTACCTCTGGTGGAGGGGTTGAAGCCATGAAGATCTCACGGGGCAGAAGGAAACTCGCCAGACTGGTGTCCGAACTGGTGTTCGAACCGCTGTCCGACTTGGAGTCGGAATCCGAGTAGTTGATCGGAGTGAGGATGACTCCGACCTCCCTAGATCCAATATGGAGCGGCTCTGAGCCATGTCCAAACTGAACCGTGGGGGATCTGGTCTGCCACGTAAGATGTAGATCCGTGGCGTTGCCGTGCCCGTACGGGAGATTGGTGATCTCTTCCCTTCCTAGCCCGACCCGGGCTGGCTCAAGGCCTAGCGCGAGTCGGAGGCCAAAGGAGAGAGTTGTCTCGAGGCTCGGCGAAGCGGAAGATTACTGCAGCAGATTGATGATGGTGACTGCGGTGTCTTGTTGGCCGATTGGCGCGGAGTCGGCTGGTTCCTCAACCGGTTGGATTAGATCTGCGTCGGCCAAGGCGAGGTTGCCGAACATGTCGGCGACGAAGTCAAGGCTTCCGAATGAAATTGTGTCTCCGGGGGAGAATTTGTCGCTGTTGACTCCTGTTGTTGGATCCATCGAGCTTGTTGATGTAGATCTCGCCAAAAACCCCTACCTGACGCACCAACTATCGATGTTTTACACCGGCAATATGAATATGGGGCTACTCGATGGATGGAAACTCAGTGGATTGCAAAGGAACACGGGGAGATTTATACTGGGTCAGGCCCTCGATGTGAGGTAATACCCTACGTCCAGTTGTGGTGTTATTCCTTTGAGGATTTGTGTATCTCTGCCCTCATGGGGCGCCCTGCCTCCCCTTATATACTGGGGGATAGGGGTACAAGGTAGGAATCCCAGCCAGACTCTAGCCAAGGGATTTCTTCTTAAAGATATAACTTGCCTGATTAGCACTGTATATTCCTTACCATACAAGGCAAAGTCTGTCGGGTTCTATCATATCTCTAATTACAAGGCCAGGCCCATCCTCTATCCGAGTGGCCCATATGCTTGTGATGAGGTACCCAGGGCCCATGGCCTCCACACGGCGCATCGAGCCGTTGAAGCTGAGAAGCCAATTTTGTTGGGATTACCGGGGGAGAGATGATCCCGACCGAGAATGCCAAGATCTGGCTGACCAGCACAAGGTGACCGAAGTGATGTTTAGTTATTTCTCTACAGGGGTGGTTGAAACCGAAGATGTAGCAGAGCGCTCCGTCGCGGCTTACAGCCGAAAATAGCCTCGTCCAGAGGTAACCCTTGCTGTTCATCTGTGATAAATGCCTGTAAACTTGTATTGTTGATTGCTTCTGCAATATGTGATGTGTATTGCTGAACTGCTTGCAGATATGTAAGGAGTTCGATGACGACTCCCGAACTCTATCGGCCATGAAATTGAAGAAGAAGAGCCTATTAAGCCCTTCTGCTGCCCAACCTGACTCCAAGAGAGCGAGGAAGAGACCTTTTGAAGATCAGGGCAAGAAGAAGGTTATCAGGCCGAGTGTCACAGCTAGGAGTCTGAGGATAAAAGACACCACCAGCCTAGCCCCCAGGTGTCGATGTTTTACACCGGCAATATGAATATGGGGCTATTCGGCGGATGGAAACTTGATGGATTGTAAAGGAACACGCAGAGATTTTATACTGGTTCAAGCCCTCGATGTGAGGTAATACCTGTCAATGTTTTACACCGGCAATATGAATATGGGGCTACTCGGCGGATGGAAACTCGGTGGATTGCAAAGGAACACAGAAGATTTTATACTGGTTCAGGCCCTCAATGCAAGGTAATACCCTACGTCCAATTATGGTGTTATTCCTTTGAGGATTTGTGGTGGTGATTCTGGTGAACCAACTCAACCTGCCCTCAGGGGGCGCCCTGCCTCCCCTTATATACTGGGAGACAGGGTTACAAGGTAGCAGTCCCAACCAGATTACGGCCAAGGGATCTCCTCTTAGAGATATAACACACCCAATTAGGACTGTGTTTTCCTTATCATAAAAGGCAAAGTCTGCTAGGGATTACTATATCTCTAATTAAAAGGCCAGGCCCATCCTCTATCCGAGTGGCCCATATGCTTGTCATGAGGTACCCGGGACCCATGGCACCCACAGTAGCCCCTAAGACCTTCATAGTTGAGTCACAGCTGATGCCGAGTGCTCATCCTCCACGATGAAGTCTTCCCGAGTGCACTGCTCCCGAATACTCTTTGTCCGAGTGCTTCTTCTCTCGAGTCCTGCTTCATGTTAGCTGGCAACGAGGCTATGAAGGGCTCCATGTAGAAGTATGAATAGTGTGCACCAAATAGGGGCACCTATTGGGTGTAGCCCCCGACTTTGTGCTTAATTGTGAAACAATTAAACATAAAGTCAAAGATCTTTAACCTTGTAGTCCTTCCCGAGTAGTACACTTCTGGTATATGAGACTCTTCAGTATCATGTCAACCGGAATATGATTTATAGTCTTGCTGAGTAGCATGCCACTCGTATATGGGACTCTTCAGCTTCATGTCAGCTGGAAAAGGGGGTTTATAGTCTTTCCTGGGTGGCATCCTACTCGGGAGTTAGACTCCTCAGCATCATGTCAGCTAGAAAAGATATTTATAGTCTCTCCCGAGTAGTGCACTACTCGGAAGTTAGACTCTTCAGCGTCATGTCGGCTGGAATAATGTTGCTCATGGCAACTGGTGGCCAAGCATGTAGGCCGAGTACCACTTTATGAAAATTAATCCATTGCGTGGTCAGGTGTACTCAAGAAAGATATTTGCATCCCTAATTTTAATGAAGACCAGCTTGTGATCCTTATAAGGATATATCCTCGATACTTGGTGGATAAGACAGATACCCAAACACATGTGTTTAGCAATTTGGCCTTCATGAAGCATATCTGTTTACCTCATCGGTTCCTGTTGGTAGCATCAGCACTGCGATTTTAACCCAGCTTGCGAGCGGCCCATTTTGAGCATGCTACTGTAGAAACTCATATCTTGTTGGCTGCTACCAAATAAGCCGACCTGAACCGACCTACCCAACATAGCTCTATAGAAGTAGCATCCATCGCATGTCAGGACAAGTACTCTAGCATTGGTAATTGCAATCAGCCAGAAGAATCCTTGTCTGCAAGCCTTTCCGACTTATGTTCTGGATGCAGCCTGGTTGCCACAGGTGCCTGAGTAGGTATGTTGCAGAATTTGCTTGTCCTCCTCAAGTGTGACACGGTACATGAGAACTCCGGATGCGCTTTGACGACGTAAGTCTTCTCTGACTTGGGTAAAGCCGAATAAGGTACCCGAACCTTACGTTTAAGCACTCTGCTCGACTAATCATAGCCCCCGAGCGTCAGGAATTGGCTCATGGCTCTTTCCCAGACACGCGTTTTGGGTGACTTGAGTTCGTCTTTCATGGAGCAAAGTTTCATGGATCGGAATTTATGCTACTCGAGTACTTTTGTAATCATTTAGAGAAAAAGACAGAAAAAAGTACAGCTTGTGCACCTATTAGGTGTAAGCAGCTGTGGCATTGGCGAGGCCAAGTGAAGAAATATTTATCAGGAAGCGACTTAGCTATTCGGTATGTTGGAGTGGGGATGCCATCCTTGCGTTTGGGCTTTTGAGCCCCCGAGCTTGTCACTTGTTGTCCTGATAATCTTCAGCTGTTGAAAGTCGAAGACGGTTGTGACTGACTGTGGAGGCCATGGGCCCCGGGTACCTCATTACTAGTACATGGGCCACTCGGATAGAGGATGGGCCGAACCATGTAATTAGAGATAAGATAGCACCCGGCAGGCTGTACCTTGTATAATAAGGAAACATAGTCTTAGTCGGATAGGACTCTATCTCTAAGAAGGAAATCCCTTGGTCGTATATCGATATCGGCTCGCTTCCTGCATGGCGAAACAAGACATCAAGACATTACTCCGACACACAAGAATTTTAGAAGACTCGGAGCAGCGCACCTCTTGGAGAACTTCAGATTCTTGCTAGGCGACCCACTCCCTGGCGGAGCGCTAGCTCCGGTAGTCGGCCCGGTCGGCGTCACAATCGGCGGTGGCGCATCGGCCCGCGTTGGCTCCGACTCCGGCGTGATCGGCTTGGACGCCTCTGCTCCTGTCAGTGTTTGCTCCAGTCAGCCCCTCGCCGGCGCTACGACCGGGCTCGACAACGTCGGGCTCAAATCCGCAGGTCTCAACCTGGGGCTCGATCGAATGGGCGCCACGGTAGTGGCGTCCTTTATTTTCAAGCTTCCGCTCACGGCGCGCGCCGTCATGGCCCCCTCGCCCCGATATAAAATCGGCTTCTTCCCCACTCCCTTGGAGTCGGGTTGGGCAGCAGAGGGACTCCTCGGCCTCTTCTTCGACGCGACGGCCGACAATGGACGGCAGTCTTCATCAAACTCCACGCACCACTACAAGAAAATCGACAAGATACATCATATGCTGCCGGAAACTTAGACATTTGAGCCCGCAGGCATACGCTACGAAGGGAAGACGGATGTTACCTCGGTCCGGGGCCGGTTGTGCCTGAAAGACGCAATGCGTCTCTTCTTGTCTTCAGTTTCAATTACCCCGCCGGAGAAGTATCCGAACAAGGTCTCCGTTACCTTCCGCTCGTCGGCCGACTCCCGACTAACTCGGTCAGGGTCATTTTTTCCCTGATAGTCCCAGCCGAATGCGCTCCTCATCTTCAGGGGCTAGAAGCGCCGGGTCAGGAACCGCCTGGCTACCCAGGGACCAGTCAGGCCGGCCTTTTTGAAATTATCCAACTTCGCCAGTAGCAAGTGCACTTGACCCATCTCCTCATAGGTCGGGTCCGCCGACCAATTCGGCGAAAACACCGGCGGCAAGCCGGTAAATGGCCGCAAGGAGGGTGCCAGATTTGCACAATAGAACCACTCCTTGTGCCAGCCTTTCAAGGAGGATTTCAAGGGAAGATCAAGATACGACTTTTTCCTATAACCCCTCAATTGAAGACCAGCCCCCCCGATTACACTGATGTTAGATTTGGAGGGCTGAGGCTTAATGTGGAACAGATGCCTGAAGAATAGGAAATGGGGTTCCACACCCAAATAGCACTCACACAGAGTGACAAAAATAGAGATCTGAAGGATTGAGTTGGGGTTCAAATGCACTAACTCCAGCCCATAGAAATCAAGGATGCGGCGGAAGAAATCAGAAGACGGAAGGCACAAGCCTCGATCGAAAAAGGAGGCGAAAACTACCGTTTCTCCAAGTCGGGGATTTGGGCTCGACTCATCCCTGGCCGACCGCCAGTGAATCACTTCTTGGCTGGGCAACGTTAGCTCGCTTTCCAGCCGCTTCAGCTTCACCGAGCCGCAGTCCGAAATCGGCCAAGAACTCCCCGGCGCACCCGTGAGATCCGAAGCCTTCGGCATGACCGAAAGCAATGAGATTTGGGGGAAAGCAAATCGGGGGCTTAGAACAAATGAAGAGGATTGGAATCGCCCGAGTTCGGGTGGGGAATGGCTCTAGCTAACCCTAGCCGAGCAGGCAGCGAGAAGTTGGGCGTGAAGGTGGAAGACGAAGCGGTTGGCTGACTTGGGGAAGATGAAGGGATCTTTTCTCTCTCCCCGTTTTTTATAGAGCCGATGCCGACTAGATGGGCCTGGGCCTACACAGTCAGCACTGGGCCACCAAGATATGAGTTCCTATAGTAGCATGCTCCATGTGGGCCGCTTGCAGGCTGAGTTGAAATTATAGCGCTGGTGCTACTAACAGGAGCCGATGAGGTAAACATATATGCTTCTTGAAAGCCTTATTGCTAAACATATACGTTTGGGTGTCTGTTTTTATCTACCAGGTCTCGAGGATATATCCTGACAAGGATCACAAGTTGGTCTTCATTACAATTGGAGATGCAGGTATCTCTCTCGAGTACACCTAACCACATTATGGATTATTTTCATAAACTGGTACTCGCCCTACATGCGTGGCCATCAGTTGCCATGAGCAACATTTTAGCCGCTGACATGATACGGAAGAGTCTAACTTTCGAGTAGTGCACTACTCAGGAGAGACTATAAATATTTTTCCTGCTGACATGATGCGGAGGAGTCTAACTTCTGAGTGGGACGCCACTCGGAAAAGACTATAAACCCCTTTTTCCAGCTGACATGATGCTGAAGAGTCCCATATACGGGTAGCATTCTACTCGGCAAGACTACGAACACATATTCCGACTGACATGAAGTCGAAGAGTCCTGCATACGAGTAGTCTCCTACTCGGCAAGACTATAAAGTTTATTCCGGTTGACATGATACCGAAGAGTCGCAAATACCAGTAGTAATCTACTCGGGAAAGACTTCCAGGTTAAAGATCTTTGACTTTATGTTTAATTGTCTTCACAATTAAGCACAAAGTCGGGGGCTACACCTAATAGGTGCGCCTATTTGGTGCACACTATTGATATATCTACATGAAGCCCTTCATAGCCTCGCTACCAGCTGACATGAAGCAGGACTCGGAAGAAGACTTACTCGGACAAAGAGTACTCGGGGGCACTGCACTCGGGCAACCTTCACCGTGGAGGATGAGCACTCGGCATCAGTTGTGACTCAACTATGAAGGTCTCAGGGGCTACTGTGGAGGCCATGGGCCCCAGGTACCTCATTACTAGTACATGGGCCACTCGGATAGAGGATGGGCCGAACCATGTAATTAGAGATAAGATTGCACCCGACAGGCTATACCTTGTATAATAAGGAAACATAGTCTTAGTCGGATAGGGCTCTATCTCTAAGAAGGAAATCCCTTGGTCGTATCCGACTGGGATCCTTATCATGTACCCCTGTCCCCTAGCATATAAAGGGAGGCAGGGCGCCCCTCAGGGCAAGGACAACAAGAACAACCAGATCATCGATCGCCATACACCTCAGAGGAATAACATCTCAACTGGATGTAGGGTATTACCTCACCTTGAGGGCCTGAACCAGTATAATTCTCCTGTCTTCCTCTGCAGTCCACCGAATTCACCTTCGCCGAGTAGCCCCATAGTTTTATTGCCGGTGCAAAGCATCGACACTGACTACCACAATGAAGTCGTCTGACTTCTGTTTGCGACTCCCGATTTTAGTTGGGACCACATCGTTGGTGCCCTCCCGCTTCTTTTGTTAGGGTGCCTTCTTGTCATCGAGGGCCTCAGCCACAGCGTCAGCCGAGTCGGCGTACTTGTTCGCCATGTCGAATAAAGCCTTGATAGAGTTAGGAGGCTTCCGCGTGTATTTGTTGATGAACGAGGTGTTTTTGACTCCTTTTCGAAAGGCGGCGATGATGACCTCATCCTTGATCATTGGGATTGAATTCTTCTTCTCAGAGAACCTCTTGATGAAGTCATGAAGAGACTCGTTCATCCTTTGATGTAACTGATACAGGTCATACTCGGAAGATGGCCTCTCGTATGTTCCTTGGAAGTTGGCAATGAGGTGTTCTCGGAGTTCTCCCTAGGAGCCGATTGATTGCTTGGGAAGTCTTGTTAGCCATGTCCTCGCTGAGTCGGCTAAAGCGACTGGGAGGTAGTTAGCCATGACTTTGTGATTTCCTCCAGCTACTTGGATCGCTAGAGTGTAGACCGTGAGCCAACACTCAGGATTGGTCTTGCCGTCGTATTTGTCGATGCCTGCAGGTTTGAAACCCGATGGCCAGTCGACCTGTTTTAGCTCCTGGGTGAAGGCCGGTATGCCTTCATCTTCATGAGGGCTCCGACTCCGAATACGGCGGCGAAACCGCTCGTGGTGGAGGCCGAAATGCTTGTTCTTGTCTTCCGGTTGGCGTTGCTCATCTTCTTCTCGTTCACGGTGCCGAGCAATGATGTCTTGCCGAAGGTCGCGCCGTAGTCAGTCTCGGAGGTCCTGATCGTTCCGACGGTTGCTTTGACATCGCCGGTTGTCGTTGGGGTTGCCAAGTGACGCCTAATGTGCCTCTGTATGTGGCTGACTAGAGCCAGCCGCTCGGCGTCGCTTTGAGGTAGATGAGACTGCCATTGGGGATGTCGACCGGTTGGTCGGAATGAGGGTATCACCCGACTGTTGGTGCTGCTGACATGCAGCAGCGGTAAGCATGGCTTTTATCCTTGCGATCGTCGGGGCGGCCTAGTGATCAAGCCCGAACTGGAGTGTATCCAGTAGAGTCGCAGTGGCCACGATGTTCTGTTGAGGAGTAATGAAGACGTCGTGGTCGCTAACTCAGGTTTGGAGGATTTGTTGCTGTACAGTCCGCCCGGCCCTGCGTAGATCGTCGTGCCGGCATCTTGCTTCTTCCTCTTGTTGCTTTCGCAGTCGGCGTGCTTCCTCCTCTTGCTGCTCGCGTAGTCGGCGTGATTCCTGAGTAGGAGTAGAGCCTTTGGATGCCATGAAGATTTCTCGTGGCGGGGAGAAGCTTGCCGAACTGCTGTCCGACTGAGAGTCGTAGTCGGAATAGTTGATGGGGGTGATTATAACTCCGACCTCCCTAGATCCGATCTCAAGCGGCTCTGGGCCGTATCGGAGTCGAACTCCAGAGGATCGGGTTTGCCACGTCGGATGTTGTTTGAAGATATCCGTGGCGTTGCCGAGTCTGTACGGGAGATTGAAAATCTCTTCCCTTCTTAGCTCGATCTTGGCCGGCTCAAGGCTAAGTCCGAGTCGAACACCGAAGGAAAGAGTTGTCCCGAGACCTGGACAAGACGAAGATTGCCGCATCAAGTCGATGAGGGTTGCTGCAGCGTCGTGTGGACCGACTGGCGCGGAGTCGACCGGTTCCTTGGCAGATCAGATCAAGTCCGAGTCGGCCAAGGTGAGATTGCCATTCTGGTCGGCGACGAAGTCGAGGCTTCTGAATGCAATTGAATCTCCGGGGGAGAGTTTGCCGCCATCGACTCCGGTTGCTGGATCCATCGAGCTTGTAGATGTAGATCGCGCCGAAGCCCCTACCTGGCGCACCAACTGTCGATGTTTTACACCAGCAATATGAATATGGGGCTACTCGACGGATGGAAACTTGATGGATTGCAAAGGAACACGCAGAGATTTTATACTAGTTCAAGCCCTCGATGTGAGGTAATACCCTACATTCAGTTGTGGTGTTATTCCTTTGAGGATTTGCGGTGGTGATTCTGGTGAACCAACTCAACTTGCCCTCAGGGGGCGCCCTGCCTCCCCTTATATACTGGGGGACAGGGTTACAAGGTAGGAGTCCCAACCGGATTACGGCCAAGGGATCTCTTCTTAGAGATATAACGCACCCAACTAGGACTGTGTTTTCCTTATTGTACAAGGCAAAGATTGCCGAGTGTGGCTATATCCCTAATTACAAGGCTAGGCCCATCCTCTATCCGAGTGGCCCATATGCTTGTCATGAGGTACCCGGGGCCCATGGCACCCACACCAAGCTACCGAGTCCCAGACCGGGACCAGCGCAATCAAGCTCAGCATCATCGAGCCCAATAAGGGTGCCGCCGAGTACAAGGTCTGGTCAAGTGCTGCCAGGCTCAGCAGCATCAAGCCCAAGAATGGCGCCGCTGAGTACCCGGGTGCCCCAGCCGGCCACACCAAGAGCGGGGCCAACCAGGACAAAAACGCTGTCGTTGACTGTCATGCTGTCCAGCCCAACAGCTGGCAGTAGTCCGCTGTCGACATCAGGAGCCCCCGGGGGCAGACTCAAATTCTCCAAGAGGTATGTGACTTTAAGTCTTCCGGAAATCCTGTTCAACATTGTGTTGTGTTGATATCCGACTCATCGTGCAGGAAGTGCGCCAATATCGATCTCAAGGAGACCACGCTGGCTACTCCTGTTGTAGAGCCGTCCCCAGCCGGACCAGCGCCTGCAGGCATTCCTACTGAGCCGGCGACTATCTCGGTCGCAGAAACCAAGGTCGTCCCAACTGCAGAGCTGCCGACGCCAGCCGACCAAGGGGCCAGTGTCGAAGCTGTTGCTCCAGCCCCTAAGCATGTCTCAGACGCCTCAGTAGCTGCTGGGTTGGAGACCAGGACCCTGTCGCCATCCTCATCATCGTTGTTGTCTTTAGAGAGACCGGACCTCCCCAGGCTTGAGGCTCCTTCCCGCAAATTCCTGAGGACATTCCTCTGGGTAGCCCCTGGCGGAACTGTGAGGAGTTATAAGCATGATGAGGTTGCGGTGGAGAAGGAGCATGAAGACTTGCTTTGCGCCACAATCGCCGCGTCTCGGGGGGTCCAGGTATGACTTTCACTATATTGGAGTCTTAGTAGTCTTCCTTGCATTAGTGTTCTGATACTTGACTCTGCTTTGCTCTGTTTTCTCCCCGAGCAGAAACTTGTTGACCGCTCGGAAAGGATAAACGAAGTCCTGACCCAGCTTGCCCCTAGCTCCAACAATTGGACTAGCTCCAAGCCTTAAAGGGCGAATTGGAGCGACGTAGCCAGGAGAGGGAGTCGTGGCTGAAGGGAGCCGTTAATCAGCTCAGGGACGAAAATTGGGACCAAGCCAAGAAGATTGGAAGTAAGTCTCCCGAATACGTCTTCCTGACCGAGCCCTTAGTATATTTCTCCAGCCATGCTATTTCCCGACTGCCCAGTTGTGTCTTGACTGCAATGTTGAGTACTTGACTATTCTGTTGTGTAGCCCTCGAAGCCAAGTTGAAGACCCGAACAGAGGGGGAAGCCAAGTTGAAGGAGGCTGAGAGGGCCAAGGCCGAGCTTGAGAAAGACATGGCTGATTTGAAAAGGGCCAAGGCCAAGCTCGAGAAGGAGAAGGCCGACTTGAAGAAGGCCAACACCAAGCTCGAGAAGGAGAAGGCTGAACTGGAGAAGGCCAGAGCCAAATGGGAGGCCAACTACGAAAGTAAGTCTCGGCTCTGACAATGATCTTAACCAATCCATTAAGTAC
Organism: Oryza meyeriana var. granulata; assembly: GCA_003991445.1. NCBI lineage: Eukaryota > Viridiplantae > Streptophyta > Magnoliopsida > Poales > Poaceae > Oryza > Oryza meyeriana. The sequence goes on from RYFJ01000967.1 coordinate 21,325, forward strand.
CCTATCTGCAACTTTGCCTAACAAGTTTTACTTGTCAATGAACCCGGGTAGCTGCTAGAGCCAATGCCCATATCCAGTTTCAGGCTTTTGCAGAGGAGGTGAAAGTTATCAAGGAGTCACGGGAGATCCTTGCTGAGTCCATGAAAGGGCTCCTTGACATGATGGATCCTCACTATGTGGGAACCAGCTCCAACACGGTCTCCCAACTGCAGGCACGCCTTAATGAAGCTCTGGGTATCCTAAAGAGGTACTCGAACGAGCACGTTGTTATCGGCGTGGCCCAAACCCTAGCGATGACCAAGTCGATCTACCCAAGGGCAGACATTGAAGCCATCGGAGAGGGATTCGCCAAGGAGACGACACCTGAGGAGGCGCTGGGGTTGATAGCCTAGGCGAGGCCGACTGCAGAGGTGATCACCTGAGATCTGGGTATGTAAAAACAGTCCATCATGTAGTCGGTGTATATAAACTTTTGTAAGGACACATGTAAATATATGTGCCATGCCGCCGAGCTCTAAGTTCTGACTTAGTTATCATTAACTTTACCCGACTATATAGTCTACGCTGAGTTAGTCTATAGGAACTTAATAAAATCGTTCACTACGGAAAGCTGTAATCGGGCAAACATCAAAGTCATTGCAAAACTTCATAACTTAAGCAAAACAGGCTCGTATATTATTGACAAAGCATATATTATACATGCAGCCCCCGACTCACTACTTGGTTGGAACAATCGGCTTAGTAAGTCAGAGATAAACTGTACACATGGAAAGTATAAAACTCAGGTATAGAAAGGACGTAGCTGTTCTATATTCCATGAGTTGCTGACGAGGGCACCATCTTCAGTCTTTAGTCGGTAGGCGCCTAGCCATGTAACTTCTACGATAATGAATGGCACTTCCCATATGGTGGATAGTTTATGCCTGTCTTTGGTGGTTTGTATTTTTCTCAAGACGAGATCCCCAACCAAAAAGGCGCGGCCACGGACATTGTGATTGTGGTAGCGACGCAGGCCTTGAAGATACCTTGCCGACTGAATTATGGCGATGTCCCTCGCTTCTTCCAACTGATCTAGTTTGACTAATCAGGTATTGTTTGAGATGTCTTCTAAGTAAGCCCGGACTCGTGGAGAGCCGAACTCTAACTCGGTTGGTAACACAGCCTTAGCACCATAGACCAGAAAGAAAGGGGATTGCCCTGTTGCCTGACTAACCGTGGTTCTGAGAGACCAGAGAACAGATGGGAGTTCTTGTACCCACCGGCCCATGTATGGTTGTAGTCGGTCGAATATCCTTGTCTTGATGCCTTGTAAGACCATGCCATTAGCACGTTCAACCTTCCCATTGCTCCGTGGGTGTGCCATAGAAGCATAACAGATCTTGATGCTGATTTCGTCATAGAAATCTTGAAAGACGCCGCCCGTGAACTGAGTACCGTTGTCCGTTATGATGCGGTTAGGAACCCCGTATTGGTATAATATACTCGTGATGAAGTCCTTTGCTCGTGCTGCTGTTTGAAAGGCCCGACCATGTCGAGCCCCCCATACTGCAAAGGGCCAAGAGATTGGTATGGTTTGGAGTTCTTGGGCTAGGAGATTTGTTTGTCTTGCGTAGAACTGACAACCCTCCCATGTGCGAACAATGTCTTTTGCATCTGTTACTACTGTTGGCCAGAAAAATCCCTACCAGTAAGCCTTTCCGACTAACGTCCTGGATGCGGCATGGTTGCCACATATGCCCGAGTGGATCGATTGCAGAATCTGCTTGCCTTCCTCGGTGGTGATGCAGTGCATGAGGACACCGGATGCACTTCTTTGGTACAAGTCTTCTCCAACTATTAGGAAACTTTTGCTTCAACGTTTGATTTGTTCGGCTTTACTATGATCTTCTGGGAGTTCGTCGTCCGGGAGGAATTTGAGAACGGGAGTCTGCCAATCTTGACATATGTTCAGTACTTCGTCTGTTGCCGGGGTAGGTTCGCCTCTCGACTTCTCTGGCACTAGTTTGTTCTTGACTGACGGCTCCATGAGTTGCTCGACAAAGATCCCTGTCGGGACCACTTCTCGCTTGGATCCCATGTTTGCCAATTCATCTGTAGCATCATTGTATTGTCATAGGACATGTGTTATCTCCAGCCCGTTGAACTTGTTTTCTAGCTTTCGGACCTCCTGACAGTATGCCGCCATGGTATTGTCGAGACATGTCCAGTTTTTCCTAACTTCATTCACCACGAGTTGAGAGTCTCCACACACAACAAGTGATGAGGACATCACTAGCTCGGATATGACCATAGCTACCTTATGTATTCATCAACCAAAGGTGTATGCTTTCTACGTAAGATTTACGTGTTATATATTTGAACAGCCGTTACTGCACCATGAGTTTTGTGTGTTCTCGTTTGCAGAGATACTTGCTTGGGTGAAGGGAAAGAGACCGAGCGCACGGAGCACATGGATGATCAAAGAAGTTGATTGGGGACCAAACCAAGATCTTAACCAAGTCTACTCCTACATCACCACGTCACTTTTAGTCCATAAAAGGCAAGCGATGAAGTTCTACACGTTTTGGATTCAGATTCAGGCCTCTTGGAAGCATCAACTTCAAATGGACCTAGCCGCTGATCCAGAAGGACTTTTGGGGCCCATGTGTACTTGTTGAAAAGCATATGGAGTCTACTTTCAGATGGTGTTGGTCCCACATCAAAATTCCTCCTGAGCTGTTCGGAATCATTAAAACAAGACACATACCTCTTCCAGTCCAATTCTGTTTGGGCCTTGGGCCTTGTAATTGTGTCGTGGGCTAAGCCCAAGGGGTGTGTGCTCTAGGGTTAACCCTAGGACGTCCCAACTCATATATATACAGTAGCCGTCATCATTTAGGGTCAGGTTTTGCTTAGATTATTCTGCCGCTGTAGTTTCGCCGTCTAGATCGGTTTGTATCGTGTGCCAAACATTCATCTGCAAATTTAGATTGTGTTCTTCCTTGTTCTTGTGAGTTTGTTTGATTGCTTGCAGGGATAAAACCTTCATGGTGAGGTCGACTACATGAGAGCGTGGTTGATAACAACTAGACGTGTGGGTGTAGCGGTTGCAAGGTGACGATCGCTGATCGAAAGCCGCAAAACGTGAACGTCTTCACGTCGCCAAATCAAACCTATCGGAAGATCGGGCACCTACTCGCATCAAGTGGTATTAGAGTGAAGGTTGCCCGATTGGTATTATCTGCTCCCATCTATCCATCTCTGTTTCTTTTACCTAGAGTCCAGAAAACCCAAAAATTTATTACCACCGTGTTCTTCGTAGTGTTAGGTTTATCCCCTGTCCAAACCCCTTTGTGCCTTTGCAAAATTTATTTCAGTTTCGCTTTGTTGAGTCTATGTCCTAGGTCAAGTTAGTGATCGCTGGTTTAGAGTCATGTTCATGGTTCTAGTTCTAGCCGTTGCGTTGCACGAGAGCCTGCCTTGAGAGATCAAGTTCTACTCGGTTTCAGACTGCAAGCCGCCTTGAGCTTTTAACCTGCTTTCGCAAGCCTTTTTAGATAGGTCGCAAGCCGCCTTGTGTCAATCGCCCTGCATCGCTAGCCTCCTTGTTAGCCCCACTTGACCTATTGGCACTTATACTCTAGCCAGAGCAATAGGATTGAGTCGCGAAACCCTAGTTCGCGCTACCTGTCTTAAAACAGCCATAACTTTTGCATACGGACTCGGAATTGGGCAAACTTCATCGGGTTCGGCCAATCTAAAATCGTGAAATTTGGCTTGCAAAACTGAGTTTTCAAGCTCCGAAGTTCCTGCACGCTTTTCAGAGCACCTCTGCTTGTTTTTCTAGGGTCACTCCGTGCATTATATCGAGTTGCCAATTTTTGTGGTTGCTTCTTGTGTACTACGTGTACTCCTAGAAGAGAAAAAAAAAGAAAAAAAAGAGAAGAGAAAAAAGGGAGGGAAAAAAAGAAAAAGAAAAGGATAGAGAGCTATTTTTAGTGAGCAGTCTTGCTGAGCTGATCTTTCAAGATATTCGAGAGACTTGGTGAGAGAGAGTTGTCCTATGTCCTTTGTTTCTTACTCTCGCTTGTTAGGCTGGTTCTAGGAACGTGTCTCGGCCAGCGACTGCTACAAGTATATGGAACACTTATTTAGCTTTGCTATTCTGTTATTGAATTTTGCTAGCCCTTTCTACAATGCACTGCCTTCCGAGATCCACACACTTCTTGTCAGTATAGGTTGATCCTCGCAATCACACCCCTGCCGTCATCAAACATCCCACCTCTCCGAGTCATACCGCCTGCTTCAATTGGTAAGATTTTTGTAAGAGCAAGGTAGGACACTTGAGAGTGTGTTCTAGTGCCTAGTAGTTGATAGGGATCATACTTTTGTACTGTTTGTTTCCTATTTTCTACTAACCATGGCAGGTGAGGTGAATGATTTCGCTGATTGTGCTTCAAAAGAGGAGATCACTAAGCTGGATCAGAAGATTGAGGAAAATGTAGCTGCCATGAATGCTATGCGAGAAGACCTCCAGGCTATAGTGGGGAGCATTACCACCCTCACTAACAGCATCAAGCAGTTGGCAGCAAACCGTCCCACAATACCACCCCTTATTGATGATCTTTTTGCTAAGGTCAAATTTACTTTGCCATCCTTTCTGGTACTTATGATGCTGAGGCATACCTTGATTGGGAGATAACAATACAACAAAAGTTTAACTCACACCTAGTTCCTGAGGTACATAGGGTTAGGCAAGCTACAAGTGAGTTCAAGGATTTTCCTAAAATCTGGTGACAAGAATTAGGTAATCTCAACTTACAACCTGATACATGGGATAGGTTAAAACAAGCCATGCGAAATAGATTTGTTCCTCTTTCCTATCAACGTGACTTGCGTAAGAAACTACAACATTTAGAACAAGGAACTATGTCTGTTCCGGAGTATTACGCTGAGCTTCAGAAGAGCATGATTCGTTGTAGGGTAGTGGAGGATACAGAGGATAAAATCTATCGTTTTTATGGTGGTTTGAGGCGTGAAATTCAGGATATTGTTGATTATAAGGAATATAGTACTATCAATCATTTATTCCAGCTTGCTATGCTTGCAGAGAAAGAATTGCAGGGGCATCAACAGAGGAACCAGAGCAATTTTGGTGTTTCCTTCATGCCATGAACAACGACAACCGCAGGATCAACTAAGCCGATCCCTTCTTCGTGTAATCGTACAGCGCCACCACCAGTGAGCACGCGTTCTTCCCCTGCTACTGCTGCTGCAGCAGCACCGTCACCACCACCGGCCTCAGGTAAAACTTCTATGCAGGCACCCGCCAAGAGTTCTTCATCTGTCGCATTCATGGGCCGTACTTCTGGACTTCAGTGCCACCGCTGCCATGGGATTGGACAGTTGCAGAGGAATTGTCCCAGCCAACGAGCATACATTGCCACAGAAGATGGAGGTTACCTTAGCACTTCAGATGTGGAAGAAGACAATGATGATGTTACTGCTTTGGACAATACCCATGACAACGACAGTGAGGGTCAAGCTTTAGGTGGTGATGACACGGTGAACTATAGGAGCATTATTGTTCAGCGGGTACTGAGCACGTAGATGGAGCAAGCAAAGAAGCAACAACACCATAATTTGTTTCAGATTGTCTTCGTCATCAACAACCGACATGCACATGTCCTCGTTGATGGAGGAAGCTGCAACAATTTGGTTAGTTCTGATTTGGTCAAGAAGCTTGGCTTGACCACATGACCACATCCACATCCATACCATCTTCAGTGGTTAAATGATTCTGGTAAGACCAACGTAACTCAAACAGTTAGAGTGCATTTTTCCATTGGTACATATGCTAATTTCGCTGATTGTGGTGTGGTACCTATGCAAGCTTGCTCTCTTTCTATTCTGAATTATTCCACGTGTGATAAAGAATAGTTGTGCAATGCTTCACTTATATCCATGCCACAACTAGTGAATGAACATGTTAGTAATGTTGTTGAACTACCATGTGCTGATTTTAGACATGTTGTTCACATTGCTAGCGAGAATGAAGAGCTTAGATTGCTATCTTCTTTAAATATTTGGGGCTATATTCAATTTGATGATCTTTGTCCACTCGATTGTTTAGAGAAGAAATTATTTGCTAGATCTGATTTGCCGTGTCCTTCTCATGTGATATTTCATGTTATTGGTAATTATGATAATAAAGAATAATATAATGTGCATAGAGTATATATTTGTTCGAATTTTAATATACCTCCTTTTCATAATGACATGTCTTGTCTAGAGGACCGCATGAGTATAAATAATTCTCTATCTAGTTCCTCTAGTTGTTTAAATAAGTTGCAGGTTGGTTTGCAAGAAGGGGAGTGTTGTGAGCTGCACGACACTACAAAGTGTTTTCCATATTTAAAAATTTCAGAATCCAACCATATGCACAACACTACCTCATCCTATGCTGTGAAAGATAAAGATATGTTCATCAGGCTTAATGACAAGGTGAAACCACGAACGGTTTCCAATCAAGAAGGGGAGGATGATGAGGACATCAGTAGCTTGGATATGACCATAGCTACCTTATGTATTCATCAACCAAAGGTGCATGCTTTCTACGTAAGATTTATGTGTTATATATTTGAACAGCCGTTACTGCACCATGAGTTTTGTATGTTCTTGTTTGCAGAGATACTTGCTTGGGTGAAGAGAAAGAGACCGAGCGCAAGGAATACATGGATGATCAAAAAAGTTGATTGGGGACCAAACCAAGATCTTAACCAAGTGTACTCCTACATCACTACGTCACTTTTGGTCCATAAAAAGCAAGAGATGAAGTTCTGCACGTTTTGGATTCAGATTTAGGCCTCCTGATATCATCAATTTCAAACGGACCTAGCCGCTGATCCAGAAGGACTTTCAGGGCCCATGAGTATTTGTTGGAAATCTCATGGAGTCTACTTTCAGATGGTGTTGGTCCCACATCAAAATTCCTCCTAAGCTGTCCAAAATCATCGAAACAAGACACATACCTCTTCCAGTCCAATTCTGTTTGGGCCTTGGGTCTTGTAATTGTGTGGTGGGCTAAGCCCAAGGGGTGTGCGCTCCAGGGTTAACCCTAGGACGTCCCAACTCATATATATACAGTAGCCGTCATCGTTTAGGGTCGGGTTTTGCTTAGATTATTCTGCCATTGCAGTTTTGCCATCTAGATCGGTTTGTAGAACCCCAACTTCATGTGCTAAACATTCATCTGCAATTTAGATTGCGTTCTTCCTTGTTCTTGTGTGTTTCTTTGATTGCTTGCAAGAATAAAACCTTTGTGGTGAGGTCGACTACGTGAGAGCGTGGTTGATAGCAACTAGACATGTGGGTGTAGCAGTTGCAAGGTGACGATCGTTGATCAGAAGCCTCAAAACGTGAACGTCTTCACATCGCCAAATCGAACCTATCGAAAGATCGGGCACCTACTCGCATCAACCAGTCGACGGATGCCGAGTGATATAGCGATGCGGAGCCCGTGGATGAGTGCCTTGTACTCGGTGACATTGTGGGAAGCCAGGAAGTGGATCTGTAGAACGTACTTGAGTTTTTCGCCAGTGGGGGACGTTAGTATGACGCCGGCCCTGGTGCCGCCGATCCGTAGAGAACCGTCGAAGTACATTGTCCAGTACTCTAGCCACTCAGCCACGAAGTCGGCTAGAGCTTGTGATTTAATCGCTGTCCATGGCTGAAAGGTGATGTCGAATGCCATCAACTCAAGCGCCCATTTAGCAATTCGGCTGGTGGCCTCGCGGTTTTGCAGGACGTCCCCGAGTGGGTACGATATGACCACTGTGACTTGATGCGATTGGAAATAGTGCACCAGCTTCTGGACAATAATAAGCAGGCCGTAGAGCAGCTTTTGGATCTGCGGATATCTCATCCTGGAGTCGGCAAGGACCTCGCTGACGAAGTAGACTGGCCGTTGAATCTTCTGTATGTGACCCAGTTCGGATCGTTCAACCACCAACACCGTGCTGACTACATGAGTGGTTGCCACCAGATATAGCATTAAAGACTCTTGGGGCATAGGTGACGCCAACATGGGTGGTGACGTGAGAAATTTCTTGAAGTCTTCGAAGGCTTGCTGGGCTTCGGGAGTCCACTGGAAATTGTCTGCTTTCTTCAATAGTTTGAAAAAGGGCATGCCTCGTTCGCCTAGTCGGGAAATAAGTCGGCTGAGTGCCGCCATGCAGCCTGTCAACTTCTAGACGTCCTTCTGGCTAGTCGGGGGTGCCATGTTCATGATTGCATTGACTTTCTCCGAGTTGGCCTGGATTCCGCGATGCAAGACGATGAAGCTGAGTAGCTTGCCGGATGGCACACCGAAGGCGCACTTTTTCGGATTCAACTTCATCTGGAATCTTCGAAGATTTTGAAAGGTTTCTTCTAGGTCAGCGATCAGGTCTTCTTTGGACTTGGTCTTGATCACCACGTCGACAATGTAAGCCTCCACGTTGCGCCCGACTTGAGTGTGTAGACATCGCTGAATTGCTCGTTGATACGTTGCTCCAGCGTTCTTCAAACCGAACGGCATAGTGATATAGCAGTAGGCGCCAAACGGCATGATGAAAGACGTCTTTAAGCAGTCCTCCTCCTTCAGGTTGATTTGGTGGTATCCTGAGTAACAGTCGAGAAAGCTAAGAAGTTCGCATCCCGCGGTTGAATCCACCACTTGATCTATTCTTGGTAGACCGAACGGGTCCTTGGGGCACTCCTTGTTGAGATCGGTGTAGTCGACGCACATGCGCCATTTACCATTTTTCTTCCGGACCAGAACTAGGTTAGCCAACCAGTCTGGGTGGTAGACCTCTTTGATGAACTTGGCTGTGAGGAACTTTGTTATCTCCTCCCGAGTAGCATCTTTCCAGTCCTATGCAAAGCGTCGTAGCCGTTGCTTGACTGGCTTGGCGTCTGTCTTGACATTGAGGGCATGCTCGATCACCTCCCTTGGTACGCCAGGCATGTCGGATGGTTTCCATGTGAAGATATCCTTGTTGGCTTGAAGGAAGGTGACAAGTGCGTCTTCCTATTTGGGGTCGAGTCCGGTCCCGACTAGAGCAGTCTTGGAGGGGTCGGAAGGGTCCAGGGGGATCTTCTTCGTGTCAGAGTCCGCTGAAATTCCCGACTTTGCTGCTTTTTTTGCCGAAACTTGGTCTTCCTCGACTTCAGTTGTGACGTCTTGCCGAATGCTGTTGCATCCAACTGCCGCCTTTTGTGATTGAGCCAACTCACAGCTCTCCTTGTCGCAGGTGAAGGCTTGGTTGACGTCACTGCGGAGGGAGAGAACTCCGGTTGGCCCGGGCATCTTGATCACCATGTATGTATAGTGCGGTATCGCCATGAACTTGGCAAGCGCCGGTCATCCGAGTATCGCGTGGTACGCAGTCTCGAAGTCGGCGACCTCGAAGCAGATGTTTTTAGTACGGAAGTTATCCTGCGTGCCGAAGGTGACCGGCAAGGTTATCTGCCCGAGGGGTGTTGAAGACAGGCCGGGAATTATCCCGTAGAAGGGCACCGTACTCGACCGCAGTTCTGAACGAGGAATCTTCATCTCATCTAGAGTCTTGGCGAACAGAATGTTGACCGCACTGCCTCCATCTATGAGGACCTTCTTCAGCTTGATATTTTTGACGACCGGGTCCAGAATGAGTGGGTAGCGTCCTGGGTGTGAAACCCGATCTAGATGATCTGCGTGGGTGAACGTGATGGACATCTTTGACCAATGTAGATAATGGGGGGTGTCTGCTGTAGAGACTGCGTTGACGTTACGTGCTATTAGCTTCTGCTTCCACTTGGACTCATACACAGACAGCCCTCCGAAGATGTGGTTGAGCTCGGCCTGGGGATCTTGAAAGTCGTTGGCTGGGCCCGAATCTAGCTTGTCTTTGTCCTTGTCGGTGCCAGATGATGAAGCCTGCTCCGAAGCAAACTTCTTGAGCATGAAACAGTTCTTGGCTGCGTGCTTGCCCTTGGGGTGGAAGGGGCAAGGCCCGTTCATAACTTTCTGGTAGTCGTTGTTCCTTGGGGGCCATGACCGAGTTCGCTCCATGTTGGCCACCTCGTTGTCCGACTTCCGCTTGCGGCTGCCGGACTTGTTCTATGATGGCTCGTTGTCGGCTTTGGCCTTCTGGTCCTTCTGCCAGGGCTCTTTCTTCTCGTTGAGGGCCTCTGCGACCGCTGCAGCCAAGTCGGCGTATTTATTCGCCATATCAAAGAGAGCCCGGACAGAGGCTAGTGGCTTCCTAGTGAACTTCGTGATGAACGGAGCCCGGACAGAGGGAATCCTTGACTCCCTTGCGGAAGGCAGTGATGACGACCTCGTCCTTGATTATAGGAATGGAATTGCACTTCTCGGAGAGCCTTTTGATGAACTCACAGAGGGACTCGTTCTTCCTCTGGTGCAGCTGGTAGAGATCGTGCTCGGAAGATGGTCTTTCGTAAGTCCCTTGAAAGTTGGCTATGAAGCGTTCCCGGAGTTCCCCCCAGGCGCCGATTGATCGCCTCGAGAGCCCTGTTAGCCATGTCCTCGCTAGGTCGGCCAGGGCGATCGGGAGGTAGTTAGCCATGGCTATATGGTCACCCCCGGTGGCTCGGATAGCCAGGGTATATACGGTGAGGCAGGACTCGGGGTTAGTTTTGCCGTCGTATTTCTCGATTCCCATAGGCTTGAAGCCCGACGGCCAGTCAACGTCTTGTAGTTCCTGGGTGAAAGCGGGTACGCCTTCATCTTCGTGAGGGCTCCGGCTCCTACCGCGACGGTTAAACCGCTCGTGGTGGAAACCGAAACACTCGTCCTCCTCCTCCAGTCGGCGGTGCTCGTCCTCTTCACGTTCACAGCGCCGAGCGTTGATGCTGTGGTAGAGGTCGCGTTATAGTCGTCCTTGGAGATCTTGATTGTCACGGCGATCGTACTGGGGATGCCGCCGATTGTTGTTAGGATGGCCGAGGGATGCTTGTCGTGACTCCGCGTGCGGCTGACTTGAGCTGGCCACCTGGCGTCGTGCTGATGTAGATGATCCTGTTGTCGGAGAACCCGACCGGTTGGTTGGTACAAGTGTGTCGCCCGACTGCTGGTGCTGCTGACAGGCACAGCTGTAATCATCGCCTTGATCTTGGTGATAGTCGGGGTGGCTTGGTGATCAGGCCCGAGCTGGAGTGTGTCCAGCAGGGTTGTAGCGGCCACGATGTTCTGTTGTGGCATGACAAAGACGTCGTGGTCGCCGACTTTGGTCTGGAGGATTTGTTGCTGAGCGGTTCACCCAGCCCTACGTAGCTCATCGTTGTGAGCCTCGTGATCGGCCTCCTCTTGTTGCCGTAGTCGGCGTGCCTCCTCTTGTTGCTCCTCTTATAGTCGGCACACCTCCGGTGGAGGGGTTGAAGCCATGAAGATCTCCCGGGGCAAAAGGAAACTCGCCAGACTGGTGTCTGAACTATTGTTCGAACCATTGTCCGACTTGGAGTCGGAATCCAAGTAATTGATCGGAGTAAGGACGACTCCGACCTCCCTAGATCCAATCTAGATCGGCTCTGGGCCATGTCCAAACTGAATCACAGGTGATCGGGTCTGCCGCATGAGATGTAAATCCGCGGCGTCACCGAGTCTGCATGGGAGGTTGACGAACCCTCCCCTTCCTAGCCTAACCCTGGCCGGCTCGAGGCCGAGCGCAAGTCGGACGCCAAAGGAGAGAGTTGTCCCAAGACCCGGACAGGTGGTAGATCGCCGCAACACGTCAACGAGGGCGGCTACCGTGTCTTGGGGGCCGACTGGCGCGGAGTCAGCTGGTTCCTTGGCCGGTTGGATTGGATCTGCGTCGGCCAAGGTGAGGTTGTCGAACATGTCGGCGATGAAGTCGAGGCTTCCGAAGGAAATTGTATCTCCAGGAGAGAATTTGTCGCCATCAACTCCTGTTGTTGGATCCATCGAGCTTGTAGATGTAGATCTCGCCAAAGCCCCTACCTGGCGCACCAACTGTCGATGTTTTACACCAGCAATATGAATATGGGGCTACTCATCGGATCAAAACTCAGTGGATTGCAAAGGAACACGAGGATATTTATACTGGTTCAAGCCCTCGATGTGAGGTAATACCCTACGTCCAGTTGTGGTGTTATTCATTTGAGGATGTATGTTTGCTTCTATGAGCTTATGCCCTCAGGGGGCGCCCTGCCTCCCCTTATATACTAGGGGACAGGGGTACAAGGTAAGAGTCCTAGCCAGAGTCCAGCCAAGGGATCTCTTCTTAGAGATATAACCTACTCGACTAGGACTGTATATTCCTTATTGTACAAGGCAAAGTCTGTCGGGTTCTATCATATCTCTAATTACAAGGCTAGGCCCATCCTCTATTGTCTCTGTTTTATTGTCGATGTTTTACACCGGCAATAAATATATGGGGCTAGTCGGCGGATGGAAACTCGGTGGATTGCAAAGGAACACAAGGAAATTTTATACTGGTTCAGGCCCTCGATGTGAGGTAATACCCTACGTCCAGTTTGTATGTATTCCTTTGAGGATATACGGTGGTAGTTCTGATGAACTGTATGGCCGTGTGCTTCTATCAGCTCTTCTCTGCCCTCATGGGGCGCCCTGCCTCCCCTTATATACTGGGGGACAAGGTTACAAGGTAGGAGTCCCCATCGGATTACGACTAGGAGATCTCCCCTTAGAGATATAACATACCCGACTAGGACTGTATATTCCTTTCTATACAAGGCGAAGTCTGCCGAATCTAGCTATATCTCTAATTACAAGGCTAGGCCCATCCTCTGTCCGAGTGGCCCATATGCTTGTCATGAGGTACCCGGGGCCCATGGCACCCACAGTAGCCCCCGAGACCTTCATAGTTGAGTCACAGCTGATGCCGAGTGCTCATCCTCCACGGTGAAGTCTTCCCGAGTGCATTGCTCCCGAGTACTCTTTGTCTGAGCTGCTGCTTCTCCCGAGTCCTGCTTCATGTCAGCTGGCGGCGAGGCTATGAAGGTCTCGATGTAGATGTTGGAATAGTGTGCGCCGAATAGGCGCACCTATTAGGTGTAGCCCCCGACTTTGTGCTTAATTGTGAAGACAATTAATCATAAAGTCAAAGATCTTTAACCTGGTAGTCTTTCCCGAGTAGATTACTACTGGTATATGAGACTCTTCGGTATCATGTCAACCGGAATATGATTTATAGTCTTGCCGAGTAAGATGTTACTCGTATATAGGACTCTTCGACTTCATGTCAGTCGGAATGTGTGTTTATAGTCTTGCCGAGTAGGATGCTACTCGTATATGGGACTCTTCAGCGTCATGTCAGCTGGAAAGAGAGGTTTATAGTCTTTCCCGAGTAGTATACTACTCGAAAATCAGACTCTTCAGCTTCATGTCAGCTGGAAAAGGTGTTTATAGTCCTTCCCGAGTGGCGTCCCATTCGGAAGTTAGACTCTTCAGCTCGTCAGCTGGAAGATTGTTTATAGTCTTTCCCGAGAAGTGCACTACTTGAAGGTTAGACTCATCCGCGTCATGTCAGCGGGAATGAGAATTTTATAGTCTCTCCCGAGTAGTGTACTACTCGAAAGTTAGACTCATCCGCGTCATGTCAGCGGGAATAATGCTGCTCATGGCAACTGGTGGCCACGCATATAGGCCGAGTACCACTGTATGAAAAATAAATCCATTACGTGGTTAGGTGTACTCGAGAGAGATACCTGCATCTCCAATTTTAATGAAGACCAGCTTGTGATCCTTGTAAGGATGTATCCTCGAGACCTGGTGGATAAGACAGATACCCAAACATATATGTTTAGCAATAAGGCTCTCATGAAGCATATCTGTTTACCTCATCGGTTCCTGTTGGCAGCACCAGCGCTATAATTTCAACTCAGCCTGCGGGCGGCCCACATGGAGCATGCTACTGTAGGAACTCATATCTTGGTGGCTGTTACCAAATAAGCCGGCCTGAGCCGACCTATCCAGCATAGCTCTATAGAAGTATCATCCATCGCATGTCAGGATGAGTTTTTTGGTGTCGGTAACCGCAATCAGCCAGAGAAATCCTTATTCGCAAGCCTTTCCGACTTACGTTCTGGATGCAAACTGGTTGCCACATGTACCCGAGTAGGTATGTTGCAGGATCTGCTTGCCCTCCTCAGGTGTGACGCAATGCATGAGAACTCCGGATGCGCTTTGACGATGTAAGTCTTCTCTGACTTGGGAAAAGCCGAACAAGGTACCCGAACCTTGCATTAGCAGAGGGTTCGGCTGGTGACCCTCATGGGGCGTACCCTATCCAACAGAGTTATAGCCAAGCTAGGCACCCGAATCTTGCATTAGCATAGGATTCGGCTGGCGACCCTCATGGGGCGTACCCAACCTGACAGAGTTGCGGCCAAATAAGGTACCCGAACCTAGCATTAGCGTAGGATTCGGCTGGCGACCCTCATGGGGCGTACCCTACTTAGCCGAGTGGTACACAGCCCCGACTGGCGCCGGGGCCGATTGTTAGCTCCCATGGAGCGTAGTCGGGGAAGATGACGTCCCGACTGGCGCAAGTACTCGGTAAGTAGCCCTCATGGAGCATCCCGAGTGTATTTCGGCAGACTTGTCCAGCCCCCGAGCGTAGGAGATAGGCTCGAAGCCCTGAGTTCCTGTCACGCATATCCGGAGCTGGGCCTGCAATATAAAAATATCGGATGAGTAGCATCTGATGATGAAAATAATCACCCGAATAAAATGTATTTTACAATGTATGTAAATACGTGTTCTTCCTCTTTTTGATATTAATTTCCTCGAGTAGTTGACCCCTTACGTTTAAGCACTCTGCCCGACTAGTCATAGCCCCCTAGCGTCGGGAGTTGGCTCATGGCTCTTTCCCAGGCACGCGTTTTGGGTGACTTGAGTTCGTCTTACATGGAGCAGAGTTTCACGGATCGAGATTTATGCTACTCGAGTACTTTTGTAATCATTTAAGAGCAAAAACGGAAAAAAGTAAATGCGCAGCTTGTACACCTATTAGGTGTAAGCGGCTGTGGCACTAGCAAGGCCGAGTGAGGAGATGTTTATCAGAAAGCGACTTAGCTGTTCGGTATTTGGGAGTGGGGATGCCATCCTCGTGTTTGAGCTTGTGAGCCCCGAGCATGTCACTTGTTGTTCTGATAATCCTCAGTTGTTGAAGGTCGAAGGCGGTTGTGACCGACTGCCACAATGGAGCCGTCTGACTTGCGTTTGCGATTCCCAGCTTTAGTCAGGACCGCGTTGTCGGTGTCGTCCCGTTTCTTCTGTCAGGGTGACTTGTCATCGAGGGTCTCGGCAACAGCATGGGCCGAGTCGGCGTACTTGTTTGCCATGTCGAATAGGGCCTTGACAGAGTTGGGAGGCTTCCGCGTGAATTTGTCGATGAACGAGGTGTCTTTGACTCCTTTTCGAAAGGCGGCGATGATGACCTCATCCTTGACGTTTGGGATTGAGTTCTTCTTCTCAGAAAACCTCTTGATGAAGTCACGAAGAGACTCGTTCTTCCTTTGATGCAACTGATATAAGTCGTACTCGGAAGATGGCCTCTCGTATGTTCCCTGGAAGTTGGCGATGAAGCGTTTCCGGAGTTCTCCCCAGGAGTCGATTGATTGCTTGGGAAGTCCTACTAGCCATGTCCTCGCTGAGTCGGCTAAAGCGACTGGGAGGTAGTTAGCCATGACTTTCTGATTTCCCCCAGCTGCTCGAATCGCCAGAGTGTAGACCGTGAGCCAGGACTCGGGATTAGTCTTGCCGTCGTATTTGTTGATGCCTGTAGGCTTGAAACTTGACGGCCAGTCGACTTGTTGTAGCTCCTGAGTGAAGGCCGGTACTCCGTCGTCTTCATGAGGACTCCGACCTCGACTACGGCGGCGAAACCGCTCGTAGTGGAGGCCGAATTGCTTGTTCTCGTCTTCCAGTTGGCGTTGCTCGTCTTCTTCTCGTTTGCGGCGCCGAGCATTAATGTCTTGCTGAAGGTCGCGCCGCAGTCGGTCTCGGAGGTCCTGGCTGTCCCGACGGTCGCTTCGACGTCGCCGGTTGTTGTGGTTGCCGAGTGACGTCTGGCTTGACTCCGCGTGCTGCCGACTAGAGCCGGCCGCTCGACGTCGCTTTGAGGTGGATGAGACTGCCGCTGGGGAAGTTGATTGACTGGTCAGTACGAGTGTGTTGCCCGACTGTTGGTGCTGCTGACATGCGGCAGCGGTAAGCATGGCTTTTATCCTTGCGATCGTCGGGGTGGCCTGGTGATCAGGCCCGACCTGGACCGTGTCCAGTAGGGTTACGGCTGCCACGACGTTCTGCTGTGGCGTGACGAAGACGTTGTGGTCGCCGACTTTTGTTTGGAGGTTTGTTGCTGAGCGGTTCGCCCAGCCCTGCGTAGGCCGTCGTTGTGGGCGTGCAGGCGTCTTGTTTCTTCTCCTGTTGTTCTCGCAGACGGCAGGCCTCCTCCTCTTGTTTTTCGTGTAGTCGGCGTGATTCCTGAGTAGGAGTAGAGCCTTTGGATGCCATGAAGATTTCTCGTGGCGGAGTGAAGCTTGCCGAGCTGGTATCCGACTTGGAGTCGGAATCCGACTGGGAGTCGTAGTCCGACTGAGAGTCGTAGTCGGAATAGTTGATGGGGGTGATTGTAACTCCGACCTCCCTAGATCCGATCTCAAGCGGCTCGGAGCCGTATCCGAGTCGAACTCCAGGGGATCGGGTTTGCCGCGTCGGATGTAGATTGTAGATATCCGCGGCGTCGCCGAGTCCGAACGGGAAGTTGACGATCTCTTCCCTTCTCGGCCCGATCTCGGCTGGCTCAGAACCGAGTCCGAGTCGAACACTGGAAGGAAGAGTTGTCCCTGGACTCGGGCGTATTGGAGATCGCCGCAGCATGTCGTCGAAGATTGCCGCAGCGTCATGTGGGCCGACTGGCGCGGAGTCAGCTGGTTCCTCGGCCGGTTGGATCGGGTCCGTGTCGGCCGGGGTGAGATTGCCGATCTGGTCGGCGATGAAGTCAAGGCTTCTGAATGCGATTGCATCTCCGGGGGGGAGTTTGCCGCCGTCGACTTCGGTTGCTGGATCCATCGAGCTTGTAGATGTAGATCGCGCCGAAGCCCCTACCTGGCGCGCCAACTGTCGATGTTTTACACCGGCAATAAATATATGGGGCTAGTCGGCGGATGGAAACTCGGTGGATTGCAAAGGAACACAAGGAAATTTTATACTGGTTCAGGCCCTCGATGTGAGGTAATACCCTACGTCCAGTTTGTATGTATTCCTTTGAGGATATACGGTGGTAGTTCTGATGAACTGTATGGCCGTGTGCTTCTATCAGCTCTTCTCTGCCCTCATGGGGCGCCCTGCCTCCCCTTATATACTGGGGGACAAGGTTACAAGGTAGGAGTCCCCATCGGATTACGACTAGGAGATCTCCCCTTAGAGATATAACATACCCGACTAGGACTGTATATTCCTTTCTATACAAGGCGAAGTCTGCCGAATCTAGCTATATCTCTAATTACAAGGCTAGGCCCATCCTCTGTCCGAGTGGCCCATATGCTTGTCATGAGGTACCCGGGGCCCATGGCACCCACAATCATATCTCTAATTACAAGGCTAGGCCCATCCTCTATCTGAGTGGCCCATATGCTTGTGATGAGGTACCCAGGGTCCATGGCCTCCACACCCAGGGACCAGTTAATCCCGAGCTCTTCAGTTGATTAATCTTCTATATCAGTTGTACACTTGGCCCATCTCTTCATAGCTTGGCACAGAAGACAAGCTGGGCAGG
Source organism: Oryza meyeriana var. granulata (assembly GCA_003991445.1). NCBI lineage: Eukaryota > Viridiplantae > Streptophyta > Magnoliopsida > Poales > Poaceae > Oryza > Oryza meyeriana. The sequence goes on from RYFJ01000967.1 coordinate 39,111, forward strand.
ACCATCAGAGAAGAGCCAGTGAAAGGGGGCAGAGAAGGTTCGAGATCAGAGCAATAGAACCATTCTCTATGCCAGCCCTTGGGGGAGATTTCCAAAGGAACATGGAGATAGATCTTTTTCATTTCGTTCCTGAGTTGGAGATCGGCTCCCCCAATCACTTGGACTTTGTTTTTGGATGGCTGGGGCTTAATGTGGAACAAATATCGGAAAAGGTTGAAATGGGGCTTAACCCCCATAAAACATTCACACAATGTGGTGAAGATGGAGATTTGCAGGATAGAGTTGGGATTCAGATTCACCAACTCTAGTTGATAGAAGGACAAAAGTTGGTGGAAGAATTTCGAAGAGAGAAGGGCATGACCACGATGAAAGAAAGAGGTGAAGGCAACTGTCTCACCAGATCGGGGCACCGGCATAGATTCCCCTTCAGTGGTGCACCAATGGATGACTTCTTGTCACTACAACATTAGTTGCTTCTCCAAGTACTTCAGCTTCGTCAAACCGCAGTCCAAAACCGGCCAGGCTTCCGCAGACATCTCCGAGATCTCGAGCAAAGCTCTCGGCATTGCTGGGAGTGAGAAGATGGATGCGGTGGAGCAGAATCACGCGAGTTTTGAGCAGGAGACACCGGCTATGGCAAACCCTAGCAAGACAAAGCGTGAAATTTCAGCGCAGAAGCTGGAAGACGAAACGATTGGCAAATTGGAGAAGATGAGGGAATCTTTTCTCTTTCTTCCTGCTTTTATAGAGCCTGTACTGATAAGTAGGCTTGGGCCAGCTAATTCGGTATTGGGCCACAAGATATAAGTTTCTAAATGGCATGCTCTATAAAGCCGACTGCCTGCTGTGTTAAAATCACAGTGTAGATGTTATTTACAGAAACTGATTAAATAATCAGATATGCTTCATGAAAGCCTAATTGCTAGACACATGTATTTAGATATCTGCATTATTTACCAGGTTTTGAGGATACATCCTTATAAGGATCGACAACTGGTTTCCATTAAAATTGGGGATGCAGGTATCTCTCAAGTACACCTAACCACATATTGGGTTAAAATCCAAGAAATGGTACTCGGCTTACATGCTTAGCCACCAATTGCCATGAGCAAAAATTATTTCAGCTGACATGATGCTGAAGAGTCTATATACCGTGTAGTATACTACTCAGAAAGACTACAAGGTTAAAGATATTTGACTTTATGATTAATTGTTTCACAATTAAGTACAAAGTTGGGGGGCTACACCTAATAGGTGCGCCTATTCGGCGCACACTATTCATATTTTTCTGTGAAGCCCTTCATATCCTCATGGCCAGCTGACATGAAGCAGGACTCGGGAGAAGAAGCACTCAGACAAAGAGTACTCGGGAGCAATGCACTCAAGGATTCTTCACCATGGAGGATGAGCACTCGGCATCAGCTGCGACTCAACTATGAAGGTCTCAAGGGCTGCTATGGAGGCCATGGGCCCCGGGTACCTCATGAGAAGCATTTGGGCCACTCAGACACAAGATGGGCCTAGCCTTGTAATTAGGAATATAATAAGACTCGGCATACATAACCTTGTACGACAAGGAAAGGATGTAGTCCTAGTCAGGCACGTTGTATTCCTAGAAGGAAATCCCTTGGTTGGAGTCCGACTAAGATTCCTACTCTGTAACCCTGTCCCCCGGTATATAAGGGGAGGCAGGGCACCCCCTAAGGGCAGAGCGCAAAATCTTACCATAGAAACCTCAAAGGCAATACACCACAACTGGACATAGGGTATTACCTCATCTCGAGGGCCTGAACCAGTATAAATTGTTTTGTGTTCCTTTGCAATCCGTCAAGTTTAAGTCTCATGAGTAGCCCAATATTATTATTGCCGATACAAAACATCGACAAAGCCATTTATAGCCTTGTTGCCAGCAGACATGAAGTAGGACTCGGGAGAAGCACTAGGATAAAATAGTACTCGAGAGCAATGCACTCAGGAGTTCTTCACCATGGAGGATAAGCACTCGGCGTCAGCTGTGACTCAACTATGAAGGTCTCGGGAGCTACTATGGAGGCCATGGGCCCTAGGTACCTCAAGGAAGGCCAATACGGCCACTCAGATAGAGGGTGGGCCGGCCCATGTAATTAGAGATATAGTAGAACTCGGCTTCATGTAACCTTGCACGATAAGGAAAGGGATATAGTCCTAGCCAGTAAGTCTATGTTCTGAGAAGGAAATCCCTTGGTCGAGTCCAACTAAGATTCCTACCTTATAACTTTGCCTCCTCGTTATATAAAGAGAGGAAGGGAGCCCCCTAGGGTAGATCAATCCTTACAGCAAAAGCAATGCACCACAACTGGAAGTAGGGTATTGCCTCACCCCGCAGTCCTGAACCAGTATAAATTGTCTTGTCTTTTGAAGTCCATCGAGTTTTGGTCCAATGAGTAACCCTACAATCAATACAGCCGATATAAAACATTGACATGTTGACACTGCCTATTTAAAATATAAAGGAATTTGTTTTGTTGTTGAAATGGGTCCGCTTGGACTTATGTTTTTATTTAGCATGCCTTGGCAATTAGCTTTGATGAAAAAAAGGTGGGTTTCTAAAAACAATAGAAATGGACTGGCTGTTTAGTGTTTATTGTAAAAAATGCACATAGTCCACTTGTAACGCCCAGAAATTCATGACCAGAATTCTGGATATTCATGTGTATTAAATCCCTGTCTAGAAAAGCTAGGGTACACAATACCAAGTTGCCATACAGAGTGCGTCTTACAAACAGAATAAACTGTCTTACATAAATGCAACGAAAAAGGTAAACAAGCCTATAAACAACTAGCCGTGCGGAGACTTCCATTCCACAGGCAGCTTGATGGTAGATCTAGCCTACTCCTCCTAACGATTCTCATCAGAAAGGAACTCCATCTCTGAGAGGCGGAAAGGGAGCAAGGCTGAGTACCACCCACAATACTCAACAAGCCACACTCGCAATTATGCACAATGCATGGGAGACAAAGATAGGCTTTGGGTTCATTTGCGTAAAAGCAGTTGCAAACAATATTAATCCTTTACTGATCAACACTACACCACACTAACCAGGCCCAACCAACCATCCTACCTCTATAGCATATGTGAAGTTAATTAATTAAGGTGAGACTAATCACGGTGAGTCTTGATCAATACGCCCATAACGGTAGGCACGGCTATTCGAATAGATTTTAACTCTGGCTAGAGGTGTACAACTGTACCCATAAGACACAGCCTCACACATGTTCCCGTGTGCCGACATGTCACCACGACACCCCACGAAAGGCTGTGATAGGACCATTCACGCAACTCCTCCCCAACCATCCACACCACGCTGAGGTTGCACCTGCCGACAGGGCACACCATATTGACCAAGCTACCCCCCATGCGCCACGATGGATCTAGAAGCCGATAAACCCAACCCCGAGCCGTCCAGACTCCATCACGCCCATCCTCACCAATAGTGCCTAGGAGAGGGAGAAGCTACGCTACAAGCCTAGCCATTGCCCATGCTGGCTTGTGGTATGTACGAATAACTGCCCAAGGGGTTCCCGCGAATCGGTCCTGAATTGCCATGGGTGCGACCAACAAAACCGTGCACCTACAGCCCACCATTAAGGTCAAATTTATTTTATATAATTGTCCATGTCCAAAGTTCCATCCTCCGACATAAAGTCGAACATGAAATGTAATAATGAGTATCTATTCCCAAAGTGAGCTAGTTGATTCTATCATGGCTAAGCATCCTAGGAATATTCCATAATCAGATTACTACCTAGGTTACAAGGTATAAAGGGTTATCAAACTATGGTTGTCAAATTGTATATATAGGTCAAGCACCATCCCGCATGAAATAATAAAAATATGCAACTTTATTTAGATAAAACAAGATATTTGGCATAAATTAGGGGCAAAATGATCAAGAACATAGTGTAACTTGCCTTGCTCTGACTCTGCAAACTCTGCAGCTACCTCATAGTACACGGGAGGGTCGGAAACGTCAGTTTCTATAGCAATCAAAGCACAAACAATTAACAACAATACATGAGAACACTGAAACATGAGCTGAAACTATTTTTAATGCATTCTTGACATTTTTCTGGATTTAATGAAATTTGAATGGAATTAATCCGAGCTCGTATGAATTAGTTATGAATTTTTAATGGTTCTCTGTGTTTTTACTATACAAAAATAATCCCTAAACGGTTTATTGTGCATTAATGCGGAATTATGGTATCAGTGTACCGGGAGACCAGCGCTAATAGGTGGGCCCTACTAGTAAGCGATGCCCGGGAGGACGGCGCACGGTGGACCTTGTCCACCGCGGCCCGACGGGATCAGGCCACGTGGCTGCTGACGTGGTAGCCATGGCGGACTAAGGAGCCGACGTGGCGCCAACGTGGTGCTGACGTGGCGAGGCATGGGCGCCCGCGATGGGCACCATGCGGCCGACCCTGATCTACCCCGATGGTCCCTGCCGGCGACCATCTGGCCCCCGGAGAGCGGCGGCGAGCAGTAGAGGGGACAGCGAAGTAGATAGGGACCTCACCGAGGATTTGTGGTGATGGGAAAGTAGCAAACGGTGGTCAACTGAGGCGAAAGGCAGCGAGGCAATTTAGGAAGACAATGGCGATGGTGTTCTGACAGCGATCAACGATGGCAGAAGGGCGGACGGGGTTCGGGATGTCCTGGCGAAGACATAGGAGGAGTTAGGAGAGGAAGCGTATGAACGAATCGGTAGAATTTCATGGCAGGAGAGGGGCTCCAGCAGCATTGGGGCCTATGGGAGTGGTGGCCTAGGTTCCCTAGAACATAGAGACGCTAGTGAAGGTGAGAATGCGGCCTGGTGGCGGCTACAGTGGCGACGGTGAGCGGTTGTGTGGAGGCCATGGGCCCCGAGTACCTCATCACAAGCATATGGGCCACTCGGATAGAGGATGGGCCTAGCCTTGTAATTAGAGATATGATAGAACCCGGCAGACTTTGCCTTGTACGATAAGGAATATACAGTCCTAATCGGGTAGGTTATATCTCTAAGAGGAGATCCCTTGGCTATAATCCGGCTAGGACTCCTACCTTGTACCCCTGTCCCCCCAGTATATAAGGGGAGGCAGGGTGCCACCTGAGGGCAAGAGTTCATCAGAACAACACACATCCTCAAAGGAATACATCACAAGTGGACGTAGGGTATTATCTCACATCGAGGGCCTGAACTAGTATAAATCTCCCTGTGTTCCTTTCCAATCCACCAAGTTTCAATCCGCTAAGTAGCCTTATAATCATATTGCCGGTGTAAAACATCGACAGTTGGAACGCCAGGTTGGGGATTCGGCGAGATCTACATCTACAAGGTCGATGGATCCAACAACAGGAGTCGACGGCGGCAAATTCTCCCCCGGAGATACAATCTCATTTGGAAGCCTCGACTTCGTCGCTGACATGTTCGGTAATCTCACTTTGGCCGACGCAGATCCAATCCAACCGGCCGAGGAACCAGCCGACTCCGCACTAGTCGGCCCACAAGACGCTGCAGCCACCTCCATCGATCTGCTGTGGCGATCAATCACCTGTCTAGGTTTCGAGACAACTCTCTCCTTTGGCATCCGACTCACGCTTGGCCTTGAGCCAGCCCAGGTCGGGCTAGGAAGGGGAGAGATCATCAACCTCCTATGCAGACTCGACGATGCCGCAAATCTACATCCCACGCGGCAGACCCGATCTCCTACGCTTCAGTTTGGACATGGCCCAGAGCCGTTCTAGATTGGATCTAGGGAGGTCGGAGTCGTTCTTACTCCGGTCAAGTACTCGGATTCCAACTCCAAGTCAGAAAATAGTTCGAACACCAGTTCGGACACCAGTCTGGCAAGCTTCCTTCTGCCCTGAGAAATCTTCATGGCTTCAACTCCTCCACCGGAGGAGCGCCGACTACAAGAGGAGCAAGAAGAGGAGGCACGCCGACTACGGCAACAGGAGGAGGCCGAACGCGAGGCTTGCAACGACGAGCCACACAGGGCTGGGCGAACCGCTCAGCAACAGATCCTCCAAACTAGAGTCGGCGACCACGACGTCTTTGTCACGCCTCAACAGAACATTGTGGCTGCTGCAACTCTTCTGGATACACTCCAGTTTGGGCCTGATCACCAGGCCACCCCGACTATAGCAAGGATAAAAGCCATGCTCACCGCTGCTGCATGTCAACAGTATCAACAGTCGGGCAATACACTGATGTCGACTAACAAGTCGGCTCCCACAACGGCAGTCTCATCCGCCTCAACACGACGCTGAGCGGTTGGCTCTAGTCAGCCGCACACGGAGTCACGCCAGATGTGGGCACCCCAGAAGTGCATTATGAAGAGTAACTATTACGGCAACGCGAACTATCTAGATGGATGGGGTCTCGAATAAAACCCGAATAAATGCAGTAACCATCCATCCTCATCGCAGACTTGCCATAACCATTACCCACTCACAATACAAATCCAAAATGCCAAGAAGTGTACAAAAGAGATAATCATAAGGATAGCTTGCCAGTCCTCCCTGTCATATGCCCGTCAAACCACTCGATGGTGGCGACCAAACACGATACGTACCCCAGAGGACTCGAACCACAATAGTTATCCCCCAACCATCTCAATTATACACAACTCATACTCATGTTCACAATTATACGTCCCCCAAACACGATAAATCTTTTAATTACTTTTCCTATTTCTATCTTCTTTCTTCTTTTCTGATTTCCCTTGCAGCCCGGGCCCGCAGGCCAGCGAGGCAAAGCAGAGCAGGGCACGGGAGCAGGGCGCGAGAGCAGGGCGCGAGGGCGCAGGTGCAGGGCGCGACGTGAGACCAAGGAAGCGGACCGTCCGGATGCAGAGAGGTTGGTCTGGCGGGGGGAAACAGAGGAGGTTTAGTCGGCGAGCTTCTCGGTGGCGGCGACGGCGATGGCGGCGTCGGTTGTAATTGGGCCCCAAAAAGAATCTCATCCCCGAGATTCCGACGGGTTGGAGACTTTGAGGTTTCTATGTGAGGTTTTACGTACGATATTCTCTATAGGAGTTTGAGGGTGACAGGGACAGAGTTGGAGTCCATTCTCAGTCTTTGTTTGGTCATGTTGTTGTGGTTACTACTGATCTATGGAAAGCTACCTACGGTTACATGATTGAGATTCCCTTTTTCCCTCCTTATTATCAACACAACTTCACCGGTAATGAAGAGAGCAGTTGATTTGCTAGAGAGCTTTCTATATTTTGCACTAAGTTGGTCGCTGTGGTCGGAACGTCTGGTAAAAGTGGACTTTATGGCATCCTTTTGAAAGTTTTATCTAACTAGGACAAGGATCGTCAGGGATCAACCTAAACAACGTAGGTAAGGTAGGATCCAAGGTTGGCATACTAAGATCACGTTGGATGGTGCTACCAACGGCTTCAGCACAAAGGATGGGAGTGATTGGAGATCTAACTGGCTTTCATGTGCTTAGTTCCATGTGGTGTTATTCTCTGGACAGCAAGCATTTAGGAGCGAAGATCCTAAGTAACGGTTATGCGATTAGGATCACGGTCCCTACGCAGGTTTGGACAAAAAGGGGATGGATTGCTTACAAGGACTTAATTTAAACCTATCTCCCTTTCAAACAAAATAGGTTCAATATTTCTATCCGACTTTACGTAGAGTTGTCGAGGATGTACCTAGGTGCTCTCGATTCATTGATCTACAAACCTGGGCAACATGGCTTAGGAATTTTGAAGCTAGACTTTTAAGTGCAAAGTGATGGCAAGGCTAGGCACTAATAAGGGCTAAAAGATAATCCGTCGTCACAAGGTAGGACTCAATGTAGAATCCGTCCAGTATGTTCAGTGAGCTTTGTTGGCGGTAGCAGGGAATGCCATGGGTTTGCTAAAGCTTTAGATTATATACGGTACATGCTGACCTGGTATGCTACCCCCCTTAAAATTTTTTTTGGGATGTGAACTGGTGAGCGGAGGATAGCTAATTTAGTAGGTTATGCCTGCCATAAATTTTCTTAGCAAAACTATTTTCATTAACCTGATGATACCATGATAACCAAATGGCTGGCCATACTTTACTATCATAGAAGGTACACGGGTGTCTAGTTGATGCAATTGTAGAACCATGCACTTGATGTCTTATGTTGGATAACTTAAGATGAGAGCTAACTGAGGATAGGCGTTAGAAAACTGGATGTTTATAGGATCAAGATGCTAGATCTCGGTAGTGTGATGAGGCAGGTGGTGAAGTTTCTTGGTTCGGCTTGCTCTCTATCGCCCGAAACAGCAACGGCTCCGGCAGCCGCACTCCCAGTCTCGGCAACGAGATCAGCGAACCTTCAACTCCTCCGACCTATACGGTGAAGGATGGAACAACTAGAATGAACTTAGGTTTTCGATATCTCGACCATAGGTTGACTAACTAACAGTAATGTTGTAACTAGATGGGGAATACGAAGTAGTGGTGCTAGAGATACTTGAGTTGGGTAACCTAGAATAGGATTGAGCTAAGCTACAGCGCTCTAGGTTGGCATGTATGGCTCCATGATGCAACTATAAGTGAGGAGGTGTCATGGATGATCATGATGCGATTGTGGATGACATGATGAATAGTGTAATGCAATGACAGTAGGTCATGGCACTAATTACCTGGAATTAGATTTGGGACTGTGACACCAGATGTCACTCGGCAACCCCAACAGCAACCGGCAACGTCGAAGCGACCGTCGGGACAACCAGGATCTCCGAGGCCGACTATGGCGTGATCTTCGGTAGGACATCAAGGCTCAGCGCCGCGAACGAGAGGAAGACGAGCAACGCCAACTGGAAGATGAGAACGAGTGCTTCGGCCTCCACCACGAGCGGTTTCGTCACTGTATTTGGAGTCGGAGCCCTCATGAAGATGAAGGCGTACTGACCTTCACCCAAGAGCTACAACAGGTCAGCTGGCCGTCGGGTTTCAAGCCTACAGGCATCAAAAAAATATAACGGCAAGACCAATCCTGAGTCCTGGCTCACGGTCTACACTCTGGCGATCCGAGCAACTGGAGGAGATCACAAGGCCATGGCTAACTACCTCCCAGTCACTCTGGCTGACTCAGCGAGGACATGGCTAACATGACTTCCTAAGAGATCAATCGGCACCTTGGGAGAACTCCGGGAACGCTTCATCACCAATTTCCAGGGAACATACGAGAGGCCATCTTCCGAGTACGACCTATATCAGTTGCATCAAAGGAAGAATGAGTCTCTTCGTGACTTCATCAAGAGGTTCTCTGAAAAGAAGAATTCAATCCTGAAGATCAAGGGTGAGGTTGTCATCGCCGCCTTTCAAAAAGGAGTCAAGGACACCTCGTTCATTGCCAAATTCACTCGGAAGCCTCCCAACTCCGTCAAGGTTCTATTCGACATGGCAAACAAGTACGCCGACTCGGCCCACGCTGTTGCTGAGGCTATCGAGGACGAAAAGGCCCCTTGACAGAAGGAGCGGAAGGACACCGATGATGCAACCCCGACTAAAGCTGGGAACCGCAAATGCAAGTCAGACGGCTTCATTGTGGCAATCGGTCACAACCATCTTCGACCTTCAACAATTGAAGATTATCAGAACAACAAGTGACATGCTCGGGGGCTCAAAAGCTCAAATGCAAGGATGGCATCCCACTCCCAAATACCGAACAGCTAAGTCACTTTCTGATAAATATTTCCTCATTTGGCTTTGCCAATGCCGCAGCCGCTTACACCTAATAGGTGTACAAGCTACACATTTTTTCTGTTTTTTCTCTTCATGATTGCAAAAGTATTCGAGTAGCATAAATTCCAATCCGTGAAACTTTGCTCTATGAAAGACAAACTCAAGTCACCCAAAACGCGTGTCTGGAAAAGAGCCATGAGCCAACTCCCGACGCTAGGGGGCTATGACTAGTCGGGTAGAGTGCTTAAATGTAAGGGGTCAACTACTCGGGGATATTAATATCAATAAGAGGAAGAACACGCATTTACATTATTGTAAAATACATAGATATTATTCGGGTGATTGTTTTCATCGTCAAATGGTACTCATCCGATGTATTTATAATGCATGGCAGTTTCAGATATGCGTGACAGGAACTTAGTGCTACGAGCCTATCTCCTACGCTCGGGGGCTGGACCAGTCTGCGAAGACACGCTCGGAATACTCCATGAGGGCTACTGACCAAGTACTTACACCAGTTGGGACGTCATCTTCCCCGGCTACTCTCCATGTGAGCTAACAACCGATCTCCGACGCTAGTCGGGGGTCATATACCACTCGGCTGGGTGAGGTACGCCCCATGAGGGTCGCCAGCCGAATCCTACACTAATGCTAGGTTCGGGTACCTTATTTGGTCACAACTCGGATGGGTAAGGTATCCCCCATGAGGGTCGCCAGCCGAATCCTACGCTAATGCAAGGTTGGGGCACCTTATTCAGCTTTACCGAAGTTAGAGAAGATCTACGTCGTCAAAGCGCATCCAGAGTCATGCACTGCGTCACACCTAGGAAGGGCAAGCAGATTCTGCAATATACCTACTCAGGCATCTGTGGCAACCAGGCTGCATCCAGAACATAAGTCGAAAAGGCTTATAGACAAGGATTCCTCTAGCTGATTGCGGTTATCGATGCTGAAATACTCATCCTGACATGCGAGGGATGCTACTTTTATAGGGCTGCGTTGGGTAGGTCAGTTTAGGCCGGCTTATTCGGTAGCAGGCGACCAAGATATGAGTTTCTACAGTAGCACGCTCAATTTGGGCCGCTCGCAGGCTGTGTTAAAAACACAGTGCTGGTGCTACCAACAGGAACCGATGAGGTAAACAGATATGCTTCATGAAGGTCTAATTGCTAAACACATCTGTTTGGGTATCTGTTTTATCCACCAGGTATTGAGGATATATCCTTATAAGGATCACAAGCTGGCCTTCATCAACATTGGGGATGCAGGTATCTCTCAAGTACACCTGACCACACAATAGATCTATTTTCATAAAGTGGTACTCGGCCTACATGCTTGGCCAACAGTTGCCATGAGCAACATTATTCCAGCCGACATGACACTAAAGAGTCTAACTTCTGAGTAGTGCACTACTTGGGAGAGACTATAAATATCCTTTCCATCTGACATGATGCTGAGGAGTCTAACTTCCGAGTGGGACGCTACTCGGGAAAGACTATAAACCCCCTTTTCTAGCTAACATGAAGCTGAAGAGTCCCATATACGAGTGGCATGCTACTCGGAAAGACTATAAATTATATTCCAGTTGACATGATACCGAAGTCTCATATACCAGTAGTATACTACTCGAGAAAGACTACAAGGTTAAAGATCTTTGACTTTATGTTTAATTGTTTCCACAATTAAGCACAAAGTCGGGGGCTACACCTAATAGGTGCACCTATTCAGCGCACACTATTCATACATCTACATGGAGCCCTTCGTAGCCTCGCTGCCAGCTGACATGAAGCAGGACTCGGGAGGAGGAAGCACTCGGACAAAGAGTACTCGGGAGCAATGCACTTAGGCAATCTTCATCGTGGAGGATGAGCACTCGACATCAGCTGTGACTCAACTATGAAGGTCTCAGGGGTTGCTGTGGAGGCCATGGGCCCCGGGTACCTCATCACAAGCATATGGGCCACTCGGATAGAGGATGGGCCTAGCCTTGTAATTAGAGATATGATAGAACCCGATAGACTTTGCCTTGTACGATAAGGAATATACAGTCGGGTAGGTTATATCTCTAAGAGGAGATCCCTTGGCTGTAATCTGGCTGGGACTCCTACCTTGTACCCCTGTCCCCTAGTATATAAGGGGAGGCAGGGTGCCACCTGAGGGCAAGAGTTCATCAGAACAACACACATCCTCAAAGGAATACATCACAACTGGACGTAGGGTATTACCTCACATCGAGGGCCTGAACCAGTATAAATCTCCCCCTGTTCCTTTGCAATCCACCGAGTTTCGATCCGTTGAGTAGCCCTATAATCATATTGCCAGTGTAAAACATCGACAGGCTGTCGCGGGTGGAGCATGGCGGTGGTTCGGGATTACAACACTGAGGGGGTTAGGGTGCATAGGGAGCTTGGGCTGTCGATGCTTTATATCGGTAATAATAATATAGGGCTACTCGTGAGACCTAAACTTGATGGACTACAAAGGAACACTAAACAATTTATCCTGATTCAGGCCCTCGATGTGAGGTAATACCCTACTTACAGCTGCGGTGTATTGCCTTTGAGGTTTCTCTAGTGAGATTTTGTTCTGCCCTTAGGGGGCTTCCTACCTCCCCTTATATACTGAGGAGGCTAGGCTACAGGGTAGGAATCCTAGTCAGACTCCGACCATGCGATTTCCTTCTAGAGATACAACGTACCCGACTAGGACTATATCCTTTCGTTATCGTACAAGGTGATATTCACCGAGTCCTGTTGCATCCCTAATTATAGGATTGGACCTATCCTCTGTCTGAGTGACCAAAAAGCTCCTCATGACGTATCCGGGGCCCATGGCCTCCACAATAGCCCCTAAGACCTTCATAGTTGAGTCATAGTTGGTGTCGAGTGCTCATCCTCCTTGGTGAAGATTTCCCGAGTGCCTTGCTCCCGAGTAGCCATTGTTTGAGTTCCTCTTCTCCAAGTCCCACTTCATATCAGCTAGCAACAAGGCTATGAAGGGCTTTATAGAAAAATATGAATAGCGTGCGCTGAGTAGGCGCACCTATTAGGTGTAGCAAACAACTTTGTGCTTAATTGTAAAACAATTAAACATAAAGTCAAAGATCTAAGTTTTTCCCAAGAGGTATACTTCTCAGAAATTAGACTCTTCAACATCATGTTAGCTGGAGATATTTTTGCTCAAGGCAATTTTGGCTAAGCATGTGAGCCGAGTACCAGTTCATGGATTTTTACCCAATATGTGGTGAGGTGTACTTGAGAGATACCTGCATCCCCAATTTTAATGGAGACCAGCCATTGATCCTTATAAGGATATATCCTCAATACCAGTCGAATAATTCAGGTATCTGAACACATGTGTCCAGCAATTAGGCTTAACATGAAGCATATCTGATTATTCTGATCGGTTTTTATAAAATAGCATCTGTACTGTGATTTTAACACAGCCAGCAGTTGGCCCAATAGGACATGCTATTTAGAAACTCATATCTTACAGCCCATCACCAAGCTAGTCGGCCTAGGCCCACTAACCTGATTCAGGCCTTATAAAGCAGCAGGAGAGAGAAAAGATTCCCCTTTCTTCCCCAATCCGCCGAATCCCTTCGTCTTCCTGAAACCGCGCCCAAATTTGGCGCCTCCGCCTTGCTAGGGTTCACTGCTACTCACGCTCTTGGCTTGAGACCCATTGAGATCCGCCTCCCAGCATCGATTCCAAGCTCCACAAGCCTTTCCGCTAGATCCCTTCCTTTCCAACAATGCCGAGGGCACCATTTGATATCTCCGAGATGACAGCTAGAGTGTGGCCAATGTCGGACTGCAATCCAGTGAAGTTGAAGCTCTTGGAGAAATGGATGATCTTGCAGTAGCAGGAGGTCATCCATTGGCGTACCGCTGAAGGGGAATCCGTTCCAGCTCCCAAACCAGGTGAAACTATTATCTTCACCTCGTTCTTCGACTACGGCTTGGCCCTCCTCTCTTCGGATTTCCTTCACCAACTCCTTGCTTTTTATCAGATCGAGTTGGTGAATCTCAATCCCAACTCAATCCTTCATATTTCTATCTTCGCCACCCTCTGTGAATCTTTTTTGGGAGTCAAACTCCACCTCAATCTCTTTCGATATCTCTTTCACATCAAGCCCCAGCCTTCCAAGAATAAGATCCACACCATCGGGGGGCAGGCCTTCAACTCAGAAATGAGATGAAAAGAACCTACCTCAACGTCCCCCTGAAGACCTCCCTCAAGGGATGGCACCGAGAGTGGTTTTATTGCTCAAATCTTGAACCCTCTCTGGCCCCTTTCTCTGGTTCTCCTCCAACTATCCTGCCCAGCTGGTCCTCCGTGCCAACACATGAAGAAATGGGGCAAGTGTACCAGCTGATGGAGAAGATCGACCTCCTGAAGGGCACAAGCTTGACAGGTCCATGGGTGGTGAGGTGCTTCTTGAACCGCCGTACCCGACCACTGAAGGCCAGGAGCCACTTCGGCTTGGATTACTAGGGTAAGGATGACCCTAGCCGGGAGTATCCTGATGTCGCTGACAAGGACAAAGTAACCAACACCTTGTTAGGCTTCTTCGTCAACGGGGTTGTGGAGACCGAGTGTGGAGGCCATGGGCCCCGGGTACCTCATTACCAGTACATGGGCCACTCGGATAGAGTATGGGCCGAACCATGTAATTAGAGATAAGATAGCACCCGGCAGGCTGTACCTTGTATAATAAGGAAACATAGTCTTAGTCGGATAGGATTCTATCTCTAAGAAGGAAATCCCTTGGTCGTATCCGACTGGGATCCTTATCATGTACCCCTGTCCCCTAGTATACAAAGGGAGGCAGGGCGCCCCTCAGGGCAAGCACAACAAGAACAACCAGATCATCGATCTCCATGCACCTCAGAGGAATAACACCTCAACTGGACGTAGGGTATTACCTCACCTTGAGGGCCTGAACCAGTATAATTCTCTTGTGTTCCTCTGCAGTCCACCGAATTCACCCTCGCCGAGTAGCCCCATAGTTTTATTGCCGGTGCAAAGCATCAACAGTTGGCGCGCCAGGTAGGGGCTCGGCGAATTTCTCATCTGAAGATTCGATGGATTCAATCAACGGAGTCGACAGCAACAAGTTCTCCCCCGGAGACGCAATTACCTTCGGGAGCTTAGACTTCATCGCCAATCAACTCTACGATCTCAACTTGTTTGGGGCAGATCCAATCTTGCCGATCGAGGAACCAGCCGATGTTGCGCCAGTCGGCACCCGGGACACCGCCATTCCCTTCGACGATTTTCTACGGTAGTCCTTTACATCGCCGAGCATCGGGACAACCCTTTCCTTCGGCGTCCGACTTGCGCTAGGCCTTGAGCCAGCCCGGGTTGGGCCGAGAAGGGGAGAGGTCGTTAATCTCCCTCACAGCTCTAGCGACGCTGCGCATCAAAATCCCGCGCAGCAGACCCGATCCCTAGCAATTCAGTTTGGATGCGGCCAAGCGCCATTTCAGATTGGATCTAGAGAGGTCGGAGTCGTTTTCACTCCGATAAATTACTCGGAGTCCAACACTAAGTCGGATAGCGATTCGAGCACTAGCTCGGACTTTAATTCGGCAAGCTTCCCCCTCTCCCGCGAGATCTTCATGGCTTCAACGCCACCTCCCGAGGTACGCCGACTATAAGAGGAGCGACAAGAGGAGGCGCGCCGATTACAAGAAGAGGAGGCCAACTGCGAAGCCCGCAATAATGAGCTGCGCCAGGCTGGGCGAGTCGCTCAGCAATAGATCCTCCAAACCAAGATTGGCGACCACGACGTCTTTGTCACGCCACAACAGAACGTTGTGAATGCAGCAACTCTGCTGGACACACTCCAGCTCGGGGCCGATCACCAGGCCACCCCGACTATCGCTAAGATCAAGGCGATGATCATAGCTGCTGCCTATCAGCAGCAACAGCAGTCGGGCGACACTGCTATACCGACCAACCAGTCGGGTTCTCCGGTGGCAGGCTCATCTGCATCAACACGACACTGGGCGGCCGGCTCCAGTCGGCAACGCGAAGAGTCCCGGCAAACAACGCTCCGCAATACTAATAATGACAACCGGCGGCGTCGCCAGTACGATCGCCGACCCAATCAAGACCTCCGAGTACGACTACACCGAGACCTTCGTCACACCATAAACGCCCGACGCGAAGAACGCGAAGAAGATGAACACCGCCGACTAGAAGACGAAAACGAGCGCTTCGGCATCCTCCACGAGCGACTACATCGCCAAGATCGAAGTCGGAGCCCTCACAAAGACGAAGGCATCCCAGCCTTCACTCGGGAGCTACAGGACGTCTTGTGGCCGACTGGCTTTAAGCCCACTGGGATCGAAAAGTACGACGGCAAAACAAACCCAGAGTCCTGGCTCACCGTTTACACCCTAGCAGTTCGAGCTGCTGGGGGCGACAGCAGAGTCATGGCTAACTACCTCCCAGTCGCGCTAGCCGACTCGGCGAGGACATGGCTGACAGGCCTCCCGAGGCGGTCGATCGGTTCCTAGGGACAACTCAGGGAGCGGTTCATCACTAACTTCCAGGGGACCTACGACAGACCCGCTTCGGAGCATGATCTTTATCAACTGCACCAGAAGAAAAATGAGACTTTGCGCGAATTCATCAAAAGGTTTTCCGAGAAGCGCAACCAAATTCCAACCGTCAAAGACGAAGCCGTTATCGCCGCCTTTCGCAAAGGGGTAAAAGACGCTCCGCTTATTGCAAAATTCACTCGGAAGCCACCATCCACAGTCCGGGCGCTCTTCGACATGGCCAATAAATACGCCGACTCGGCCGAAGCGGTCGCTGAGGCCCTCGACGAGAAGAAGGAGCCCCGACAGAAAGAACAGAAGGCAAAAGCCGACAACGAGCCGTCTCAAAACAAGTCTGGCAGCCGTAAACGGAAGTCGGACAACGAGGTGGCCAACATGGAGCGCAGTCGGTCGCGGCCCCAGCGGAACAACGACGACCAGAAAGTCATGAGCGGGCCATGCCCCTTTCACCCCAAGGGAAAGCACGCGGCCAAAGACTGCTATATGCTCAAAAAGTTTGCCTCCGAGCAGACTTCATCGTGTGGCGCCGACAAGGACAAAGACAAGTCAGACTCGGGTCCGGCTGATGAGTTCCAAGATCCTCAAGCCGAGCTCAACCATATCTTCGGGGGGCCACTCGCGTACGAGTCCAAGCGCAAACAGAAGCTTTCAGCGCGTGACATCAACACGGTCTCCACAGCCGACACCCCCCAATACCTGCGCTGGTCAAAGATGGCCATCACCTTCAATCGCGCAGATCACCCAGATCGGGTTTCCCACCCGAGACGCTATCCACTAGTCCTGGACCCAGTCGTCAGAAACATCAGGCTGAAGAAAACCCTCATCGACGGAGGCAGCGCGCTCAACATCCTGTTCGCCAAGACTTTGGACGAGATGAAAATTCCTCGTTCAGAACTACGGCCGAGCACTGCGCCCTTCCACGGGATAATTCCCGGCCTGTCATCAACCCCACTCAGGCAGATAACTTTGCCGGTAACCTTCGGCACGCGAGATAATTTCCGCACAGAAACTGTCTGCTTCGAGGTCGCCGACTTCAAGACTGCGTACCACGCGATACTTGGACGACCGGCACTCGCCAAATTTATGGCGATACCGCACTACACATACATGGTGCTGAAGATGCCTGGACCAGCAGGAGTCCTCTCCCTCGGCAACGACATCAAGCAAGCCTTCACCTGCGACAAGGAGAGCTGCAAACTGGCTCAATCTCAAGAGGCGGCAGTCGGGCGCGATAGCATCCGGCAAGCCGTCACAACAGAAGTCGAGCAAGATCAAGTTCCGGTGAAAAAAGCAGCAAAGTCGGGAATTTCAGTGCACTCTAACATGAAGAAGATCCCCCTGGACCCTTTCGACCCCTCCTAGACTGCTCTAGTCAGGTCCGGACTCGACCCCAAGTAGGAAGACGCGCTCATCACCTTCCTCCAAGCCAACAAGGATATCTTCGCGTGGAAACCGTCCGACATGCCGGGCGTACCAAGGGAGGTGATCGAGCACGCCCTAAACGTGAAGATAGATGCCAAGCCAGTCAAGCAACGGCTGCGGCGCTTCGCTCAAGACCGCAAAGATGCTATCCGGGAGGAAATTACTAAACTCCTTGCAGCCGGGTTCATCAAAGAGGTCTACCACCCGGACTGGCTGGCAAACCCAGTTCTGGTCCGGAAGAAAAACGGTAAATGGCGCATATGCGTCGACTACACCGACCTTAACAAAGCGTGCCCCAAGGACCCATTTGGTCTTCCTTGGATAGATCAGGTGGTTGATTCCATGGCAGGGTGCGATCTACTCAGCTTTCTCGACTGTTACTCGGGATACCATCAAATCAGCTTGAGGGAGGAAGACTGCTTGAAGACATCTTTCATCACACCGTTTGGAGCGTATTGCTATATCACAATGCCGTTCGGTCTGAAGAACGCGGGCGCAACCTATCAAAGGGCTATTCAGCGGTGTCTGCATACTCAGATCGGGCGCAACGTGGAAGCCTACGTCGACGATGTGGTGATCAAGACCAAGTCCAAAGAAGACCTCATCGCTGACTTGGAAGAAACCTTCCAAAACCTTCGAAGATTCAAGATGAAGTTGAACCCGGAAAAATGCGCCTTCGGTGTGCCATCCGGAAAGTTACTCGGCTTTATCGTCTCGCACCACGGCATTGAGGCCAACCCGGAGAAAGTCAACGCCATCAAGCACATGGCACCCCCGACTAACCTCAAAGACGTCCAGAAGCTGACAGGCTACATGGTGGCACTCAGCCGGTTTATCTCCCGACTGGGCGAACGGGGCATGCTCTTCTTCAAGCTACTCAAAAAGACCGACAATTTCCAATGGACTCCGGAAGCCCAACGAGCCTTCGAAGACTTCAAACAATTCCTCACATCACCCCCCGTGTTGGTGTCACCTCTGCCCCAGGAACTGCTAATGCTATATCTAGCGACAACAACACAGGTAGTCAGCACGGTGCTGGTGGTTGAGCGATCCGAACAGGGTCATATTCAAAAAATACAACGGCCAGTCTACTTCGTCAGCGAGGTCCTTGACGACTCCAAAACGAGATATCCGCAGGTCCAGAAGCTGCTATATGGCCTACTTATCACAGTCCGGAAGCTGGTGCATTATTTCCAAGCACACCAAGTCACGGTGGTCACAGCATTTCCACTCGGGGATGTCCTTCATAACCGCGAGGCCACTGGCCGAATCGCTAAATGGGCACTCGAGATGATGGCGTTTGACATCACCTTTCTGCCACGGACAGCAATCAAGTCTCAAGCTCTAGTTGACTTCATGGCCGAGTGGACAGAAGTCCAACTGCCTACACCAACAGCAAAGCTAGAGTATTGGACAATGTACTTCGACGGTTCTCTACGGATCGGTGGCGCCGGGGCCGGAGTCATATTGACGTCCCCCACTGGCGAAAAACTGAAGTACGTTCTACAAATCCACTTCCTGGCTTCCCACAACGTTGCCGAGTACGAGGCACTTGTTCACGGGCTCCGCATCGCTATATCACTCGGCATACGTCGACTGGTTGTGCGTGGAGATTCTCAACTCGTGGTAAACCAAGTCAAGAAAGACTGGACCTGTCTCGACGATACCATGGCGGCATACTGTTAGGAGGTCCGCAAGCTAGAAAACAAATTCGATGGGCTGGAAATCACACATGTCCTGTGCCAATACAACGACGCAGCAGACGAGCTGGCAAACATGGGATCCAAGCGAGAAGCAGTTCCAACTGGAATCTTTGTCGAGCAACTTACAAAGCCATCAGTCAAGAAGAAACCGGCACCAGAGCAGTCGGGAGGCGAGCCTACCCCGACCACAAATGAAGTGCTGCACATATGTCAAGACTGGAGGACTCCTGTTGTCAAATTTCTCATGGACGACGAACTCCCAGAAGATCGCAGTCAAGCCGAGCAGATAAAGCGTCGAAGCAAAAGCTTACTACTAGTCGGGGAAGACCTGTACCGAAGGAGTGCATCCGGTGTCCTCATGCGCTGCATCACCACCGAGGACGGCAAGCAGATTCTGCATTCGATCCACTCGGGTATATGTGGTAACCACTCCGCATCCAGGACGTTAGTCGGAAAGGCTTTCCATCAGGGATTTTTCTGGCCCACAGCAGTAACAGACACCAAAGACATCGTTCGCAAGTGCGAGGGTTGCTAGTTCTACGCAAGACAAACAAACCTTCCAGTCCAGGAACTCCAAACTATCCCCATTTCCTGGCCATTTGCATTATGGGGGCTCGACATGGTCGGGCCTTTCAAGAAAGCGCCAGGAGGGTTCACACATTTATTCATCGCGGTGGATAAGTTCACCAAGTGGATTGAGGCTAAACCCGTTGCAACAATCACAGCGGCACGAGCAAAGGACTTCATCATGAGTATAATATACCGGTTCGGAGTCCCTAACCGCATCATCACTGACAACGGTACTCAGTTCGCGGCGAGCATATTCCAAGACTTTTGCGACGATTTCGGCATCAAGATCTGCTATGCATCTGTGGCACACCCGCGGAGCAACGGGTAGGTTGAACGAGCCAACGGTATGGTCTTACAAGGCATCAAGGCCAGGATATTCAACCGACTACAACCATTTGCGGGCCGGTGGATACAAGAACTCCCATCCGTTCTCTGGTCTCTCAGAACCACGGTTAGTCGGGCAACAGGGCAATCCCCTTTCTTTCTGGTCTACGGTGCCGAGGCTGTGCTACCTATCGAGTTACAATTCGGCTCTCCACGAGTCCGGGCTTACTCAGAAGATGACTCCAACAATACCCGACTGGTTGAACTAGATCAACTGGAAGAAGCAAGAGACACCGCAACTATTCAGTCGGCAAGGTATCTTTAAGGCCTACGTCGCTACCACAAACGCAATGTCCGTGGCCGCGCCTTTTTGGTCGGGGACCTCGTTTTGAGGAAAATACAAACCACCAAAGACAGGCATAAATTATCCCCAATCTGGGAAGGGCCGTTCATTATAGCCGAGGTTACGTGGCCAGGCGCCTACCGACTGAAGACTGAAGACAGCGCTCTCATCAGCAACTCATGGAACATAGAACAGCTACGTCCTTTCTATACCTGAGTTCTATATTTTTCATGTGTACAGTTCTTCTGACTCACTACGCTGCTTGTATCAACCGAGTAGTGAGTCGGGGGCTGCATGTATATATGTGTCCTATCAATAACATACGAGCTTATCTTACTTCGGTTATGAAGCCTTACTACGACTGTCACGTTTACCCGAGTACAGCTTCTTACTTTGAACGTTTTTATTAAGTTCTGACAGACTAACTCGGTGCATACCACACGGTCGAGTAAGGCTAATGACGACTGAGTAGCAAGCTTGGCAGCATTACACACATATTTACACATGCTTGTTTAACAAAAGTTTATGTACACCGACTACATAACATATTGCCCTCACAGACCCAGGTCTGGGGTAATTATTTCAGCAGTCGGCTTCGCTCGGGCAATCAGCTCCAGCGCCTCCTCTGGCATCGTCTCTTTGGCAAACCCCTCCCCGATGGCTTCAATATCCGCCCTGGGGTATATGGATTTGGTCATCGCCAGGGTCTGGGCCACGCCGGCGACAACACGCTCATCCGAGTACCTTTTCAAGGCACTCGGTGCATCCTCGAGACGCCCCTCTATCTAGGGGATTCTGCTGCAGTTGGTTCCCACTGGGCGGGGATCTATGAGGTCAAGGAGCCCTTTCACGGACCCGACGAGGGCCTCCCGTGACTCCCTGATCAACCTTATCTCCTCTGTGTAGAACTGATACTGGGCCTGGACATTGGTTCTCATGTCTGCCCAGATCCGCCGGCAAGTAAACTTGTCAAATTTGGCTACACACAGGGTAACTATTGGATTGGCTAAGATCATAGTCAGGTTGAGGACTTACTTTCGTAGTCGGCCTCCCACCCGGCCACGGTCTTCTCTAGTTTAGCCTTTTCCTTACCGAGCTTGACGACGGCCTCCTTCAACTCGGACTTCTCACGGTCAAGCTCGGTGTTGGCCTTCGTCAGGTCGGCCTTGACCTTCTCAAGCTCGGCCTTGGCTTCTTCGGCCTCCTTCAGCCGCGATTCCCCCTCTGTTCGGGTCTTTAACTCCGCTTCGAGGTCTGCACCACAGAGTAGCCAAGAGCTCAACCATGCAGTCATGACACAACTAGGCAGTCGGGAATAACGCAGCTGGATGAATACATCAACGGTTCGGTTGGGAAGATATACTCGGGGATTTTACCTCTGATCTTTTCGGCTAGGGCCCATGTCTCCGCCCTGAGCTAATCGGCGCCACTCTTCAACCAGGCCTCCCTCCCGCATGACGCGCCTCCATCTCGGTCTTCAGCACCTGGAGCTGCTCCAATTCTGCGAGGTGGGGAGCTACCTCGACCAAGATTTCCGTCATCGCCTCATTGCGGCCGACAAGCTTCTGCTCAGGATACAAGACGGATCAAGGACGAAATCAGACATCAAAACAAGAAGATTGCCAAAACTCTACTACAAGAATCATACTGCGACCCCTTGGGACCCGCTGATGGTGGCACGAAGCAGGCTTTTGTGCTCTCTCCTTGCAACGACTTCATCAAGCCTGAAGCTTTTCGCAGTACCGTCGCGAGTTGTCCATGTGAAGGTCCAGGGCATCACACGTGGAGGAGCTTCGATCCGAGGCAGATGTGGGATCTCTGGCAGCGGTGGCAACGGCGACGACAACGGCGACGACCACAACGGTGATGGGGTCCTGGCCTCAGCGCCACCGTCCCCCGCGACCTCCGGGACCGGCTCAGGGGCTCTGTCCGCGGCTTCCGCGATGAGCGGCGCCTCGGGAGCTAGGGCCTCAGTCTCAGCAGCCACCTCTCGGTCGGGTGGCAGCAGCGACCCTACAGTCGGGGCCACCTCGGTCCCAGCGACCAGGCTGGCCGCCGGCTCAGCAGGCGTGTTCGCAGATGCTGGCTCGGCTGGGGCAGGCTCATCAAGTGGAGCGGTCGGGTCGACCTCCTTGAGATCGATATCGGCCCGCTTCCTGCACGACGAAACAAGACATCACGATACTGCTTCAACAGACAAAGACTTCAGAAGACCTAGAGCAGCGCACCTCTTGGAGAACTTCAGCTTCTTGCCGGGCGACCTGCTCCCCGGCGGAGCGGTAGCTCCGGCAGTCGGACCGGTTGGTGTCACAGTCGGCGGTGGCGTATCAACCCGAGTCGGTCCCGACTCCGGTATGGTCGGCTTAGGCGCCTCCGCCCCTGGCGGCGTCTGCTCTAGCCGGCCCCTCGGTGGCTCCACGGCCGGGCTCGACAACGTCGGGCTCAAACCCGCAGGTCTCAACCTGGGACTTGACCGCGTGGGCGTTGCGGCGGCAGCGTCCTTTATTTTCAAGCTTCCGCTCACGGCGCGCGCCGTCATGGCCCCCTCGCCCCGATATAAAATCGGCTTCTTCCCCGCTCTCTTGGAGTTAGGTTGGGCAGCAGAGGGACTCCTCGGCCTCTTCTTCGACGCGACGGCCGACAATGGATGGGAGTCTTCATCAAATTCTTCATGCCACTATAAGTGAGTCAACCAAATGCGTCACGCTATGCTGAACAACTACGGTTCCACGGGCATTCATCACAAAAGAAGGTTAAAGGTTACCTTGGTCCGAGGTCGAATGAAGCTATAAGCCGCAACCCGGCGCTTATCGTCCTCGGTCACGATCACCCCTTCGGAGAAGTAGCCGAACAGGGTCGCGGTCACTTCCCTCTTGTCCGCCGACTCGTTACTCACTCGGTCAGGATCATTTTTGCCTTTGAAGGCCCAGCCGAATGAGCTCCTAAGCTTCAGCGGCTGAACGCGCCTTGTCAGAAAGCGACGAGCCACCCAAGGACCTGTCAAGCCGGCCCTCTTGAGGTC
Organism: Oryza meyeriana var. granulata; assembly: GCA_003991445.1. NCBI lineage: Eukaryota > Viridiplantae > Streptophyta > Magnoliopsida > Poales > Poaceae > Oryza > Oryza meyeriana. Next base: position 62,773 of record RYFJ01000967.1, read on the forward strand.
ATCTATCTTCTACAACAACAGATGTGCCTGGCCCATTTCTTCAAAGGTCGGCTCTGCTGACCAGTTTGGCAACACCGTCGGCGGCATACCGGTAAACGGGCGCAAGGAAGGAGCCAGATCGGCGCAATAAAACCACTCCTTATGCTAGCCCTTCAGAGAAGATTTCAAGGGCAAATCGAGATACGTTTTCTTCCCATCGCTCCTCAGCTGAAGACCAGCCCCTCCAATCACATTGATATTGCTCTTGGAGGGTTGAGGCTTGATATGGAAAAGATGTCGGAAGAGGATGAAATGGGGTTCTACACCCAAGAAGCACTCGCAAAGAGTAACAAATATAGAGATCTGAAGAATGGAGTTGGGGTTCAGATGCACCAACTCCAGCCTGTAAAAGTTGAGAATGCGGCGGAAGAAATCAGAAGACGGAAGACACAAGCCTCGATCGAAAAAAGAGGCAAAAACTACCGTTTCTCCGGGCCGGGGATTAGGGACCGACTCATCCCTAGCCGACCGCCAGCGGATCACCTCTTGGCTGGGCAACTTCAGTTCGCTCTCCAGCCGCTTCAGCTTCACCGAGCCGCAATCTGAAATCGGCCAAGAACCCCCCGGCGCACCCGCAAGATCCGACGCCTTCGGCATGACTGGAGGCGGTGAGATTTGGGGAGAAAGCAAATCGGGGGCTTGGAGCAAACGACGAGGATTGAAATCGCCCGAGTTCAGGTGGGGAATAGCAGCAGCTAACCCTAGCCGGGCGGGAGGCGAAAAGTTGGGTGCGAAGGTGGAAGACGAAGGGATTGGCTGATTTGGGGAAGACAACGGAATCTTTTTCTCTCTCCCCGTCTTTTTATAGAGCCGATGCCGACTAGATGGGCTTGGGCCTACACAGTCAGCACTGGGCTACCAAAATATGAGTTCCTACAGTAGCATGCTCCATGTGGGCCGCCTGTAGGCTGAGTTGAAATTATAGCGCTGGTGCTACCAACAGGAGCCGATGAGGTAAACAGATAAGCTTCATGAGAGCCTTATTGCTAAACATAAATGTTTGGATATCTGTTTTATTCACCAGGTCTCGAGGATATGTCCTTACGAGGATCGCAAGCTGGTCTTCATTAAAATTGGAGATACAGGTATCTCTCTCTAGTACACCTGACCACGTTGTGGATTATTTTCATAAAGTGGTACTCGGCCTACATGCGTGGCCATCAGTTGCCTTGAGCAACATTTTACCCGCTGACATGATGCGGAAGAGTCTAACTTTCATGTAGTGCACTACTCGGGAGAGACTATAAATATCTTTTCCCGCTGACATGATGCGGAGGAGTCTAACTTTTTAGTGGGACGCCACTCGGAAAAGACTATAAACCCCCTTTTTCCAGCTGATATGACGCTGAAGAGTCCCATATACGAGTAGCATCCTACTCGGCAAGACTATAAACACATATTCCGACTGACATGAAGTCGAAGAGTCCTACATACGAGTAGTCTTCTACTCGGCAAGACTATAAAGTTTATTCTGGTTGACATGATACCGAAGAGTCGTATATACCAGTAGTAATCTACTTGGGAGAGACTTCCAGGTTAAAGATCTTTGACTTTATGTTTAATTGTCTTCACAATTAAGTACAAAGTCGGGGGCTACACCTAATAGGTGCCCCTATTCGGCGCACACTATTCATATATCTATATGAAGCCCTTCATAGCCTCGCTGCCAGCTGACATGAAGCAGGACCCGGGAGAAGACTTACTCGGACAAAGAGTACTCGGGCGTATCGCACTCGGGCAACCTTCACCGTGGAGGACGAGCACTCGGCATCAGCTGTGACTCAACTATGAAGGTCTCAGGGGTACTGTGGAGGCCATGGGCCCCGGGTACCTCATTACCAGTATATGGGCCACTCGGATAGAGGATGGACCGAACCATGTAATTAGAGATAAGATAGCACCCGGCAGGCTGTTCCTTGTATAATAAGGAAACATAGTCTTAGTCGGATAGGATTCTATCTCTAAGAAGGAAATCCCTTGGTCGTATCCGATTGGGATCCTTATCATGTACCCCTGTCCCCTAGTATATAAAGGGAGGCAGGGCGCCCCTCAGGGCAAGCACAACAAGAACAACCAGATCATCGATCTCCATACACCTCAAAGGAATAACACCTCAACTGGACGTAGGGTATTACCTCACCTTGAGGGCCTGAACCAGTATAATTCTCTTGTGTTCCTCTGCAGTCCACCGAATTCACCCTCACCGAGTAGCCCCATAGTTTTATTGCCGGTGCAAAGCATCGACACCGAGGATGAAGTGCAAGCCCCCAAGCCCTACTACAAGGGCAGGCCCCGGCCAAAGGTAATCTTGTGATGTTGCTTGACTAGATATCCATTTGTGATGAGCGTTATGAATGTCCGTCTAACTCCACAATGTATGATGGATGTTGTCCAAATATTTGCAGGACTGTGAGGAGTTTGACAATGACTCCTAGGACCAGTCGGCCATGAGGTCAAAGAAATGCCCGGCCAGCCCCCTCTGCCGCCCAACCTAACCCCAAGAGGGCAGGGAAAAGACCAGTAGAGGACCAGGGGAAGAAGAAGGGCATGCCGAGTATGGCACAGGGGAGCATGAAGATCAAAGACCCCATCAGCATAGCCCTCGGGCCGCCAAGCCCGAGACCAGCGCCGCCAAGTGCCTCGACCCCCGAGTTGGCCGCATCAAGCACTACACCGACTAGGGTCAGCTCGCCACCGCCGACTGCCGCGCTAACAAACCCGACAGCCAACGGCTCTCTGTCGCTGAGTAGGCTATCGAGCCCCTCACTGGCTTCCTCCAGAGCACCATTATGGAAATTCAAGGCTTCCACGAGGTAATAGAAAATGTTCAATCTTCTTGAGAAACTTGAACGCCATCATAATGTGTTGGTCATTGATGATTTCTGTAGGAAGAGAAGTGACATAGACCCCAAGGGGACTATGCCACCAACCCCCGTTACCAAGACCGTCCTTGCTGAACTAGAGCAAGCAATGCCATAGGCTGAGCCAGAGGCCACCCCAGTTACTGAGGCTGAGCCGATCCTGACAGCCGAGCCACCAGCACCAGCTAGCCAGGACATCATAGTTGAAGTCGCAGCTCCAGCCCCTGAGCCAAACCCAGAAACCTCTACAACAGTCGAACCGAGGCCTAGGACTCCATCGCCAGCGTTGTCTTCATCTTCTGAAGAAAGTGCACTCCTAGGCTCGAAGCTCCTCCTCCATACTTCCCCAAAACATTCTACTAGGTTTCTCCGGAAGGGATTGCGGAGAGCTTCGAGCACGACGACCAAGCAGCCCTAGGAGAAAGGAGGAGTCTGATGTACACTGCAATCGCTGCGTCGAAGGGGATCTAGGTACATAGTTAATATACTGTGTTTGCCGATTGACAATTTTTCTGAATATTGTACTCTGCTTGCTAATTTTGATTAACTTCGGTACATCTTGAGCAGAAGGTTGTCGACCGATCTAAATAGATGGGCAAGGTTCTGATCGAGCTCACCCCTCAGCTGCTCTAGCTTTGCTAGCTCCAAGTGGCCAAAGATGACCTGGAGCGGACTAGCCAGGAAAGGGAGACATGGCTGAGGGGAGCTATGGACAAGCTCAGGGACAAAAATTGGGCCCAAGCGGAGAAGATAAGAAGTAAGTCTCCTATTTGTTGTCTTCCCGAGTGAATCCCAAGGGCACTTCTCTGCATTATCGAGTCTAGATTATCTTATATTGCAAACCTCGAGTCTGAGCTCAGCGCCTAGATCAAGGAGAAAGAGCACCTTGAGAAGAACTTGAAGGAAGTCGAGAAGGCCAAGGCGAAGGTGGAAGCCAACTACGCCAGTAAGTTTCCTGCCCAGATGTAAATTGGGTCTGACTGGCTGTTCCAACGAACTGATATGCTTGTTGATGCGTGGGCATCGTCCAAGGCCAACTCGAAGACCCAATTGGGCACCTTTGCGAAGGAAATCAAGATCATCAAGGAATTGCAGCAGATCATCATTGACTCTGCGAAGACTCTTCTTGACATCATGCAGCCGCACCACCTTGGGTCTAGCTCTAGCTCGATCACCCAAGTAGCAGAACGACTCAGCGAAGCCCCGAGTATGTTGAAGAAATACTCGGATGAGCTCGTTGCAGTAGGAGTCGCCCAGGCACTTGCCATGACCAAGTCGCTCTACCCCTGGGTAGATATCGAGGCCATCGATGAGGGCTTCGCCGAGGGGACGACCCCAGAGGAAGGCATGGAGCTGGTAAGCTAGGTGAGGGCAACCGCAGAGGCGATAGCTAGGGACCTAGTGATGTGAACATGAAACAACTATGTAGTTGGTGCTTACTAGAAACAATATGTGAATATTGTAAATATTTTTGATGTTTGTCATTAAGTATTACCGAGTACTTGCTGCTTCTAAGCCATCATTAGCTTTACCCGACTAGATAGTTTATGCCGAGTAAATTGAGGTTAACTTAATAAAAATCATTGACCTCTCATGATTATACTTGGGAAAACTTGATGTAGTTGTTGTAAAGCTTCATGACTTAGATAAAACAAGCTCAGACTTTATTAACGACAACATGCATGTATTAACATGTAGCCCCTGACTCACTACGTCCTCACTACTCGGTTGAAACAAGTGACGTAGTGAGTCAGAGTAACCAACATTATTTATATGTACAAAAAGAGTGCAAAACTCAGGTATAGAAAGGACATAGCTGTTCTATGTTCCATGAGTTGTTGATTAGGATGCCGTCGTCTATCTTCAGTTGGCAGGCACTCGGACGTGTCACCTCAGTGATAATGAACGGCCCCTCCCAAAAGAGAGATAATTTATACCTGTCTTTGGTGGTTTGAATTTTTCTCAAGACAAGATCTCCCACCAAAATGGCGCGGCCAAGAACATTCCGACTGTGATAACAATGTAGGCCTTGAAGATACTGTGCTGACTGGATGGTTGCGATGTCCCTTGCTTCCTCCAACTGATCTAGTTTGACCAATCGGTCTTCAGTTGATTTTGCATCTGAGTGGGCCCGGACTCGTGGTGAGTTGAACTCCAACTCAGTTGGTAACACAGCCTCAGCACCATAGACTAGGAAGAAAGGGGATTGCCCTGTTGCCCAACTAACCGTGGTTCTTAAAGACCAGAGAACAGATGGGAGCTCTTGGACCCACCGCCCTGCATATGGTTGTAGTCGATCGAATACCCTAGTCTTGATACCTTGTAAGACCATGCCATTGGCATGCTCGACCTGCCCGTTGCTTCATGGGTGTGCCACAGAAGCATAACAGATCTTGATGCCGAAGTCGTCACAGAAATCTTGGAAAACACCGCCAGTGAACTGAGTGCCATTGTCCATTATAATGTGGTTGGGAACTCTAAATCAGTATAAAATACTCATGATGAAGTCTCTTGCCCTTGCCGCTGTTATGATAGCAATGGGTTTTGCCTCGATCCACTTTGTGAATTTGTCCACTGCGATGAACAAGAGTGTAAACCTTCCTAGCGCTTTTTTGAATGGCCCAACCATGTCAAGCCCCCAACAGCAAAGGGCCAAGAGATTGGAATTATTTGTAGTTCTTGAGCTGGAAGATGTGTTTACCGGGCAAAGAACTGGCATCCCTCACATGCCCGAACTATGTCTTTAGCATTTGTAACCGTAGTCAGCCGGAGGAAACCTTGTTTGTAAGCCTTTCCGACTAACGTCCTTGATGCAGCGTGGTTGCCACAGATTCCCGAGTGGATGGACTACAGTATCTGCTTGCCCTCCTCAGGAGTGATGCAGTGCATGAGGACTCTGGATGCGCTTCTTTGATAAAGGTCTTCACCAACTACGAGGAAACTTTTGCTTCGACGTTTGATCCGCTCGGCCTCGTTGCGATCTTCTAGGAGCTTGTCTTCTAGGAGGAACCTAATGATTGGAGTCTGCCAATCTTGAGAGATGATTAGTACTTCATTTGTTGCCGGGGTAGGTTCAACCCCCGACTGCTCGAGTACTGGTTTTTCTTGACTGATGGTTCCAATAGTTGCTCAGCAAAAATCCCAGTCAGGACCACTTCTCATCTGGATCCCATGTTGGCCAATTCGTCTACGGCTTCATTGTATTGGCGCAACACATGTGTTTTTTCTAGCCCGTCGAACTTGTTTTCTAGTTTTCGCACCTCCTGGCAATATGCCGCCATGTTATCGTTGAGACATGTCCAGTCTTTCATGACATGGTTGACCACATGTTGAGAATCCCCGCGTACTACCAGTCGGTGAATGCCAAGTGATATGGCGATGCGGAGCCCGTGGATGAGTGCTTCGTACTCGGCAATGTTGTGGGATGCTGGAAAGTGAATCTAGAGGACGTATTTCAGTTTTTCTCCGGTGGGTGACGTCAGGACGACACCAGCCCCTGCTCCACCAATCCGTAGAGAATCATCGAAGTACATCATCCAGTATTCTAACTTGTCTGTTGGTGTAGCTGTCTGAACCTCCGTCCACTCGGCTACGAAGTCGGCCAGAGCCTGTGATGAGGACATCATGTCTTTAGATACACACTTACAACCTCTTCATGATGAACACGCTGTGCAACCGATCCAAGGACCAATTACTCGCGCACGTGCCTGTCAACTTAATCGCCAGGTGAATGCGTTCCTAAGCTTACATGAGAATATTTCTACAAATGGCATGCTATTTAATTCTTGTGATGATTTTATTGTTCTTAGGAATTTGGGAGAAGACCATGGAGAATAGCTCAAGAAACCACATATTGAAGTGGAGACAACAAGTGCAAGTAAACTCCTATTCCCGAGACCGATTCAGTTTCGGGCTGGGAGACAGCGTCAATTTAAAACGGCCATAACTTTTGATCCAGGAGGAGTTACAGGGCCTACAAGTACTTGTTCAAAAGCTTATGAAGTCTAATTTCATATGGTTTTGGTTTCACATCAAAATTCCTCTTGAGCTGTCCGGAATCATCAAAACAAGACATATACCTTTTCCAGTCCGAGTCTGTTTTGGGCCTTGGGCCTTGTAATTGTGTCGTGGGCTAAACCCATGAGGAGTGCGTCCCTCACAGCACAAACCCTCACCCTAGGATGTCCTAACTCGTATATATTCTGTAGCCACCGCTGTTTAAGTCAGGTTTTGTGTAGATTATTCTGTCCTTGAACAGTTTCGCCGTTTATCGGTTTGTGAGACCCCAACTCGAGAGTATAATCATTCATCTGCAATTGAGTTGCAATCTTACTTGTTCTTGCTTGTATTCTTCGATTCGCATGCAGAGATTAGCCTTCGTGGTGAGGTCAACCGAGCAACGCACGGTTGATAACAAGAGGAGACGTGATGCAGCGATTGCAGGGTTCGGGTCTTGGTGATCAGAAGCCGGATCGTGAGTGTCGATTCTCCACCAAATCGAGAGTTATCCTTACCTAACGGAAGATCGGGCATGTAGAGGCCATGGGCCCCGGGTACCTCATTACTAGTACATGGGCCACTCGGATAGAGGATGGGCCGAACCATGTGATTAGAGATAAGATAGCACCCGGCAGGCTATGCCTTGTATAATAAGGAAACATAGTCTTAGTCAGATAGGACTCTATCTCTAAGAAGGAAATCCATTTGTCGTATCCGGCTGGGATCCTTATCATGTACCCCTGTCCCCTAGTATATAAAGGGAGGCAGGGCGCCCCTCAGGGCAAGGACAACAAGATCATCAATCATCAAACATCTCAGAGGAATAACACCTCAACTGGATGTAGGGTATTACCTCACATCGAGGGCCTGAACCAGTATAAACCTTCTGTGTTCCTCTGCAATCCACCAAATTCACCTTCGCCGGGTAGCCCTATAGTTTTATTGCCGGTGCAAAGTATCGACAGGGCACCCCGTTGCCATCAAGTGGTAGATGATGAGGACATCACTAGCTCGGATATAACCACAGCTACCTTATGTATTCATCAACGAAAGGTGCATGCTTTCTACGTAAAATTTATGTGTTAAATATTTGAACAGCCGTTACTGCACCATTAGTTTTGTGTGTTCTCATTTGTAGAGATAAAGGGAAAGAGGCCGAGCGCAAGGAATGCATGGATGATCAAAGAAGTTGATTGGGGACCAAACCAAGATCTTATCCAAGTCTACTCCTACATCACCACGTCACTTTTGGTCCATAGAAGGCAAGAGATGAAGTTCTACACGTTTTGGATTCGGATTCAGGCCTCCTAACAGCATCAAGTTCAAACGGACCTAGCCGCTGATCTAGAAGGACTTTCAGGGCCCATGAGTACTTGTTGGAAAGCTTATGGAGTCTACTTTCAGATGGTTTTAGTTCCACATCAAAATTCCTCCTGAGCTGTCCAGAATCATCGAAACAAGACATGTACCTCTTCCAGTCCGAGTCTGTTTTGGGCCTTGGGCCTTGTAATTGTGTCGTGGGCTAAGCCCAAGGGGTGTGCGCCCTAGGGATAACCCTAGGACGTCCCAACTCCTATATATACAGTAGCCGTCGTTGTTTAAAGGTGGGTTTTGCTTAGATTATTCTGCCATTGCAGTTTCGCCGTCTAAATCAGTTTGTAGAACCCCAACTTCATGTGCTAAACATTCATCTGCAATTTAGATTGCGTTCTTCCTTGTTCTTGTGAGTTTCTTCGATTGCTTGCAGGGATAAAACCTTCGTGGTGAGGTCGACTACGTGAGAGTGTGGTTGATAACAACTAGACGTGTGGGTGTAGCGGTTGCGAGGTGACGATCGCTGATCAGAAGCCTCAAAACGTGAACGTCTTCACGTCATCAAATCGAACCTATCGGAAGATCGGGCACCTAGCCGCATCAGCCTGTGAATTGATTGTTGTCCGAGGTTGAAAGATAATGTCAAATGCCATCAGCTCGAGTGCCCATTTAACGATTCTACCAGTGGCCTCGCGATTGTGCAGGACGTCCTTGAGTGGATACGATGTGACAATTGTGACTTGATGCGACTAGAAATAGTGCACCAAATTCCAGACAGTTATGAGTAAACCATAGAGCAGCTTCTGGATTTGGGGATATCTTATCTTGGAGTCAGCTAGGACTTCATTGACGAAATAGACTGGCCTATGTACTTTTTGTATGTGTCCAAGCTCGACACACTCTACGACCAACACCGTGCTAACTACCTGAGTAGTTGCCGCCAGATATAACATAAGTGGTTCCTAGGGCATAGGTGATGCCAATACCAGTGGTGACGTGACAAACTTCTTGAAGTCTTCGAAGGCTTGTTGGGCTTTGGGTGTCCATTGAAAGTTGTTGGCTTACTTGAGTAATTTGAAAAGGGCATGCCTCGTTCACCGAGTCGTGAAACAAATCGACTGAGTGCCGCCATGCAGCCAATCAGCTTCTACAATCCTTCTGGCTAGTTAGGGGTGCCATGTTCATGATAGCATTGACTTTCTCTAGATTAGCCTCGATGCCTCGGTGTGATATGATGAAGCCGAGTAATTTTCCTGAAGGTACTCCGAAGACGCACTTTTCTGGGTTCAACTTCATCTTGAATCTCCGAAGGCTTTAGAAAGTTTCTTCCCAGTCAGCGATAAGGTCTTCCTTGACTTTGGTCTTGATTACCACATCATCAACGTACACCTCCACATTGCTCCTGAGTTGAGTGTGAAGACACCCCTGGATAGTGCGCTGATATGTTGCGCCAGTGTTTTTCAACCCGAATGGCATAGTGACATAGCAATATGCTCCAATTGGCATGATGAAAGAAGTTTTTAGGCAATCCTCCTCCTTTAGACTAATCTGATGATATCCTGAGTAACAGTCAAGAAAACTGAGTAACTCGCACCCCACAGTGGAGTCGACCACCTGATCTATCCTGGGTAGACCAAATGGGTCCTTGGGGCATGCTTTGTTCAAGTCAGTGTAGTCGACACACATGCGCCATTTACCGTTCTTCTTTCGGACCAAAACTGGGTTAGCTAGCCAATCCGGGTGGTAGACCTCTTTGATGAACCTGGTTGCAAGGAGTTTGGTAATCTCCTCCCGAATAGCATCTTTGCGGTCTTGTGCAAAGCGCCGCAGCCATTGTTTGACTGGTTTGAAGTCCGGCTTGATGTTGAGGGAATGCTCGATCACCTCCCTTGTTACACCAGGCATGTCGGAAGGTTTCCAAGCAAAAATATACCTGTTCGCCTAGAGGAAGGTGACAAGCACGTCTTTCTATTTTGGGTCGAGTCCGGTCTCGACGAGCGCAGTTTTGGAGGGGTCGGAAGGGTCTAGGGGGATCTTCTTTGTTTCTGAATCAGCTGAAATTCCCGACTTGGCTGCTTTTTCACCAGAACTTGGTCATCCTCATTTGTAGTTGTCACGGCTAATCGGATGTTGTTCCGCTTGACTGCCGTTTCTTGAGATTGGGCCAGCTCGCAGCTCTCGTTGTCGTAGGTGAAGGCTTGTTTGACATCGCTACGCAGGGAAAGTAGTCCTACTGGTCCTGGCATCTTGAGCACCATGTATGTGTAATGAGGCACTGCCATGAACTTGGCTAGTGCTGGCCTTCCGAGTATGGCGTGATACGGGGTCACGAAGTCGGCAACCTCAAAGCAGATATTCTCGGTGTGGAAATTTTCCCCCATGCCAACGGTGACTAGGAGAGTTATCTGCCTGAGTGGAGTGGAAGAGAGGCTAGGGATTACCCTGTGGAAGGGCACTATACTCAGTCGTAGCTCAGATCGAGGAATTTTCATCTTATCGAGCGTCTTGGCGAACAATATGTTGAGAGCGCTTCCTCCGCCGATGAGAACCTTCTTCAGCTTGATACTTCTAATGACCGGATCCAAGACGAGTGGATAACACCCTAGGTGCATGACTCGGTCGGGGTGATCTACGCAATCAAATGTGATTGCCGTCTCTAACCATCGCAGATATTGGGGGCCATCTGCTAAGACCGAGTTGACTTCTCTAGTTGTTAGCTTCTATTTTCTCTTAGACTCGTAGGCAGATGGCCCTCTGAAGATGTGGTTGAGCTCAGCCTGGGGATCTTGGTAGTGGCCGGCTACACCCGAGTCTGGCTTGTCCTTGTTCTTGTTATCGCTAGACGTTGATGTTTGCTCGGAAGCGAACTTCTTGAGCATGAAGCAATCCTTAGCCACGTGTTTCCCCTTATGGTGGAAAGGGCATGGCCCGTTCATGACTTTTTGGTAGTCGTCCATCCTTGAGGATCGCGGCCGACTGCACTCCACAGCAGCGATGATGTTGTCCAACTTGCACTTGCGATTGCCGGACTTGGTCAGTGCCACATCATCAATGTCTTTCTTGTCCTTTTGTCAGGGCTCCTTCTTGTCGTCTAGGGCCTCAGCGACCGCATCGGCCGAATCAGTGTATTTGTTGGCCATATCAAATAGAGCTTTGACAGAAGAGGGAGGCTTTCAAGTGAAGTTGGAGATGAACGGGGTATCCTAGACTCCCTTGCGGAAGGCGGTGATGACAATCTCGTCCTTGATCTTTGGGATTGAGTTCCTCTTCTCAGAAAACCTCTTGATGAAGTCGCGCAGAGACTCGTTCTTCCTTTGATGGCATTGATACAAATCGTACTTGGAAGACAGCCTCTCATATGTTCCTTGGAAATTTGCAATGAAGCCGAAAGGCCAATCGACTTGTTGTAGCTCGTGGGTGAATGCCAGTACTCAGTCATCTAGGTGAGGTTTCTGACTCCAACGACGTCAATGAAACCGCTCATGGTGAAGGCCGAAGCACTCGTTTTCATCCTCTTGTCAGCGGCGCTCATCCTCCTCGTGTTCTCGTCGTCGGGCTTTGATATCTTGCTGGATATCGCGTTGTAGTCAGCCTTGGGCATCCCAGTTGTCACGGTGGTCATCCTAATGTCACCGTCGTTGGTTGTCGTTTTGCTTGCTGAGTGATGTGTGGCGTGACTCCGTGCGTGGCTAACTAGAGCCAGCCGCCCGGCGTCGTGCTAAGGCAGATGAGATCACCGTATCAGAAGCCGTCCTATTGGATAGTATGAGTATGTCTCCCGACTGTTGCCACTGCTGGCATGCTGCAGCGATAATCATAGCTTTGATCCTTGGAATCGTTGGGGTGGCCTGGTGATAAGGCCCTAACTGCAAAGTGTCCAATAAAGTGGCAGCGGCCACGATTGTGGGTGCCATGGGCCCCGGGTACCTCATGACAAGCATATGGGCCACTCGGACAGAGGATGGGCCTAGCCTTGTAATTAGAGATATAGCTAGATTCGGCAGACTTCGCCTTGTATAGAAAGGAATATACAGTCCTAGTCGGGTATGTTATATCTCTAAGGGGAGATCTCCTAGTCGTAATCCGATGGGGACTCCTACCTTGTAACCTTGTCCCCCAGTATATAAGGGGAGGCAGGGCGCCCCATGAGGGCAGAGAAGAGCTGATAGAAGCACACGGCCATACAGTTCATCAGAACTACCACCGTATATCCTCAAAGGAATACATACAAACTGGACGTAGGGTATTACCTCACATCGAGGGCCTGAACCAGTATAAAATTTCCTTGTGTTCCTTTGCAATCCACCGAGTTTCCATCCGCCGACTAGCCCCATATATTTATTGCCGGTGTAAAACATCGACAGTTGGCGCGCCAGGTAGGGGCTTCGGCGCGATCTACATCTACAAGCTCGATGGATCCAGCAACCGAAGTCGACGGCGGCAAACTCCCCCCCGGAGATACAATCGCATTCAGAAGCCTTGACTTCATCGCCGACCAGATCGGCAATCTCACCCCGGCCGACACGGACCCGATCCAACCGGCCGAGGAACCAGCTGACTCCGCGCCAGTCGGCCCACATGATGCTGCGGCAATCTTCGACGACATGCTGCGGCGATCTCCAATACGCCCGAGTCCAGGGACAACTCTTCCTTCCAGTGTTCGACTCGGACTCGGTTCTGAGCCAGCCGAGATCGGGCCGAGAAGGGAAGAGATCGTCAACTTCCCGTTCGGACTCGGCGACGCCGCGGATATCTACAATCTACATCCGACGCGGCAAACCCGATCCCCTGGAGTTCGACTCGGATACGGCTCCGAGCCGCTTGAGATCGGATCTAGGGAGGTCGGAGTTACAATCACCCCCATCAACTATTCCGACTACGACTCTCAGTCGGACTACGACTCCCAGTCGGATTCCGACTCCAAGTCGGATACCAGCTCGGCAAGCTTCACTCCGCCACGAGAAATCTTCATGGCATCCAAAGGCTCTACTCCTACTCAGGAATCACGCCGACTACACGAAAAACAAGAGGAGGAGGCCTGCCGTCTGCGAGAACAACAGGAGGAAGAAACAAGACGCCTGCACGCCCACAACGACGGCCTACGCAGGGCTGGGCGAACCGCTCAGCAACAAACCCTCCAAACAAAAGTCGGCGACCACAACGTCTTCGTCACGCCACAGCAGAACGTCGTGGCAGCCGTAACCCTACTGGACACGGTCCAGGTCGGGCCTGATCACCAGGCCACCCCGACGATCGCAAGGATAAAAGCCATGCTTACCGCTGCCGCATGTCAGCAGCACCAACAGTCGGGCAACACACTCGTACTGACCAGTCAATCAACTTCCCCAGCGGCAGTCTCATCCACCTCAAAGCGACGTCGAGCGGCCGGCTCTAGTCGGCAGCACGCGGAGTCAAGCCAGACGTCACTCGGCAACCACAACAACCGGCGACGTCGAAGCGACCGTCGGGACAGCCAGGACCTCCGAGACCGACTGCGGCGCGACCTTCAGCAAGACATTAATGCTCGGCGCCGCAAACGAGAAGAAGACGAGCAACGCCAACTGGAAGACGAGAACAAGCAATTCGGCCTCCACTACGAGCGGTTTCGCCGCCGTAGTCGAGGTCGGAGTCCTCATGAAGACGACGGAGTACCGGCCTTCACTCAGGAGCTACAACAAGTCGACTGGCCGTCAAGTTTCAAGCCTACAGGCATCAACAAATACGACGGCAAGACTAATCCCGAGTCCTGGCTCACGGTCTACACTCTGGCGATTCGAGCAGCTGGGGGAAATCAGAAAGTCATGGCTAACTACCTCCCAGTCGCTTTAGCCGACTCAGCGAGGACATGGCTAGTAGGACTTCCCAAGCAATCAATCGACTCCTGGGGAGAACTCCGGAAACGCTTCATCGCCAACTTCCAGGGAACATACAAGAGGCCAACTTCCGAGTACGACTTATATCAGTTGCATCAAAGGAAGAACGAGTCTCTTCGTGACTTCATCAAGAGGTTTTCTGAGAAGAAGAACTCAATCCCAAACGTCAAGGATGAGGTCATCATCGCCGCCTTTCGAAAAGGAGTCAAAGACACCTCGTTCATCGACAAATTCACGCGGAAACCTCCCAACTCTGTCAAGGCCCTATTCGACATGGCAAACAAGTACGCCGACTCGGCCCATGCTGTTGCCGAGACCCTCGATGACAAGTCACCCTGACAGAAGAAACGGGACGACACCGACAACGCGGTCCTGACTAAAGCTGGGAATCGCAAACGCAAGTCAGACGGCTCCATTGTGGCAGTCGGTCACAACCGCCTTCGACCTTCAACAACTGAGGATTATCAGAACAACAAGTGACATGCTCGGGGGCTCACAAGCTCAAACACGAGGATGGCATCCCCACTCCCAAATACCGAACAGCTAAGTCGCTTTCTGATAAACATCTCCTCACTCGGCCTTGCTAGTGCCACAGCCGCTTACACCTAATAGGTGTACAAGCTGCGCATTTACTTTTTTCCGTTTTTGCTCTTAAATGATTACAAAAGTACTCGAGTAGCATAAATCTCGATCCGTGAAACTCTGCTCCATGTAAGACGAACTCAAGTCACCCAAAACGCGTGCCTGGGAAAGAGCCATGAGCCAACTCCCGACGCTAGGGGGCTATGACTAGTCGGGCAGAGTGCTTAAACGTAAGGGGTCAACTACTCGAGGAAATTAATATCAAAAAGAGGAAGAACACGTATTTACATACATTGTAAAATACATTTTATTCGGGTGATTATTTTCATCATCAGATGCTACTCATCCGATATTTTTATATTGCAGGCCCAGCTCCGGATATGCGTGACAGGAACTCAGGGCTTCGAGCCTATCTCCTACGCTCGGGGGCTGGACAAGTCTGCCGAAATACACTCGGGATGCTCCATGAGGGCTACTTACCGAGTACTTGCGCCAGTCGGGACGTCATCTTCCCCGACTACGCTCCATGGGAGCTAACAATCGGCCCCCGGCGCCAGTCGGGGCTGTGTACCACTCGGCTAAGTAGGGTACGCCCCATGAGGGTCGCCAGCCGAATCCTACGCTAATGCTAGGTTCGGGTACCTTATTTGGCCGCAACTCTGTCAGGTTGGGTACGCCCCATGAGGGTCGCCAGCCGAATCCTATGCTAATGCAAGATTCGGGTGCCTAGCTTGGCTATAACTCTGTTGGATAGGGTACGCCCCATGAGGGTCACCAGCCGAACCCTCTGCTAATGCAAGGTTCGGGTACCTTGTTCGGCTTTTCCCAAGTCAGAGAAGACTTACATCGTCAAAGCGCATCCGGAGTTCTCATGCATTGCGTCACACCTGAGGAGGGCAAGCAGATCCTGCAACATACCTACTCGGGTACATGTGGCAACCAGTTTGCATCCAGAACGTAAGTCGGAAAGGCTTGCGAATAAGGATTTCTCTGGCTGATTGCGGTTACCGACACCAAAAAACTCATCCTGACATGCGATGGATGATACTTCTATAGAGCTATGCTGGATAGGTCGGCTCAGGCCGGCTTATTTGGTAACAGCCACCAAGATATGAGTTCCTACAGTAGCATGCTCCATGTGGGCCGCCCGCAGGCTGAGTTGAAATTATAGCGCTGGTGCTGCCAACAGGAACCGATGAGGTAAACAGATATGCTTCATGAGAGCCTTATTGCTAAACATATATGTTTGGGTATCTGTCTTATCCACCAGGTCTCGAGGATACATCCTTACAAGGATCACAAGCTGGTCTTCATTAAAATTGGAGATGCAGGTATCTCTCTCGAGTACACCTAACCACGTAATGGATTTATTTTTCATACAGTGGTACTCGGCCTATATGCGTGGCCACCAGTTGCCATGAGCAGCATTATTCCCGCTGACATGACGCGGATGAGTCTAACTTTCGAGTAGTACACTACTCGGGAGAGACTATAAAATTCTCATTCCCGCTGACATGACGCGGATGAGTCTAACCTTCAAGTAGTGCACTACTCGGGAAAGACTATAAACAATCTTCCAGCTGACGAGCTGAAGAGTCTAACTTCCGAATGGGACGCCACTCGGGAAGGACTATAAACACCTTTTCCAGCTGACATGAAGCTGAAGAGTCTGATTTTCGAGTAGTATACTACTCGGGAAAGACTATAAACCTCTCTTTCCAGCTGACATGACGCTGAAGAGTCCCATATACGAGTAGCATCCTACTCGGCAAGACTATAAACACACATTCCGACTGACATGAAGTCGAAGAGTCCTATATACGAGTAACATCTTACTCGGCAAGACTATAAATCATATTCCGGTTGACATGATACGAAGAGTCTCATATACCAGTAGTAATCTACTCGGAAAAGACTACCAGGTTAAAGATCTTTGACTTTATGATTAATTGTCTTCACAATTAAGCACAAAGTCGGGGCTACACCTAATAGGTGCGCCTATTCGGCGCACACTATTCCAACATCTACATCGAGACCTTCATAGCCTCGCCGCCAGCTGACATGAAGCAGGACTCGGGAGAAGCAGCTCAGACAAAGAGTACTCGGGAGCAATGCACTCGGGAAGACTTCACCGTGGAGGATGAGCACTCGGCATCAGCTGTGACTCAACTATGAAGGTCTCGGGGGCTACTGTGGGTGCCATGGGCCCCGGGTACCTCATGACAAGCATATGGGCCACTCGGACAGAGGATGGGCCTAGCCTTGTAATTAGAGATATAGCTAGATTCGGCAGACTTCGCCTTGTATAGAAAGGAATATACAGTCCTAGTCGGGTATGTTATATCTCTAAGGGGAGATCTCCTAGTCGTAATCCGATGGGGACTCCTACCTTGTAACCTTGTCCCCCAGTATATAAGGGGAGGCAGGGCGCCCCATGAGGGCAGAGAAGAGCTGATAGAAGCACACGGCCATACAGTTCATCAGAACTACCACCGTATATCCTCAAAGGAATACATACAAACTGGACGTAGGGTATTACCTCACATCGAGGGCCTGAACCAGTATAAAATTTCCTTGTGTTCCTTTGCAATCCACCGAGTTTCCATCCGCCGACTAGCCCCATATATTTATTGCCGGTGTAAAACATCGAGATATAGCTAGATTCGGCAGGCTTCGCCTTGTATAGAAAGGAATATACAGTCCTAGTCGGGTGATTATTTTCATCATCAGATGCTACTCATCCGATATTTTTATATTGCAGGCCCAGCTCCGGATATGCGTGATTATCTGTTTCCTAAGCAGAAGGTCGTAGGTTCGACCCCTACCTGGCGCGCCAACTGTCGATGTTTTACACCGGCAATAAATATATGGGGCTAGTCGGCGGATGGAAACTCGGTGGATTGCAAAGGAACACAAGGAAATTTTATACTGGTTCAGGCCCTCGATGTGAGGTAATACCCTACGTCCAGTTTGTATGTATTCCTTTGAGGATATACGGTGGTAGTTCTGATGAACTGTATGGCCGTGTGCTTCTATCAGCTCTTCTCTGCCCTCATGGGGCGCCCTGCCTCCCCTTATATACTGGGGGACAAGGTTACAAGGTAGGAGTCCCCATCGGATTACGACTAGGAGATCTCCCCTTAGAGATATAACATACCCGACTAGGACTGTATATTCCTTTCTATACAAGGCGAAGTCTGCCGAATCTAGCTATATCTCTAATTACAAGGCTAGGCCCATCCTCTGTCCGAGTGGCCCATATGCTTGTCATGAGGTACCCGGGGCCCATGGCACCCACAGTAGCCCCCGAGACCTTCATAGTTGAGTCACAGCTGATGCCGAGTGCTCATCCTCCACGGTGAAGTCTTCCCGAGTGCATTGCTCCCGAGTACTCTTTGTCTGAGCTGCTGCTTCTCCCGAGTCCTGCTTCATGTCAGCTGGCGGCGAGGCTATGAAGGTCTCGATGTAGATGTTGGAATAGTGTGCGCCGAATAGGCGCACCTATTAGGTGTAGCCCCCGACTTTGTGCTTAATTGTGAAGACAATTAATCATAAAGTCAAAGATCTTTAACCTGGTAGTCTTTCCCGAGTAGATTACTACTGGTATATGAGACTCTTCGGTATCATGTCAACCGGAATATGATTTATAGTCTTGCCGAGTAAGATGTTACTCGTATATAGGACTCTTCGACTTCATGTCAGTCGGAATGTGTGTTTATAGTCTTGCCGAGTAGGATGCTACTCGTATATGGGACTCTTCAGCGTCATGTCAGCTGGAAAGAGAGGTTTATTGTCTTTCCCGAGTAGTATACTACTCGAAAATCAGACTCTTCAGCTTCATGTCAGCTGGAAAAGGTGTTTATAGTCCTTCCCGAGTGGCGTCCCATTCGGAAGTTAGACTCTTCAGCTCGTCAGCTGGAAGATTGTTTATAGTCTTTCCCGAGTAGTACACTACTCGGGAGAGACTATAAAATTCTCATTCCCGCTGACATGACGCGGATGAGTCTAACCTTCAAGTAGTGCACTACTCGGGAAAGACTATAAACAATCTTCCAGCTGACGAGCTGAAGAGTCTAACTTCCGAATGGGACGCCACTCGGGAAGGACTATAAACACCTTTTCCAGCTGACATGAAGCTGAAGAGTCTGATTTTCGAGTAGTATACTACTCGGGAAAGACTATAAACCTCTCTTTCCAGCTGACATGACGCTGAAGAGTCCCATATACGAGTAGCATCCTACTCGGCAAGACTATAAACACACATTCCGACTGACATGAAGTCGAAGAGTCCTATATACGAGTAACATCTTACTCGGCAAGACTATAAATCATATTCCGGTTGACATGATACCGAAGAGTCTCATATACCAGTAGTAATCTACTCGGGAAAGACTACCAGGTTAAAGATCTTTGACTTTATGATTAATTGTCTTCACAATTAAGCACAAAGTCGGGGGCTACACCTAATAGGTGCGCCTATTCGGCGCACACTATTCCAACATCTACATCGAGACCTTCATAGCCTCGCCGCCAGCTGACATGAAGCAGGACTCGGGAGAAGCAGCAGCTCAGACAAAGAGTACTCGGGAGCAATGCACTCGGGAAGACTTCACCGTGGAGGATGAGCACTCGGCATCAGCTGTGACTCAACTATGAAGGTCTCGGGGGCTACTGTGGGTGCCATGGGCCCCGGGTACCTCATGACAAGCATATGGGCCACTCGGACAGAGGATGGGCCTAGCCTTGTAATTAGAGATATAGCTAGATTCGGCAGACTTCGCCTTGTATAGAAAGGAATATACAGTCCTAGTCGGGTATGTTATATCTCTAAGGGGAGATCTCCTAGTCGTAATCCGATGGGGACTCCTACCTTGTAACCTTGTCCCCCAGTATATAAGGGGAGGCAGGGCGCCCCATGAGGGCAGAGAAGAGCTGATAGAAGCACACGGCCATACAGTTCATCAGAACTACCACCGTATATCCTCAAAGGAATACATACAAACTGGACGTAGGGTATTACCTCACATCGAGGGCCTGAACCAGTATAAAATTTCCTTGTGTTCCTTTGCAATCCACCGAGTTTCCATCCGCCGACTAGCCCCATATATTTATTGCCGGTGTAAAACATCGACAACGATGTTCTGTTGTGGAGTCACGAATATGTCATGGTCACCGACTCAGGTTTGGAGGATCTCCTATTGAGCAGTGCGCCCAGCCTTGCGTAGATTGTCATTGCATGTGTCGCGCTTGGCTTGTAGACATCGTGCTTCTTCCTCTGTTGTTCACGTAGTTGGCGAGCCTTTTCGTCCTACTGATCGCGTAGTCGGCGTGCCTCTTGAGTGGGAGTTGAGCCCTTGGACACCATGAAGATTTGGCGCGGTGGAGAGAAGCTTGCCAAACTGCTGTCTGATTGAGAGTCCAAATCAGAAGAGTTGAGGGGGTAATTACGACTCCGACCTCCCTAGATACAATCTCAAGCGGCTCTGGGCCGTATCCAAGTTGAACTCCAAGGGATCGGGTCAGCCGCATTAGATGTTGATTGAAGTAATCTGTGGCATTGCCGAGTCTGAACGGGAGATTGTGTCGATGTTTTACACCGGCAATATGAATATAGGGCTACTCGTCGGACCGAAACTTGATGGATTGCAAAGGAACACGAAGAGTTTATACTGGTTTAGGCCCTCGAGGTAAGGTAATACCCTACGTCCTATTGTGGTGTATTTCCTTTGAGGATGTATGATCATGATCTTGGTGATCCGATGCTTCTTGCCCTCATAGGGCGCCCTGCCTCCCCATATATACTGGGGGACAGGGTTACAAAGTAGGAGTCCCAGCCGGATTACAACAAAGAGATCTCCCCTTAGAGATATAACGGACCCAACTAGGACTGTATTTTTCTTATCGTACAAGGCTAAGTCTGCTGAGTTCCGTCATATCTCTAATTACATGGCTAGGCCCATCCTCTGTCCGAGTGGCCCAATAGCTTCTCATGAGGTACCCCAGACCCATGGCACCGACAGCAGCCCCTGAGACCTTCATAGTTGAGTCACAGCTGATGCCGAGTGCTCATCCTCCACGATGAAAAATTCCCGAGTGCATTGCTCCCGAGTACTCTTTATCTGAGTGCTTCTTCTCCCGAGTCCTGCTTCATGTCAGCTGGCAAGGAGGCTATGAAGGGCTCTATGTAGAAGAATGAATAGTGTGCGCCTAATAGGCACACCTATTAGGTGTAGCCCCCGACTTTGTGCTTAATTGTGAAACAATTAAACATAGAGTCAAAGATCTTTAACCTTGTAGTCTTTCCCGGGTAGTGCACTACTGGTATATGAGACTCTTTGGTATCATGTCAACCAAAATATTTTTTATAGTCTTTCCCGAGTAGTATATCACTCGGAAGTTTAGACTCTTCAGCATCATATCAGCTGGAATGATTGTTTATAGTCTTTCCCGAGTAGTATGTCACTCGGAAGTTAGACTCTTTAGCTTCATGTCAACCGGAATGATTTTTTATAATCCTTTCCGAGTAGTATATCTCTCGGAAGTTAGACTCTTCAGCTTCATGTCAGCTGGAATAATTTTGGCTCATGGCAAATAATGGCTAAGCATGTAAGCCGAGTACCATTTTATGGATTTTCACCCAATATGTGGTCAGGTGTTCTTGAGAGATACCTGCATCCCCAATTTTAATGGAGACCAGCTTATGATCCTTATAAGGATATATCCTCAATACCTGGTAAATAATCAAGGTACCCGAGTGTATACACCCGGCTAGTGGCTTAGCATGAAGCGTACTTGATTATTTAATCAGTTTCTAAAAATAGCACCTGCACTGTGATTTTAACACAGCTAGCGAGCGGCCCAATAGAGCGTGCTATCGAGAAACTCATATCTGTCGATGTTTTACACCGGCAATAAATATATGGGGCTAGTCGGCGGATGTAAACTCGGTGGATTGCAAAGGAACACAGAGGGATTTTATACTGGTTCAGGCCCTCGATGTGAGGTAATACCCTACGTCCAGTTGTGGTGTTATTCCTTTGAGGATTTGTGGTGGTGATTCTGGTGAACCAACTCAACCTGCGAGCTTATGTGTGCTCCTCTGCCCTCATGGGGTGCCCTGCCTCCCCTTATATACTGGGGGACAGGGTTACAAGGTAGGAGTCCCCATCGGATTATGACTAGGAGATCTCCCCTTAGAGATATAACGCACCCGACTAGGACTGTATATTCCTTTCTATACAAGGCGAAGTCTGCCGAATCTAGCTATATCTCTAATTGCAAGGCTAGGCCCATCCTCTATCCGAGTGGCCCATATGCTTGTCATGAGGTACCCGGGGCCCATGGCACCCACAGTAGCCCCCGAGACCTTCATAGTTGAGTCACAGCTGATGCCGAGTGCTCATCCTCCACGGTGAAGTCCTCCCGAGTGCATTGCTCCCGAGTACTCTTTGTCTGAGTGCTGCTTCTCCCGAGTCCTGCTTCGTGTCAGCTGGCTGCGAGGCTATGAAGGGCTCCATGTAGATGTAGGAATAGTGTGCGCCGAATAGGCGCACCTATTAGGTGTAGCCCCCGACTTTGTGCTTAATTGTGAAAACAATTAAACATGAAGTCAAAGATCTTTAACCTTGTAGTCTTTCCCGAGTAGATTACTACTGGTACATGAGACTCTTCGGTATCATGTCAACCGGAATATAATTTATAGTCTTGCCGAGCAGGGAACTACTCGTATATAGGACTCTTCGACTTCATGTAAGTCGGAATGTGTGTTTATAGTCTTGCCGAGTAGGATGCTACTCGTATATGGGACTCTTCAGCGTCATGTCAGCTGGAAAGGGGTGTTTATAGTCTTTCCCGAGTAGTATACTACTCGAAAATTAGACTCGTCGGCATCATGTCAGCCAGGATGATTATTTATAGTCTTTCCCAAGTAGTATACTACTCGAAAATTAGACTCGTCAGCTTCCTGTCAGCTGGAAAAGGTGTTTATAGTCTTTCCCGAGTGGCGTCCCATTCGGAAGTTAGACTCTTCAGCTCGTCAGCTGGAAAAATGTTTATAGTCTTTCCCGAGTAGCATACTACTCGAAAGTTAGACTCCTCCGCATCATGTCAGCGGGAATGAGAAATTTATAGTCTCTCCTGAGTAGTGCACTACTCAAAGGTTAGACTCATCCGCGTCATGTCAGCGGGAATGAGAATTTTATAGTCTCCTCCGAGTAGTGTACTACTCGAAAGTTAGACTCATCCGCGTCATGTCAGCGGGAATGAGAATTTTATAGTCTCCTCCGAGTAGTGTACTACTCGAAAGTTAGACTCATCCGCGTCATGTCAGCGGGAATAATGTTGCTCATGGCAACTGATGGCCACGCATGTAGGCCGAGTACCACTTTATGAAAATAAATCCACGGCATGGTCAGGTGTACCCGAGAAAGATACCTGCATCCCCAATTTTAATGAAGACCAGCTCATGATCCTTGTAAGGATATATCCTCGAGACCTGGTGGATAAAACAGATACCCAAACATATATGTTTAGCAATAAGGCTCTCATGAAGCATATCTGTTTACCTCATCGGCTCCTGTTGGTAGCACCAGCGCTATAATTTCAACTCAGCCTGCGGGCGGCCCACATGGAGCATGCTACTGTAGGAACTCATATCTTGGTGGCTACTACCAAATAAGCCGGCCTGAGCCGACCTATCCAGCATAGCTCTATAGAAGTATCATCCATCGCATGTCAGGATGAGTTTTTTGGTGTCGATAACCGCAATCAGCCAGAGAAATCCTTATTCGCAAGCCTTTCCGAATTACGTTCTGGATGCAAACTGGTTGCCACATAAGCCTGAGTGGGTATAACGCAGGATCTGCTTGCCCTCCTCAGGTGTGACGCAGTGCATGAGAACTCCGGATGCACTTTGACGATGTAAGTCTTCTCTAACTTGGGTAAAGTCGAACAAGGTACCCGAACCTTGCGTTAGCAGAGGGTTCGGCTGGCGACCCTCATGGGGCGTACCCTATCCAACAGAGTTATAGCCAAGCTAGGTACCCGAACCTCGCATTAGCATAGGATTCGGCTAGCGACCCTCATGGGGCGTACCCAACCTGACCGAGTGATATACGACCCCCGACTAGTGCCGGAAGTCGGTTTTCAGCTCACATGGAGCGTAGCCGAGGAAGATGACGTCTCGATTGGCGCAAGTACTCGGTAAGTAGCCCTCATGGAGCATCCCGAGTGTATTTTGGCAGACTTGTCCAGCCCCCGAGCGTAGGAGATAGGCTCGCAGCCCTGAGTTCCTGTCACGTGTATCCGGAGCTGGGCCTGCAATATAAAGATATCGGATGAGTAGCATCTGATGATGGAAATAATCACCCGAATAAAATGTATTTTACAATATATGTAAATACGAGTTTTTCCTCTTTTTGATATTAATTTTCCCGAGTAGTTGACCCCTTACGTTTAAGCACTCTGCCCGACTAGTCATAGCCCCCGAGCGTCGGGAGTTGGCTCATGGCTCTTTCCCAGACACGCGTTTTGGGTGACTTGAGTTCGTCTTTCATGGAGCAAAGTTTCATGGATCAGGATTTATGCTACTTGAGTACTTTTGCAATCATTTAAGAGCAAAAACAGAGAAGAGTGCAGCTTGTGCACCTATTAGGTGTAAGCGGCATTGGCAAGGCCGAGTGAAGAAATATTTATCAGGAAGCGACTTAGCTGTTCGGTATTTCGGAGTGGGGATGCCATCCTTGCGTTTGAGCTTGTGAGCCCCCGAGCATGTCACTTGTTGTTCTGATAATCTTCAGTTGTTGAAAGTCGAAGACGATTGTGACCGACTGCCACAATGAAGCCGTCCGACTTGCGATTGTGATTCCCGGCTTTAGTCGGGACCGTGTCGTTGGTGCCCTCCCGCTTCTTCTATCAGGATGCCTTTTTGTCTTCGAGAGCCTCAGCAACAGCGTGGGCTGAGTTGGCGTACTTGTTTGCCATGTCGAATAGGGCCTTGACAGAGTTGGGAGGCTTCCGCGTGAATTTGTCGATGAACGAGATGTCTTTGACTCCTTTTCGAAAGGCGGCGATGACGACCTCGTCCTTGATCTTCGGGATTGAGTTCCTCTTCTCAGAAAACCTCTTGATGAAGTCACGAAGAGACTCGTTCTTCCTTTGACGCAACTGATATAGGTCGTACTCGGAAGATGGCCTCTCGTATGTTCCCTGGAAGTTGGTGATGAAACGTTCCCGGAGTTCTCCCCAAGAGCCGATTGATTGCTTGGGAAGTCCTGTTAGCCATGTCCTCGCTGAGTCGGCTAGAGCAACTAGGAGGTAGTTAGCCATGACTTTGTGGTCACCTCCGGCAGCTTGGATTGCCAGAGTGTAAGCTGTGAGCCAGGACTCGGGATCAGTCTTGCCGTCGTATTTTTCGATGCCTGTAGGCTTGAAACCCGATGGCCAGTCGACCTGTTGTCGCTCCTGGGTGAAGGCTGGTATGCCTTCATCGTCATGAGGGCTCCGACTCCGAATACGGCGGCGAGACCGCTCGTGGTGGAGGCCAAAGCGCTCATTCTCGTCTTCCAGTTGGCGTTGCTCACCCTCCTCTCGTTCGCGGCGCCAAGCGCTGACGTTTTGCTGAAGGTCATGCCGTGGTTGGCCTCGGAGCCGCCGGTCGTCGTTGGGGTCGCCGAGTGACGTTTGGTGTGACTCCGAGTGCTGCCGACTAGAGCCGGCTGCTCGGCGTCGCTTTGAAGCGGACGAGACTACCGTTGGGGAAATCGACCGGTTGGTCGGTATGAGGGTATCACCCGACTGTTGGTGTTGTTGACATGCAGCAGCTGTAAGCATGGCTTTTATCCTTGCGATCGTCGGGGTGGCCTGGTGATCAGGTCCGAACTGGAGTGTATCCAGTAGAGTTGCAGCGGCCACGATGTTCTGTTGGGGTGTGACGAAGACGTCGTGGTCGCCGACTCGGGTTTGGAGGACTTGTTGCTGAGCAGTCCGCCCGGCTCTGCGGAGATCGTCGTTGCGGGCCTCCTCCTCTTGCTGTTCGCGTAGTCGGCGTGATTCCTGAGTAGGAGTAGAGCCTTTGGATGCCATGAAGATTTCTCGTGGCGGAGAGAAGCTTGCCGAGCTGCTGTCCGACTTAGAGTCGTAGTCCGACTGGAAGTCGGAGTCCGACTTCGAGTCGAAGTCAGGATGGTTGATGGGGATGAGTGTAACTCCGACCTCCCTAGATCCGATCTCGAGCGGCTCGGGGCCGTATCCGAGTCGAACTCCAGGGGATCGGGTTTGCCGCGTCGGATGTAGATTGTAGATATCCGCGGCGTCTCCGAGTCCGAACGGGAAATTGACGATCTCTTCCCTTCTCGGCCCGATCTCGGCCGGCTCGAAACCGAGTCCGAGTCGAACACTGAAAGGAAGAGTTGTCCCTGGGCTCGGGCGTATAGGAGATCGCCGCAGCATGTCGTGAAAGATCGCCGCAGCATCGTGTAGGCCGACTAGCGCGGAGTCGGCTGGTTCCCCGGCAGATCGGATCGAGTCCGAGTCGGCCAAGGTGAGATTGCCGATCTGGTCGGCGACGAAGTCGAGGCTTCCGAATGCGATTGTATCTCTGGGGGAGAGTTTGCCGCCGTCGACTTCGGTTGCTGGATCCATCGAGCTTGTAGATGTAGATCGCGCCGAGGCCCCTACCTGGCGCGCCAACTGTCGATGTTTTACACCGGCAATAAATATATGGGGCTAGTCGGCGGATGTAAACTCGGTGGATTGCAAAGGAACACAGAGAGATTTTATACTGGTTCAGGCCCTCGATGTGAGGTAATACCCTACGTCCAGTTGTGGTGTTATTCCTTTGAGGATTTGTGGTGGTGATTCTGGTGAACCAACTCAACCTGCGAGCTTATGTGTGCTCCTCTGCCCTCATGGGGCGCCCTGCCTCCCCTTATATACTGGGGGACAGGGTTACAAGGTAGGAGTCCCCATCGGATTATGACTAGGAGATCTCCCCTTAGAGATATAACGCACCCGACTAGGACTGTATATTCCTTTCTATACAAGGCGAAGTCTGCCGAATCTAGCTATATCTCTAATTGCAAGGCTAGGCCCATCCTCTATCCGAGTGGCCCATATGCTTGTCATGAGGTACCCGGGGCCCATGGCACCCACAATATCTTTGGCTTACTACTGAATAAGCCAGCCTAAACCGATGTACCTAGCGCAGCCCTATAAAATTAGCATCTCTTGCATGTCAGGATGAGTGCTCCTGCGTCGGTAACCGCAATTAGCCAGAGGAATCCTTATCCGCAATCCTTTCCGACTTATGTTCTGGATACAGCATGGTTGCCACAGATGCCTGAGTAGGTATATTGCAAGATCTGCTTGCCCTCCTCAGGTGTGACACAGTGCATGAGGATTCCGGATGCGCTTTGTCGACATAGGTCTTCTCTGACTTCGGCAAAGCTGAATAAGGTACCCGAACCTTGCATTAGCATAGGATTCAGCTAGCGACCCTCATGGGGCGTACCCAACCTGGCAGAATTATGACCAAATAAGGTACCCGAACCTAGCATTAGCATAGGATTCGGCAGGTGACCCTCATGGGGCGTACTCTACCTAACCGAGTAGTACACTAGCCCCGACTGGCACCAGAGGTCGGTTATTAGCCGAATAAGGTACCCGAACCTAGCATTAGCATAGGATTCAGCCGGCGACCCTCATGGGACATACCTCACCCAGCAGAGTTGTGACCGAATAAGGTACCTGAACCTAGCATTAGCGTAGGATTTGGCTGGCGACCCTCATGGGGCATACCTCACCCAACCGAGTGGTAGCCGAGCTCCGACTAGCGTCGGAGGTCGGTTATTAGCCCACATGGAGCGTAGCTAGGGAAGATGATGTCCCGACTGGCGCAAGTACTCGGTCAGTAGCCCTCATGGAGCATTCCAAGTGATTCTTGGCAGACTGGTCTAGCCCCCGAGCGTAGGAGATAGGCTCGCAGCCCTGAGTTCCTGTCATGCGTATCCGGAACTGGCCCTGCATTGTAAACATATCGGATGAGTAGCATCTAATGATGAAAACAATCACCCGAATAAAATTTATGTATTTTACAATATATGTAAATACGTGTTCTTCCTCTTATTGATATTAATTTCCCCGAGTAATTGACCCCTTACGTTTAAGCACTCTGCCCAACTAGTCATAGCCTCCTAGCGTCGGGAGTTGGCTCATGGCTCTTTCCCAAACACGTGTTTTGGGTGAATTGAGTTCGTCTTTCATGGAGCAAAGTTTCACGGATCGGAATTTATGCTACTCCAGTACTTTTGCAATCATTTAAGAGAAAAACCAGAAAAAAGTGCAGCTTGTACACCTATTAGGTGTAAGTGGCTGTGGCATTGGTGTCTATGTTTAACACCGGCAATATGATTATAGGGCTACCCGGCGGATGGAAAATTGGTGGATTGCAAAGGAACACAGGGAGATTTTATACTGGTTTAGGCCCTCAATGTGAGGTAATATCCTACGTCCAGTTGTGATGTATTCCTTTGAGGATTTGTGTCGATCTATGATCTTCTCTGCCCTCAGGAGGCACCCTGCCTCCCCTTATAAACTAGGGGACAGGGGTACAAGATAGGAATCCCAGCCAGATATGGCCAAGGGATCTCCTCGTAGAGATACAATTTACCTAACTAGGACTGTATATTCCTTATCGTACAAGGCAAAGTCTGCCAGGTGCTACTATATCTCTAATTACAAGGCTAGGCCCATCCTCTATCTGAGTGGCCCATATGCTTGTGATGAGGTACCCGGGGGCCATGGCCTCCACAACAGCCCCTGAGACCTTCATAGTTGAGTCACAGCTGATGCCGAGTGCTCATCCTCCACGGTGAAGATTGCCCGAGTACTCTTTGTCCGAGTGCTTCTTCTTCCCGAGTCCTGCTTCATCTCAGCTGGCACTGAGGCTATGAAGGGCTCCATGTAGAAGTATGAATAGTGTGCGCCGAATAGGCGCACCTATTAGGTGTAGCCCCCGAATTTGTGCTTAATTGTAAAAACAATTAAACATAAAGTCAAAGATCTTTAATCTTGTAGTCTTTCCCAAGTAGTATGCTACTGGTATATGAGACTCTTCGGTGTCATGTCAATCGGAATATGATTTATAGTCTTTGCCGAGTAGCATGCCACTCATATAAGGGCTCTTCAGCTTCATGTCAGCTAGAAAGGGTGTTTATAGTCTTTCCCAAGTGGCGTCTCTTAACGCCAAAATTTGGTATGGCTCTTTATCAGATTCGGTTAAGGAAGAGAATCAGTCAACTAGCGGAAGCTAATCCAGAAGAAGCCGAATTCAGGAAGGAATCGTAAAAACCACAGCATGGCAGTTAATATTTTATTTATAAATTAGGCAGGGATAATAATTTTAGGAAACTTGATCTCGTGTCCGATCAGGGTTTGTTAATTTTCTTTGTATAGTTAGGAAACTCTTGTTTCGTATCTAATCAGGATTGTATCAACTCGGAGTATAAATATGTATGCCCGGGTACCTTGTAAACAATCACACAGATCAATACAAATTCGGTGCATCGCCACCCTTTTTGATGGGTTCTTTCTTCTTGAGCTGGGCTGCATCGGTTAGGTCTGATCTCCTGCGAGAGGGTAAGTCTCGTTACCCCGACTATCGTATCGGCTAGGACTTCCTCGGTTAGGTCCGATATTCTAGTCGATCTATGGTACTCGGCTTATCACAGTGTATCTATTCTATCTACGGCTGCATCAGTTAGGTTTGATCTCTTAGGCCGAGTAGGTATATCACATCACACTTGCGTAGATTTATCAGCTTACTGGGTGTAATTTATCATCAGTTTGTGCTGCATCGGTTAGGTCCGACCTACTAAACTGCCTATGATAAGTTATTCCTGCTAGGTTGATAGATTTTATGCAAGCGTTTTATCAGAATGTATAGCCGATAAGTTATTGTATAGTACATCACAATTGCATTAGATCTATCGGCTCATCGAGATTCTTTTATCATTATTAATCTATGCTGCATCAGTTAAGTTTGACCTACTAGATTGATAATAATAGATTTATCTTTGTTAAGCCAATGGGTGTCTATGTAATGTTCTATCGGAGCGCCTAGCCGATAGGTTATCTTTTACTAGATAAAACTGACTGCATTGTCTATTATTTTGTTTATCTACACTATCATTGGCTTTCTAGCCGATGCATATGTTCTATCGGCAGTCGGCTGGTTTATTATTTGCTTATATCATCATCGGTTTCTAGCCAATGTACAATTGTTATCACAGTTGCTTATTTATGCCATCATCGGCTTCCAGTCGACGTATAAGTGCTTTAGTTCATATCAGCTATCGGCCGATGAAACGAGTCCAATTCGGCTTCCAGCTGATTGGCTCACTGGTCTAATATTTTCTGTCTCCTTGTCAATTGCAGGGTCAAATTGACTGGCACGCCTACGAACCTCAAATTTAGGACCTGCACTGGAGTTAAGCAAATCTCCCAGGCCTTCGCGTGTCTAGTGCATCGAACCAGATCATCAGCTCGTTCTTGACGCTGTTGGTGATTTTCGGTGTCAACACATTTTTGGCACACCCAGTGGGACACGAAATTTCGACATGGCCGAAAAAGAGATCAAGACAGACAACGTGATTCCGGTCAGCATGGAAGATCTAACTGACGAGCAGAAACAGCAAGTCGAGCAGAATATGGCTAATTTTCAGAAACTCTGTTTGGAATCTTTTGGCATGACGCGACAAGGGCCGATTCAAAAAACACAATTTCCAAAACCAGTTCTAGTTGGAGAATGGAGCCATACACCACCTAAAAGTCCACTGAAACCCTTACAAGAGATGGTAAATGAAGCAGTGCATCACGCGCTTATCAATCAATCAGGAATATTGGTGAACACGCTGCATAACCTTATCAAGAAGGTAGTGGATGGATCGATTGCTCAAGAGCCTAGTCGAGGTCCTATTTACCTCCCACCAAAAATAGAGCCAAATCAAGTCACTTATGGTACCAGAAAAGATGTGCTAGAAAATTTGTTCTCACAAATACAGAATCAGGCTGGGGGGGCAACAAGATATTCCTTCAGGATACCATCAAACGGCTTATTATGGGGGGTATCAGCAAAATTACCTAGGAGGTGTTCCCGATTTAGGTAATTATCAAGAGAATATCCTAAGCAGAATCGGCTACCAACTCCACCTATACAATATCAACAGGAAATCCCAAGGGAGGAAGATTTATCGACAAGGGTTGCAGAAATAGTAAGAGAACAATTTGGGATAAAACCAAAGGAGAAAACATTTATGTATCGGCATCCGTATCCTGAGTGGTTTGACAGAGTTCCATTACCACACCGATACAAGGTCCTAGATTTTCCTAAATTCTCAGGACAGGATAACATATCCACAGTAGAGCATATTAGCCGATTCTTGGCACAGTGTGGAGAGGCATCGGCTGAGGAGGCTCTGAGGGTTAGATTCTTTCCCTTGTCATTGTCTAGATCGGCTTTTACATGGTTCTCTTCATTACCACCAAATTCAGTTCGAGGATGGGCTGATCTGGAGAAACAATTTCACAAATACTTTTTTGCTGGGGTCCACGAGATGAGGCTGACGGACCTAGCATCGGTTAAACAAAGGCCAGACGAAACGGTACCAAAATATGTCCAGCGGTTTCAGGACATTAGAAACCGATGTTATAGCTTGAATCTAAGCAATGGGCATCTAGCCGAGTTGGCTTTCCAGGGTCTCTTAACTCCCATTAAAGAGAGATTTTCATCACAAGAGTTCGAGAGTTTGGCGCACCTTGTACAAAAGGTATCGGCTCATGAAAGCCGATTTCAAGAAGCAAAAAAGGAGAAGTTTCAAAGAAGGGTTTCTCAAGTGTAAGTTTATTCATCGGACTCAGATGATGAAGGATCCGATGGTGAAGTTGGATTGGCGGAGTGGGCTAGAAATAAGAAATCAGTATCATGCCCGTGGGTGAAGGATATCGGCAAAGAGGAACGATATGATTTTGACATCAATAAAGCCGATAAAATTTTCGATCTATTGCTACAAGAGAAACAGATACAGCTTCCGCCAAATCATGTAATTCCATCGGCCGAAGAACTAAAGAAGAAGAGATATTGCAAGTGGCATAATACGATATCGCACCACACCAATGAATGCAAAGTTTTTCGGCAACAAATTCAATCGGCTGTAGAACAGGGAAGGATCAAGTTTGAAGACAAAAGGCCGATGAAAATTGATAGACACCCATTCCCCGTGAACATGGTTTATGCGGGATCATCGATGAATCAAGCCGATAAAGGAAGGCATCGAGAGTGTAGAGGATCTAAAATTACTTCATCGCGGCTGATAGATAAATATTCAAGGCGTGAAGAGGAACAGCGGGCTTCATCATACAAGGAGAGATATAATCCACATTGGGATTGCCCGTTCTTTCAATTTTGCTGGGAGCAAGGGATAAGATTGCCATTGATCAGAGATTCTCCTGAATGTAATGCTACAAGGTCGCAGAATGTTGAGCATGAAGGATTTTCACAAGATCGGCTAATTGAAAAATGAGCATCGGTACACAGCCGATTGGGGCCGATCCATGAAGAATTTTTCGAAGAAAATGGTGAAGAGGGATTGCATGAAAGACGACAAATCCAAAATCCTCAGTGGTGTCCTAGTGGAATATTTACAAAGAATCAGACAAGAAGGGCACAACGGCTACGGCACCGAGAGCAACAGGAAGAACAACGCCGAGACAACAAGGAAGCCGATCATCGTCACAAGAGGACTAAACGGGTATGGCGTGTGAAGAAAAATGATGATGAGGTTGGTCCATCGGCTCCAGTAAACATGGTTTTCTTTTTGCCTCAGGAATATAAAGTACTTCCATCGGATGAGGAAAGTAATGAAGAAGTTTTTGCTCAGTTAATGCTGCAACCCGATCAGGCTATATTTGATAAGCCTGAAGAATCAAAGCATTGGCATTTAAAGCCATTATATATTAAGGGTTATGTGAATGGGAAGCCGATGATGAAGATGTTAGTTGATGGGGGGGGCAGCTGTTAATCTAATGCCGTATACTACGTATCGGAAGCTGGGGAAAACCACTGAAGATTTGACCAAGACAAATATGGTGTTAAAAGATTTCGGTGGAAATCCATCGGAGACAAAAGGCGTGTTGAACGTGGAATTAACAGTGGGGAACAAGACATTACCTACCACGTTTTTTGTTATCGATGGAAAAAGATCATATAGTCTGCTCCTTGGTAGGGATTGGATTCACGCAAACTGTTGTGTGCCCTCGACAATGCATCAAAGTCTGATACAGTGGCAAGGAGATCAAGTTGAGATAATCCTAGCAGATCAATCGACCAACATTGCAATGACCGATTTGCCAGTTTGGGAGACCGATGGTGTTGATTGTTTGTCTGAAAAAGTGTGGGAGGGGGATTATCTTAAGGTCACCAGTCAAGGGATACAGCCGATGCGGCAAGTCGGCTCAGAATTGTTACTCTGATGGGCACTATTGAAGATTTCGAGGGAAAGTTAGGACAAGGGTTTACGTTGGCCGATGATTTGGAAGAAATTGATATAGGACCAGGAGATAGGCCAAGGCTGACGTACATAAGTAAAAAATTGTGTCCTGAATTTCGAGAAGAATTAATAAAATTGTTGAAAGAGTATCGGGATTGTTTTGCTTGGGAATATCATGAAATGCCAGGATTAAGCTGATCAATTGTTGAACATCGGCTTCCTATTAAGCCAGGATATCGGCTGTTTAAATAGGCTCCAAGGAGATTTAAAGCGGAGTTATATGAGCCAATTAAAGCAGAAATCACAAGGTTATATGATGCAAAGTTTATAAGGCCGTGCCGATATGCTGAGTGGGTTTCTAATATCGTCCCGATGGAAAAGAAAAATGGAAAATTGAGATATGTATTGATTTCCGGGATTTGAATAAGGCTACCGCCAAGGATGAGTACCCAATGCCGATAGCAGATTTGTTGGTGGATGCAGCATCGGGCCACAAGATTATTAGCTTCATGTCGATGCTTTGCACGGGCAATAAAACTATAGGGCTACTCAGCGAAGATAAATTCGGTGGACTGCAGAAGAACACAAGGAAGATTTATACTGGTTCAGGCCCTCGATGTGAGGTAATACCCTACGTCCAGTTGAGGTGTTATTCCTCTGAGGTGGTTTGTGAAGGGTGCCCTGCCTCCCCTTATATACTGGGGGACCGGGGTACATGATAAGGATCCCAGTCAGATACGGCCAAAGGATTTCCTTCTTAGAGATAGAAACCTATCCGACTAAGACTATTATTCCTCATTGCACAAGGTAAAGCCTGCCGGGTGTTATCTTATCCCTAATTACATGGTTCGGCCCATCCTCTATCCGAGTGGCCTATATGCTGGTGGTGAGGTACCCGGGGCCATGGCCTCCACACTTCATGGATAGCAATGCAGGATATAATCAAATTTTTATGGCAGAAGAAGATATACATCAGACTGCGTTTCGATGTCCTAGAGCTATCGGCTTATATGAGTGGGTAGTAATGACGTTTGGATTGAAAAGTGCCAGTGTGACTTATCAGAGGGCGATGAATTATATATTTCATGATCTCATTGGCTTATTAGTGGAAATTTATATTGATGATGTGGTGGTTAAATCCAGGAGTAATGAAACTCATATAGCCGATTTACGGAAAGTGCTGGAAAGGGCAAAGAAATATGGATTAAGGATGAATCCCAATAAATGCGCTTTTGGCGTGTCGGCTGGGTAGTTTTTGGGTTTCATGGTTCATGAGCGAGGAATTGAAGTTAGTCAATGGAGCATCAGAGCCATCAAGACTACGGAACCACCAATCAATAAGACAGAGCTACAGTCATTGATCGGCAAGATTAATTTTGTAAGGAGATTCATATCAAATTTGTCAGGAAGGATTGAGCCTTTTACTCCGTTGTTGAAGTTGAAAGCTGATCAAGAGTTTGTGTGGGGGGCAGAGCAGCAGAAGGCATTTGATGGAATTAAGAGTTATTTAAGTTCGCTGCCTGTTTTGATCCCGCTGCAGAAAGGAGTGCCATTCAAGTTATATTTATCGGCCGATGAAAAATCCATCGGGTCAGTTTTGATACAGGAATTTGAAGGAAAAGAGCGAGTTGTGTTCTATCTAAGCAGAAGGCTTTTGGATTGTGAAATGAGATATCCTACGGTGGAAAAGTTATGCCTTTGTTTATATTTCTCATGTACAAAGTTAAGGCATTACATCCTATCAGCTGAATGTACGGTGGTTTGCAAGGCCGATGTGGTAAAATACATGTTGTCGGCTCTAGTTTTAAAAGGGCGAGTTGGTAAATGGATTTTTGCCTTAACAGAGTTTGACTTGACATATGAATCGGCTAAAGCAATCAAGGGACAGGCAATAGCCGATTTGATTGTGCAACACAGAGTTCATGAAGATTATGTGGAGCCGATCCCGTGGACTTTATTTTTTGATGGATCAGTTTGCAAGCATGGATCTAGTATCGGATTGGTCATTGTATTGCCTCGGGGGGCAAGTTTTGAGTTTGCTTTTACAATTAAACCCTATCGGACCAACAATCAAGCGGAACACGAGGCGGTGCTGAAAAGACTTCAACTTTTAAAGGAGATCAGGGCCGATATCATAGAGATTGTTGGAGATTCCTTATTAGTGATAAGGCAATTGTCTGGGGAATATGAGTGCAGAGATGATGTTTTAAGGTCATATTATGAAGAATGTAGAGATTTGTTGAAGGATTTCAGGATGGTATCGATGGATCATATTCCTAGAGAACAAAATTTAGAAGCTAATGATCTTGCACAAATTGCTTTGGGTTATCGGCTGAATAGACAAATTGAGGTTGAAATAGCCGATAATGATATTCAGGATAAGGCCGAAGATTGGAGACAGGAAATAATTGGTTATTTACAAAATCCGTCGCAATCGGTTTCTAGGAAACTTCGGTATAAAGCTACTAAGTATGTGTTGCTTGATGGAGAGCTGTATTATCAGACTTTTGAAGGGGTTCTGCTGAGATGCCTAAATTTGGAAGAAGCCAAAGTGGTTATGTGCGAAGTGCATGAGGGTGTTTGTGGAACTCATCAATCGGCTCATAAGATGAAGTGGATATTGAGAAGAATAGGATATTTTTGGCCAACAATGTTGGAGGATTGCTTCAAATATTATAGAGGATGTCAAGATTGCCAGAAATTTGGAAATGTACAGCGAGCACCAGCATCGGCTATAAATCCTATCATCAAACCGTGGCCGTTTAGAGGATGGGGAATTGATATGATCAGCCAGGTTTATCCTCCATCAAGTAAAGGACATAAATTCATATTGGCAGCAACAGATTATTTTACGAAATGGGTGGAAGAAATTCCTTTGAAGAAAGTCATGTCTAAAGATGCGATTGAGTTTGTAAAAGAGCATATAATTTATTGGTTTGGAATTCCTCAAACGATAACTAGCAATCAGGGATCTATTTTCGTGTCTGATGAGTTTCAACAATTTGCTGCTAGTATGGGAATTGAGATATTGAATTCATCACCTTATTATGCTCAAGCTAATGGACAGGCAGAGTCTTAGAATAAGAGTTTGATCAAATTAATTAAGCGGAAGATTGATGAACAACCGCGAAGATGGCATACTACATTAGCCGATTCATTATGGGCCTATCAGATGGCATGTCATGGGTCTACTCGGGTGCCACCATACCAATTGGTATATGGACATGAAGCAGTTTTGCCTTGGGAGACTAACATCGGCTCTAGGAGAATTTCTTTACAGAATCAACTGACAGCCGATGATTATTATAACTTGATGACAGATGAACTCGAAGATTTGGCTCAGAATCGGATGAGAGCGCTGGAAAGGATTAAGGAAAATAAAGCTAGGGTGGCTAGGCATTATAATAAGAAGGTAATGAATAAATCATTTGCTGAGGGAGATCTTGTATGGAAATTGATTTTGCCGATCGGGTCCAGAGATAGTAAATTCGGGAAGTGGTCGCCTAATTAGGAAGGGCCCTATCAGATTAATCGTTGTGTACCTGGCAATGCATATATATTGGAAGATCTTGAGGGAACAGAGTTTGCTAGAGCACTTAATGGGAAATATCTCAAGAAGTATTATCCTAGCATTTGGATCAACATTTAGATCGGCTGAGTGCGGCCGATTTCTAAAATAGTTCAAAGAAAGAGCTAGTATTGTTACATCACCTAGAGATAGCCGATATCAATTGGTATCGCCTTTAGATAAAACGAATAAAATATTATCAAGCGAAGATGGGGTAAGATGAACAGATAACAAAGCCGACCAGATTATATTACAAAGAGGGATTGTGTTCAGAGCAACATCATAGTCATCAATGTTAAGATTTTACAAGAATTTTTGGATTGTTTCGATCGCGCGCAGGCGGATCTGGTCGATCTCATCAATGGCATGAATGTCTTCTTCATTGGAACCCGGGATAGTCTTTAAGTTTTTGCGCTGATGAACAACTTGACGCACTACTGCTGCAACTTTGGCTTCTTGATTTTGTATAGCTTGTGGCAGGACGATGAGCTGGGATTCTGTTGTTTCGATGTCCTTGTGGATTTTTTCAAGTTCTGCTAGCAAATCGGCTTCCCTTTTCTTCAGCTGGTCCAATTTGGATTGGAGTTCTAGAGGAGCAGCTGCCATATCGTCAAGCTTTTTCTTTTCTCTTTGAGCTGACAACCGATCGTTTTGGATATCTTGGACCATTTTCTGTTGATTAGCACGATCGGCTATGCGTTGTCTGATCTTGATAAGTTGGAATTTGTGGGATTCCAGGTATGCAGCAGGAGTCAATGCATCAATGAGCTCTTCGGGCAAACAATGCTCAATTTCTACGAATCTTGCCCGGATCAGCTCGCAATCTTCCACCAATGCGTCGATCGGGTTTTCCAGTAGACGAATGATATTCAGCAAGTATTCGCGCACGTCGACTGAAAAAGATGGTTTGGTCACCGCGCTGGTGGCTGTTTGTTCATCTGCCTCTAAGTACTTGCCGATGTCGAAGGAGAACAAGTCGGCTAAGGACTGCAGATTGACATCGGTAAATGGATCAGTAGTGAGTTAAAACGAAATATGGATGTGAAGAAATTACCTGAGGCAGGACATCGGTAGCTTGAGTGACATCGGCATCAAATGGATGGGTGGGTTGTTCTTCAGGATGGTCG
Organism: Oryza meyeriana var. granulata; assembly: GCA_003991445.1. Taxonomy (NCBI): domain Eukaryota; kingdom Viridiplantae; phylum Streptophyta; class Magnoliopsida; order Poales; family Poaceae; genus Oryza; species Oryza meyeriana. The sequence goes on from RYFJ01000967.1 coordinate 100,678, forward strand.
ATGCCTGGCACTAAAGTAGTAGGAACAACCTCAATGTCGGCTTGGGGGCTGGGTGCTGGAGTTGGAACGGCTGGAAAAGTCATTGGCTCGATGCTTGTAAGGATGTCAGGTGAAGGTTGAGGTTCGGGAGCCGATGACTCGAGCTGAAAATAAGATTGATAGTGAAAAGATAGGAAATAGATAATAATATCAAGAATTAGCGCGTACCAGTGGGGATGAAGGGGCCGATGTTGTTTCAATAGCAGGTGGCGCTGTGACCATGACATCGGCACTGATTTTCTGCTTCTTTTGGGAGGGGCAAGACGCCAGTTTCTTGCGCTTTGGTCCTGTCGACCATGATGTACGTAGTAGAGACGATGGAGGAGGAGCACCATGCCCCAAGTTCGGATTGGCCGATGGTGGTTGATATATGATCGGCCAGCCGCTGGTGCTTGTTGTTGGCGGCTCCTCGTCGATAGCCTGCAAGATTAGATTATAAGAGACGATCGGAGATGATGATTAAGGCTTATGGGATGTTACCTCTTCGTCGGATTTGATGTAGTCGGGGTTGAGGCGAGAACAGTATTGGATGGCTGATGAGTTGAACAGGTGTTTCTTCCATTCTGACCACCATCGGGCAAAAAGCTTTGTGTTGGCAGTACATGTCTCCACGCTGGTGGCGGTGCCTAGGGATAGGGATTCTGTTAGCATCTGCATCCGATCGTACTCTAAAGCACTGTTTACATTACCCCGGGCCTGAAGTTTATCAATGAAGAATAGGCCGATTGGGAGTTGACCGAGGCCGAGCTGGCGAGAACCGACCGATGGATGATAAAATTCATATGACGGTTGTGATCGGCCTTGAGAGAAGCCAGTCGGCAAAAGGTAGGGGGCAATGGCCGATATAAATATGGTCTTAGATTTATCATCGGCCAGAGCATCGAGTGGATTAAAGTTGGAAAGCATCTCAAATGATGCTGCATCATCATACGCGAACCAAAGTGTGGCCTCCCTGGTAAAGCCATAATAAAAACCTTTGAACCATTGGCTGAGTCCGACGGGAGTCATTTTGCAGCCAGGGAGGGCCGATGCAGCTTCGCCCACAGAGATACATCGGCTATAGATGGGTTCCTGTTCTTCTGGATGATCGGCTAGGAAAGTTAGATTGAGGAAGGAACTCCCGGGAATTGCCTTGGATGTATAGACGTTGAGCCATAATTGCACAAACCACTAAGGACCCCCAATATGGCCGACTGGCTGGCCGGCGATAGCTTGATTGCCACCTGATGCAGCAGTTGATAAGTGGCACCAAGAAGGTATTGCCCCAAGGGGATTTGTTTCTGATCAACCAAGCGTTCTGCCAAGCACTGCATGTTGGTTGTTGGGCCGAGGGTTGCACCACCAAAAGCGAATCGTTCTAACCACAAGTTCAAGAAAGCAACATGTTCCCGATCGTCAACTGGCCCAGTCCCCTTGTTGTGGATTGATATGTACTTGGTCCAACCGCCGATATTCTTCGTCTGTAGCCGATGAGTAGGCTTAAATCAGAGGTTGAGGGGGTTGATGTAACTTGTTGTGTTGAGGCAGGTGAGCATGGTTACATCCATCAGAGTTGGGGTCATCGGCCCGTGTCCAAACATGAAGGCATTGAGGGCGTCTGACCAGAAGTACGAAGCCGATGCGAGTAAAGGTTCGTTCTTCTCCATCTCAGCCAGGGAAAGGTTGATGCAGTGGCCGATATCTGCTTCTTCCCAGAGAGTTTTCTTTGCGGCCGATACTCTGATGTACCAGTTCCTTCACCCGGGAAGCTTGCTAGGCCATGATCTGAAACTATTGGTCCAATCACTGGCTAGCATGGCAGAGTTCTTGAAAGGGATGTGTTGGGTTTCGGCGTTGATGAAGTCTATAGGGTCTTCACTACCCATGGGGCCGTGATAGAAGAAATTTGGATAATCGGTGGCCAGAATCAAGATTTGGCCTCTAAGGTTCTACAATAAATAAGAACACGACAAAGAACGGGTGAAGATTGTAGCAGGTTTAATCTAAGTTACAAAGCAGAGAGAGTAATCAGGCAAGAGGGTTACCTCCGTGACAGCGATTGCTGAAGCCATCGCGGAAGAAGAGAATGAGCAAAGGCCAGTGGTGGAGGAAGAAGATTACAGCGGTTCGCCTGGGTTCGCCGGAGTTCGTCGAGGTCTCGGAAGAAGCGAGAGGGCTCTGGTGATGTGAAAACATAAAGAAAGGAGGCTAGGAAGGCGAAGCGGTTTATAGAGGAATGATGACCGGGCGGGAATCGAGGCCGTTGGCACTGTTTCAAACAATTAAGGAAAGCAGGCTGCCTTGGGCCGTCTCAGTGTGAAAGGAATCTGAAAGCACAGATGAGAGAATTTCGAAGTCTTACGAAAAACTCCGAAATTGGGGGGCATGTGTTAACGCCAAAATTTGGTATGGCTCTTTATCAAATTCAGTTAAGGAAGAGAATCGGTCAACTAGCGGAAGCTAATCCAGAAGAAGCCGAATTCAAGAAGGAATCGTAAAAACCACAGCATGGTAGTTAATATTTTATTTATAAATTTGGTAGGGATAATAATTTTAGGAAACCTGATCTCGTGTCCGATCAGGGTTTGTTAATTTTCTTTGTATAGTTAGGAAACTCCTGTTTCGTATCTGATTAGGATTGTATCAACTCGGGGTATAAATATGTATGCTCGGGTACCTTGTAAACAATCACATAGATCAATACAAATTCGGCGCATCGCCACCCTTTTTGACGGGTTCTTGCTTCTCGAGCTGGGCTGCATCGGTTAGGTCCGACCTCCTGCGAGAGGGTAAGTCTCGTTAACCCAACTATTGTATCGGCTAGGACTTCCTCGGTTAGGTCCAATATTCTAGTCGATCTACGGTAGTTGGCTTACCACGGTGTATCTATTCTGTCTACGGCTACATCAGTTAAGTTTGATCTCTTAGGCCGCGCAGGTATATCACATCACACTTGCGTAGATTTATCAGCTTACTGGGTGTAATTTATCATCAGTTTGTGCTGCATCGGTTAGGTTCGACCTACTAAACTGCCTGTGATAAGTTATTCCTGCTAGGTTGATAGATTTTATGCAAGCATTTTATCGAAATGTATAGCCAATAAGTTATCATATAGTACATCACAATTGCATTAGATCTATCGGCTCATCGAGATTCTTTTATCATTATTAATCTATGCTGCATCAGTTAAGTTTGACCTACTAGATTGATAATAATAGATTTATCCTTGTTAAGCCGATGGGTGTCTATGTAATGTTCTATCGGAGCGCCTAGCCGATAGGTTATCTTTTACTAGATAATGCCGACTGCATTGTCTATTATTTTGTTTATCTACACTATCATCGACTTTCCAGCCGATGCATATGTTCTATCGGCAGTCGGCTGGTTTATTATTTGCTTATATCATCATCGATTTCTAGCCAATGTACAATTGTTATCGCAGTCGCTTATTTATGCCATCATCGGCTTCCAGTCGACGTATAAGTGTTTTAGTTCATATCGGCTATCGACCGATGAAACGAGTCCAGTTCGGCTTCCAGTCAATTGGCTCGCTGGTCTAATATTTTCTGTCACCTTGTCAATTGTAGGGTCAAATTGACTGGCATGCCTACGAACCTCAAATTTAGGACCTGCACTGGAGTTAAGCAAATCTCCCAGGCCTTCGCGTGTCTAGTGCATTGAACCAGATCATCAGCTCGTTCTCGACGCTATTGGTGATTTTCGGTGTCAACAGTGTCCCACTCGGAAGTTAGACTCCTCAGTGTCATATCGGTTGGAAAAAATATTTGTAGTCTTTCCCGAGTAGTGCACTACTCGGAAGCTAGACTCTTCAGCGTCATGTCGGCTGGAATAATATTGCTCATGGCAACTGTTGGCCAAGCATGTAGGCCGAGTACCACTTTATGAAATTAAATCCATTGTGTGGTCAGGTGTACTTGAGAGATACCTGCATCCCCAATTTTGATGAAGACCAGGTGGTGATCCTTATAAAGATATATCCTCAATACCTAGTGGATAAGACAGATACCCAAACACATGTGTTCAACAATTAGGCCTTCATGAAGCATACCTGTTTATCTTATCGGTTCCTGTTGGTAGCACCAGCACTGCGATTTTAACACAGCCAGCGAGCGGCCCACATTGAGCGTGCTACTGTAAAAACTCATATCTTGGTGGTCCAAACCGACTGTGTAGGCCCAGGCCCACGAATCGGAAGCGGCTCTATAAAAAGGCGGGGAGAGAGAGAAAAGATTCCCTCATCTTCTCCAATCCTCCAATCATTTCGTCTTCCAGCTTCCGCGCCGAAATTTTGCCTCCTGCTTCGCTAGGGTTCGCCATTGCTTGCTCTTCCCCACTGAAACTCGGGTGATTCTGCTCCTCCTCATCCATTCCAAGCCCCCGACAACCTTTTCCCCAAATCTCCTCACCCCCAGCCATGCCGAGAGCGCCGGAGATCCCAGAGGTGACCGATGAGGTGTGGCCGACGTCGAATTGCGGTCGGTCCAAGCTAGAGCACTTGGAGAAGCAGTTGAGGCTGCAGAGCCACGATGTCATCAACTGGTGTCCGGTTAAAGGGGAAATGGTTCCAGAGCCCCAGGAGGCTGAGACCGTCATTTTCGCCTCTTTTTTCCACCAGGGTTTTCTCTTCCTTCTTCCGAGTTCTTCCGCCAGCTTCTCGCTTTTTATGAACTCGAGATGGTGAATCTGAATCCCAACTCGATTCTACAAATCTCCCTTTTTGTGACTCTCTATGAGTGCTTCCTGGGTGTGGAACCCCATTTGAACCTCTTTAGATATCTGTTCCATATCAAGCCCTAGCCCTCCAAGAATAAAATCCAAGTAATTGGGGGGGGGGGGGGGGCCAGCATCCAACTCAGAAATGAGATGAAAAGGACTTATATCAATATCCCTCTGAAATCTCTCTCAAAGGCTAGCATAAGGAATGGTTTTACTGTTCCGATCTTGAGCCAAGCCTTCCCCCTTTCATGGGTTTGCCCCGGTGGTCATTGCCAAGTTGTCGTCTCTGCCCACCTCTGAAGAAATGGGGCAGGTCCACAAACTTGCTGGCAGGATTGACAAGCTAAAGAAAGATGGGTTGACTGGTCCATGGGTGGCCAGACGTTTCTTGACTCGGAGCATGAGGCCACTGAAGCTGAGGTGCCACTTCGGCTGGGACTACAAGGGAAAAGGTGATCCTAGCCCGGAATATGCTGATCTGATAGACAAGTACAAAGTGATCGACACCCTGCTGGATTTCTTTACCAGCGGGGTGGTCGAAACTGAAGATACAGGGCGATCTATGGCAGCTTATAGCCAGAATAGGCACCCAAAGGTAACCCTTGCCGATGTTGTCTTGTAGTTCATCTGTGGTGAATGCTTGCAGATATATGCCTAGATTGGCTCAAGAATGTGTAAAATATATTGCTGAACTGCTTGCAGTCATGTGAGGAGTTTGATGATGACTCCCGAACGCTGTCGGCCATAAAGTCGAAGAAGAGGCCGAGAAGTCCTTCTGCTGCCCAGCCCGACTCCAAGAGAGCGGGAAAGAGACCTGTTGTAGATCAGGGCAAGAAGAAGGTTATGAGGCCGAGTGCCGCAGCCGGGAGTCTGAAGATAAAAGACACCACCGGTACAGCCCCTAGGCCGCCGAGTCCCAGGTAGGGACCAGCGCAATCGAGCTCAGCATCATCGAGCCCAATACGAATGCTGCCGAGTACAAGGCCAAGTCTAGCGCTGCCAGGCTCAGTAACATCGAGCCCAAGAATGGCGCCGCCGAGTACCTAGGCACCCCAGCTGGCCACACCATGAGCGGGGCCGACCAGGATGGAAACACTGCCACCGACCACCATGCCCTTAGGCATGACAACCAGCGGCCCTCCAATGCCGACCTCTGGATCACCCCAACAGTGGCTTAAGTTCTTCAAGAGGTAGGTTGTTCTGACTCTTCTGAAAATCTTGTTCGGTATGATAGTGTCTTGATGTCTGATCCGTTGTGCAGGAAGCGAGCCAATATTGATCTCAAGGAGACCACTCTGGCTACTCCAATCGTCGGGCCAACCCCAGCCGAGCCAGCGCCAGCGAGCACACCTGCAGAGTTGGTGATAGTCTTAGTTGCAGAAACTGAGACCGCCCCGACTACAGGGCTACTGACACCGGCCGACCAAGAGGCGGTTGTCGAAGTTGTCGCTCCAGCCCCTGAGCCAGCCCCCGAGGCCCCGGAGGCTACCGAGGTGACGACCCCGTCACCATCCTTGTTGCCGTCATCGTCGTCGTCGTCGTTGTCGTCACCGCCTTCGGAAAGGCCGGATCTCCCTAGGCTCAAAGCCCCTCCCCGCAAGTTCCCAAGGACATTCCGCTAGACAGCCCCCGACGGAACTGCAAGGAGTTACAAGCATGACGAGGTTGCGGCGGAGAAGGAGCGTGAAGACTTGCTTCGTGTTGCAATCGCCGTGTCCCAGGGGATTAAGGTATGAATCTTGTCATATTGGAATCTTGGTAGTCCTCCTTGCACGAGTGTTCTGACGCTTGACTTCGCCTCGCACTGTTTCTCCCCGAGTAGAAACTAGTTGACCGCTCGGAGAGGATGAACGAGGTCCTGACCCGGGTTGCTCCCCAGCTCCAAGAATTGGACCAGCTCCGGGCTTTAAAAGCCGAAGTGGAAGGGCGTAGCTGTCGATGTTTTACACTGGCAATAAATATATGGGGCTACTCGGTGAATGAAAACTTGATGGATTGCAAAGGAACACGTAGAGATTTTATACTGGTTCAAGCCCTCGATGTGAGGTAATACCTTACGTCCAGTTGTGGTGTTATTCCTTTGAGGATTTGCGGTGGTGATTCTGGTGAACCAACTCAACCTGCCCTCAGGGGGCGCCCTACCTCCCCTTATATATTGGGGGACTAGGTTACAAGGTAGGAGTCCCAACCGGATAACAGCCAAGGGATCTCCTCTTAGAGATATAACGCACCCAACTAGGACTGTGTTTTCCTTATCGTACAAGGCAAAGCCTGCCGAGTGTGGCTATATCCCTAATTACAAGGCTAGGCCCATCCTCTATCTGAGTGGCCCATATGCTTGTCATGAGGTACCCGGGGCCCATGGCACCCACAGTAGCCAAGAGAGGGAATCTTGGCTGAGGGAAGCCGTTAATCAGCTTAGGAACGAAAATTGGGACCAAGCCAAGAAGATTGGAAGTAAGTCTCCCGAACGTCTCCATGACCGATCCCTTAGTATATTTCTCCAGCTGTGTTGTTTTTTGACTGCCCAGTTGTGTCTTGACTGCCATGCTGAGTGCTTGAATATTCTGATGTGCAACCCTCGAAGCCAAGCTGAAGACCCAAACAGAGGGAGAAGCCCAGTTGAAGGAGGCCGAGAGAGCCAAGGCCGGGCTCGAAAGGGACAAATCTGACCTGACAAGGGCCGTGGCCGAGCTTGAGAAAGAGAAGGCCGACTTAAAGAAGGCCAACACCAAGCTCAAGAAGGAAAAGGTTGAACTAGAGAAGGTGGAAATCCTTTCCGCATAATTGTTGAAACCTTAGTAGCCAGTGGGTTACAAAGTCGGGTAGAAATATTAAACCTGATTTGTTTGAAATGAAGATAGGTTTAAATTAAGTCCCGGTAAGCAATCTAACCCCTTATCAATGAGCCTTTGGTGAGTCCCCCAACCAGCTTTTTGACTGAATGTTTAAATAACCCAGCCCTTGTGAGGGAGATAAATCTAGACAATCTTGTAGGTCTATATGTCCGAGAGTGACCTCATAGTAGGCTTGCTAAGGAAAACTAATGCCATTGGTAGCACCATCCAACATGATCTTAGTATGCCAGCCTTGGATCCTACCTTACCTACGTTGTTTAGGTTGATCCCCGATGATTCTTGTCCCAGTTAGATAAAACTTTCAAAAGGATGCCATAAAATTCTTCAAGGTCCAGTGGAGTAATCACTCCGAGGATGAAGCCACGTGGGAACGCGAAGACCATCTTCGCAGTGCCTATCCCTATCTTTTCTCCACCCCGTCGCAATCTTGGGGATGAGATTCTTTTTAGGGGGGGAGAGCTATCACAGCCCTAGATTTAATTTTAGGTAATTAGTGTTATGCCCTACTGTCATTAGAATGCAATTTAAATTTTTGCATTGTCACTTCATGCAAGTTAAAGTTTGCAATATTTAAACCCTCATTAATTAAACCCTAAATTGGCAAAAACAAAACACTACTAAAAGTACACAAATTGAACAGAAATGTATATGGGAGATAATTTATGCAAATACTAGATTATTTATCATGAATTAATATAATTTTTCCAGAATTTAATTCATTAGTTTGGACCCATTAAATATTCCAACAAATTTCAGCCAGGGTCCTTTTCTTTGACATATGCATTTGTATAGTTCAAGGATTTTCTAAAAATGATTGGTTGCACATAAAATCATGGAAAAATTCCTGTAAATACTATCCCACATAATTGATCCACTGTAAATTTTACATGATTTTATCACTTCCATAGCCACCCCAATAAAATCTTCCAAATCAGCAAAACTAGAAGACTAGTTAAAATAAATTGCTTAGCTCTTATTTTCACCAAATAAAAGTAATAACTATTCAAGCAGTGCCTTTCAACCAAAATGTGTACCAAAATGTATCCTACAACCAGAAAATTGGCTTAATTTAATTCTCAAAGAAACTACATAAAATGATAGGAGCAAGGCACTAGGAAATAATTGAACTGCAGAAAACTGTGTTGCTAAGCCTATTTCATCTTTTTGCCATATTAAAAATATAAGGCCTCTAGCTTTGAAACTTGGCAGTCTGGTAGAACATATATTCACCTACAACCATAAAATTCTCCAACCCCAGAAACTCTCAGCAGCTCAGTGAAATCTCCAGTGCAAAACAGCTCACAAACACAGCTTCCTAGACTTAGCCAAATCCTTGAGATTCTCTCCAATTATAGTGCCAAGTGGGACCCACTGACACCCAGGACCCATCTGACAGTCAAAGACACTGCCCAAGCTCGCCACATGCCCAGGAACTCTGCCACGCTTCTCTCCACGCGTCGACGTCAAACCGAGACACCATGGCCGACCCGCTCCACGTCAAGTTCCACCTTTTGGACTGAAAACTCGCCATTAACATCTCCTCCTCGGCCAAATCTTGTTCTCTAGAGAAACCCCAGACTTCCACCACGGGATAACCGGCCGCAACTTCATCTTCCCCGGTGCCGACAAGTGTTCGATTGCCGTCGTTGGATCTCTGGTGAGCTTCGCCGCAGCCCATGCCTCAGAACATAATCCCCTCCATCTACTTGATCCATTTTCGCCTTTTCTTTCCTAGGTTGCACCGGCCACCGTCACGGTCACCACCACCTTCACCTCTGGACCACCGCCGCTCAGGTTGTTGCCGTTCCAGCGAGCTCCGGCGATCCCAGCCCGAACCACCTCACCTACAGCATCGCCTTGGTCCCAGAAGACTCTGGCCTCGACCAATCGAACTGCAGCGCCGTGTACCAGGAGATCGACGCCGTCTTCTTTCCCTCCGGTCAAGTTGTCGCCACCGTCGATTCATCCTCTCCGGTGAGCTTCCTTTCGATTCCTCGCTCTCTCACCATCCCTAGGAGGTCCCTAATGTTATAGACGTCTTACCTTGGTCTCAGGTCAACCGGAGTGAGTTGCCGCCATGAACCCGTGGAATTTCACCGCCGCCAGACTGTCTTCACCGTCGCCGCCACTGTCCAGTGTTCCTCCACCTTGGGTAATCGCATAGTAAGCTTCCTGGGAACCCATAGGAGCTTCTGCATTCCTCACTCTCTCGAAATAATAGCCGCAAGGCTATATGCACCATACACCCGAGAACTAACCGCCGCGTGAGCTCGTCTCCGGCGAGCCTCCATCCACCTCTAATGTCCGCACCTGCATCCACGGGTCCGCCTCATCTTCCTCTACCCTTTTCCTTATGGACGCAACCCAAGCCGAGCCGCCGTTCGCCGCTGGCGCTGGCGAACAGAGCCGGTGGCCCAGCCTGCCTGCACCTCCTCTACTCTGTCTCACTGTCGTGTGGGCCGGGCTGAGGAAATAAGAAAAGATGAACTGATTTATTTTCCAACAGAAAAATGGCCAACCTTTGAAAATCCATAACTATATCATTTTAACTCCTTTTTGAGTGAACCAAATTTTGTTGGATTCAGTAAAACATGTACTTTATTTCTGTAAATTAAAATATGACCAACACAGTATGGGAAATCTCCTCTAAAAATTTGTATAATGAATGTATATTTTTGCATAAAGAAAATGTAAAAACTTGGTAAATTCACCCTAAATATAAAATACAGTAAACCCAGGTATAGAAACCTCACCAAGCCCTATTCTTTTTCTGTAAATATGACACTTTGTGTATGTTAATCATATACTAGGGTAAAATGACATAAATGGAAAGTGAAGTATATATGTTTCCAAGGTGCATAAAAGCTTCTTTCTATTTCCAAAAATAATTTGGACCTAGGATCAGTAGGCTCCTTTTGGCATGTTTGTCCCTTCAGTAAAGTTTTATAACACTTTTATATACTAAAATATATATGGGCACCCCGGAAGTGCATTATGAAGAGTAATTATTATGACAACACGAAATATTTAGATGGATGGGGTCTCGAATAAAAACTGAATAAATGCGGTAACCATCCATCCTTATCGCAGCCTTGCCATAACCTTTACCCACTCACAATACAAATCCAACGCGCCGAATTCAGAAATAAAGAGATATTTGAAGAGTTGATTCACCAGTCCCAAACGGCGAAGTGTGCCCGTCAAACCACACGAAGGTGGTGACCAAACACAATACACACTTCTGGGGACATGGTCTACGGTTGAACCAACATCCATGCATCTCATCATTTCTAAATTCATACTCATGTTCAGCTAGTCCCTAGGAAAGCGACTAACTTCACACTTTCATCGCAAGCAATTGATAAACATCACAAGTACTCTAAATATGAATAAACGAGCAGCAGAGTTATATATATTACATAGAGGGCTCATACCCTAATTCATCACAAAGTAACCCAAAAGATAGCAGCGGAAAAAATATAAACATAAAAGATAAAACCAATGGTGCCAAACCAAACCACAGGGCAACCGACTGGGGTAGAACTTAACTTCAACTACACATTATCCTCGCCACTCTCGGCGGGATAATAGTAGACCATACCAATGTCGTCGTTGTCCTCACCTGAAAGATGCAGCGTGAGTACACAAGTACTTAGCTAGACTTATATAATAATAATAGAATAAAGGAGTAATGCTAGTCTCTACATCAAGGAGTATGGCTATGTCAATCTGATTTTGTATAAAGCTGATTTTATTGAGCAAGTAATACATTTAAAACATAAGCAATTGTGAAATAGCTCAATCAGAAAATTTAGGACAGCAAGCTTATAGTTCTGAAATAGAAGTAAAAATGAGCACAAACCATGCTCTAACCATCATCCATGGACCACCATTGCCCAATTATATATGCTACACAAGCATACCATTTATCATGACTAAACCAAGTCATATTTAACATCAAAGTCTCTTATATAAATCCATCCATCCATGACTACCCTAAGTCATGGTATAACAACATAATCCCATAACCACATATCCCAAGTTGGATGCTAACATGAGTAAGAAACACATCAAGCGGTTGTCCGTAACCATGGACACGGCTATTCGAATAGTTCTTATTCTAATCAGATGTGTACATCTTTACCCACACGATGTGATAGAAGCCAAACGGCCACACTCTAGTTTGATCCGTACCCGTCGGTACCCACACTCTACACATTGAGTGCGGACTAGAGGTCACAACAAAACCTTTCCCACACTTAGCTCCAACCACCTAAACCACGTCTGGGCCCCCGACAACTTAGTCACGTGCGTGCGTGGTAACTAAGGCGGGCTCACCGTGGCGGGAGGCACCTCCGGTCAAAACCAGGCTCGCTCGAGGCCCTCCAAGGACTCTCCGTCCTCATGACTGACGGACGGGCGTAGATGGTCACAGCCTCCCGTGCTACTGAGTTAAGCCATTCCATTCCCGGCGTGTGGAAGTACGTAGGGTGCTTGAATAGACGTCAACATATTCGGTCCTTAACGACCCAGACGGAGCTACATGCATCGGGGAAACACCATCCCGTCATCGCCCTATCATCCGTCCAAGTCAAGCATGTTCTTAATTATGAATTAGAAGTTATTCTTTTCAGATTTTAACCCATCCATTCGCATTAAACTAGTTTTGAACCGATAGCTCTATCTATCGGATTTTTCTAAGTCTAGAATTAAGCATAGCTAAGCATTCGGTAAAATAAAAGTATCCCAAAGTCCTTAACCAGGGGTGACAAGGTATAAACATGGAATCAATAACCAAGGAATGGAAATACATACAAATGGGTAATATAAACTCTACCCTTTTTTCCCCATTTTAACAAGACTGAAACATGCATATAGATATTTCCTTCGCAAACAATTCATTTTACGAAAAATATAGTTTCAATATGCTTAGATGCTTGCCTTGCTGCTGCGATGGTTCACACTCAACTTCTGGTTCTTGCTCCACGTACTCCGAATTGTCTGAATCTATCGATAAAAGCAAATATGCAAATAAGACGCAATTAAATATGTCTATGCAAAAGTAATCAATAATTATGAGATAAATACAGTAGGTAGGGAATGTCCTAACAAGATTTTAGGAGAAAGAACCAAGTCATTTGCATCTCTGGATTGGGAGATACAAAAATAACAAGACCCTAAGGCTGAAAACGACAAAAGCGAAACTATAGGAAAAACCCTAAGTGGAAAATATATACTTGCATTCTCTGGTAAGATTTTATGAATGTGAGAATTTTTATGTGAAAATACATATCTTCCTGGTTCCGACAAAATTTGGTTCACTGAAATTTGATTTAAAATAATTTAGTTGTTAATTTTACAAGTTTATCAAAAAGAAAGGTTAGAAAATACTTAGGCCTATTTTTAGAGGTATTTTTGTCAAATACAAATTATCCACAGTAAAGGTAACAATTTTCTAAGTTAAACAAAAGTGGTTTCACATTTTTAGCAGTTAGGATGAATTTTTTAGAAATTTATAAACTTCTAGGTTATAAAGATGTATATAATAGATATTTCCATTTTTAGAGAAAAATCCTACACAGAAGTTCTCACTTTTTATTTTACAAAATTAAAGAGAACATTTTTATGAATCCATAGAAATTTGGTTCACCTCAAAAGGAGTTATAATGGATTTTTATAGAAATATTTCAAGTTCATAAGCACAAAATAAGTTATTTTTCCTTCATATTATTTTATGGATATTTTCTGTACAGAAGTGGTCATATTTTATTGGACAGTATTAAAGTTCACAAATTTATAGAGCTAAAAAAATTGGTTTCACTCAAAAATGAGTTAAAATGAATTACTTATGAATTTTTGAAGTTTACCCATTTTCCAGTTATGCAATAAATCAAATATTGTTTTTCTCGGATTTTCCTTTATCTCTTTTTCTCTTGCAGATGGGGCCCGCTCGTCAGAGAGACCGAGCAGGGCAGGCGCAGCTCGGGCGCGGCCAGAGGCGCTCTCGCCGGCGCCGGCAGCGAGGGAGGCCTCGGCTGCGGTCGGGGCCAAAAGGAAAAAGGAAGAGGCTAGCACGGCTAACCAATCCCCGGCGGCGTGGTGGTCGGAGATGGCCTGAGGCTCGCCGGCGACGAGTGCAAGCGGCGGCCGTCCTCGGGTGCACGTGCATGTGCCGATTAAGCCGCAAATCGAGCGAGGCAAAACATGTAGAAGTATGCGGGGGCCTCCAGGGAGCTCACCGAGATGTCTCCCGAGGCCGGCGAGCTCTGGACTGCTCTGGCGGCAGAGAGGGGATCTTGCGGCGGTGTCCGGCCGGAGAGGAAGAAGAAGCCGATCTCCCTCGTCGATGCTCCGTTTGGGTTGGGCTTGGGGCGCTGGGCTGCTGGAGAGAAGGCGACAGTGATGGCACGATGGCTCAGGCAAAGACTGACTGTGCCGGCCGGAATGGCAACGCGAGCTGGTGGCGGCTTCCGGTGCACGCGGCAGAGCGCGCCGTGGGCTCGAAAAACGCGGCCGCGTTCCCGCTAATCCGCTGCACGAAGTGGAGCGACGTCAAAAGAGAATTTGTGCGGCATGAAGAGAGGAAGACAGAACGTGAGTTAGATGGGGATGACGACGACCTGGCGACTTGCGCGAGCTGGTCTTTCTTCTCGGCCGGTGAGGAGGACGAGGCGAGGAGGGCGAGGATGAGCTCTCCCTCTCGGTTTCTTGGCACTGGAGTGGTGAATGGAGGCAGGCGATGCAGGCTAGGGGGATTGGAGGCGAGAGGAGGAGCAGTCGGCGACGACACGTATTGAAAACATGGCGATCGGGCTCTGCCGAAGCTCTGAGCTGGACTGGGCGCCCTCCCTGGAGTGGCTGGCTTCACCAGGTTGGGGCAAGCCATAGGGGCTGACAGGTGGGTCCAGGTCGGAGCCCACTAGGTGGATGTGAGGAGGAGGGGTAAAACAGTGAGTGCAAACGAAAAATTTCACGATTTTCCAGGGATTTCTCTCTCAAACTTTGGCTGGGCGAACAATGGTGCTAGAGGTGTGATAAAATTGCACCAATTTCCGTGTTTCAAAGTTTCAACCAAAAATTCAAAGTATTTTGGTCACAGCAAAAATATGAAAAAGGTCCTGGCTGAGATTTGGATGAATTTTTAAGGGGTCAAAAAGGACAGCAAAAATTCTGGAAAATTTATATTAATTCATGATAAATAATCTAGTATTTGAATAAATTATTTTCCATATATGTTTCTATGAAGTGTGTTGTACTGTTAGGAGTTGGTCCATTTTTGCCGATAAGGTTTAATTATTGAGAGTTTAAATATTGCAAACTTTATCCTGCAAGAAGTGACAAAGCAAACATTTAAGTTGTGCACTCTAATGACAGTAGGGTATAACACTAATTACCTGGAATTAAATCTAGGGCTATGACAATATATTTCAATAATCACTAATGTATAGGGGCGGTAGGAGACGTTAGTACGACGCCGGCCCCGGTGCCACCGATCCGTAGAGAACCGTCGAAGTACATTGTCCAGTACTCTAGCTTCGCTATTGATGTAGGCATTTGAACTTCTGTCCACTCGGCTATGAAGTCGACTAGAGCTTGTGATTTGATAGTTATCCGTGGCTGAAAGGTGATGTCGAACGCCATCAACTCGAGTACCCATTTAGCGATTCGGCCAGTGGCCTCGCAATTATGCAGGACGTCCCCGAGTGGATACGATGTGACCACCGTAACTTGATGTGCTTGGAAATAATGCACCAGCTTCTAGACAGTGATGAGTAGGCCGTACAACAGCTTCTGGACCTGCGGATATCTCATCTTCGAGTTGGCAAGGACCTCGCTGACAAAGTAGACTGGCCGTGAAATCTTCTGTATGTGACCTTGTTCGGATCGCTCGACCACCAGCACCGTGCTGACTACCTGAGTAGTTGCCGCCAGATACAGCATTAATGGTTCTTGGGGCATTGGTGACGCCAACACGGGTAGTGATGTGAGAAATTTTTTGAAGTCTTCGAAGGCTTGCTGGGCTTCTAGAGTCCATTGGAGTCCTAGCCGGATACGGCCAAGGGATCTCCTCTTAGAGATACAATTTACCCGACTAGGACTGTATATTCCTTATCGTACAAGGCAAAATCTGCCGAGTGCTACTATATCTCTAATTACAAGGCTAGGCCCATCCTCTATTTGAGTGGCCCATATGCATGTGATGAGGTACCGGGGCCCATGGCCTCCACAAACTTAATAAAATCGTTTACCGCAAAAAGCTGTACTCGGGCAAACATAACAAAGTCATTGCAAAACTTCACAACTTAAGTAAACAAGGCTCGTATATTATTGACAAAGCACATATAATACATGTAGCCCCCGACTCACTACTCGGTTGGAACAAGCGGCGTAGTGAGTCAGAGAAATTTGTACACATGGAAAAGTATAAAACTCAGGTATTGAAAGGACGTGGCTGTTCTATATTCCATGAGTTGTTGATGAGGGCACCGTCTTTGGTCTTCAGTCGGTAGGCGCCTGGCCACGTGACCTCAGCTATAATGAACGGCCCTTCCCATATTGGGGATAGTTTGCCTATCTTTGGTGGTTTGTATTTTTCTCAAGACGAGATCTCCGACCAAAAAGACGAGGCCACGGACATTGTGATTGTGGTAGCGACGCAGACCTTAAAGATACCTTGCCGACTGGATTATTGCGATATCGCTTGCTTCTTCCAACTGATCTAGTTCGACCAATTGGGTATTATTTGAGGTGTCTTCTGAGTAAGCCCGAACTCATGGAGAGCTGAACTCTAACTCAGTTGGTAGCATAGCCTCGGCATCGTAAACCAAAAACAAAGGGGATTGCCCTATTGCCTGACTAACCGTGGTTCTGAGAGACCAGAGAATAGATAGGAGCTCTTGTACCCACCTTCCCGCATATGGTTGTAGTCAGTCGAATATCCTGGCCTTGATATCTTGTAAGACCATACCATTGGCGCGTTCAACCTACCTATTGCTCCACGGGTGTGCCACAGATGCATAGCAGATCTTGATGCCAAAGTCGTCACAGAAATCTTGAAACACGCCGCCCGTGAACTGAGTACCGTTGTCCGTGATGATGCGGTTAGGGACCCCAAATCGGTATAATATACTCATGATGAAGTCCTTTGCTCGTGCCGCTGTTATGGTAGCAACGGATTTTGCTTCAATCCACTTCGTGAATTTATCCACTGCAACGAACAAGTGTGTGAACCCTCCTGGCACTTTCTTGAAAGGCCCGACCATGTCAAGCCCCCATACTGCAAAGGGCCAAGAAATTGGGATTGTTTGGAGTTCTTGGGCTGGGAGATTGGTTTGTCTTGTGTAGAACTAGCAACCCTCGCATGTGCGAACAATGTCTTTAGCGTCTGTTACTGCTGTTGGCTAGAAAAATCCTTGCCGATAAGCCTTTCCGACTAACGTCCTAGATGCGGCATGGTTGCCACATATGCCCGAATGGATCGATTGTAGAATCTGCTTGCCCTCCTCGGTGGTGATGCAGTGCATGAGGACATCGGATGCACTTCTCCGATACAGGTCTTCTCCGACGACTAGGAAACTCTTGCTTCGACGTTTGATTTGCTCGGCTTGACTGCGGTCTTCTAGGAGTTTATCGTCTCGGAGAAATTTGAGAACAAGAGTCTACCAGTCTTGACATATGTTCAGTACTTCGTCTGTTGCTAGGGTAGGTTCGCTTCCTGACTACTCTGGCACTGGTTTTTTTTTTTACTAACGGCTCTATAAGTTGCTCGACAAAGGTCCCTCACCGACTCGGGTTTGGAGGATTTGCCGTTCAACAGTCCGGCTAGCCCTGCGCAGATCATCGTTGTAGGCTGTGCAGGTGTCTTGCTTCCTCCTCTTGCTGTTCTCACAGTCGGCGGGCCTCCTCTTCTTGCTGCTCGTGTAGTCGGCGTGATTCCTAAGTGGGAGCTGAACCCTTGAATATCATAAGGGCTTCACGTGGCGGAGAGAAGCTTGCCGAACTGCTGTCCGACTTAGAGTCGGAGTCCGACTGAAAGTCGGAATCCGACTGAGAGTTGAAGTCAGAATAGTTGATGGGGGTGATTATAACTCCGACCTCTCTAGATCCGATCTTGAGTGGCTCTGGGCCGTATCTGAGTCGAACTCCACGGGATCGGGTTTGCCATGTCGGATGTTGTTTGATGATATCCGCGGCATTACTGAGTCTGTACGGGAGATTGACGATCTCTTTCCTTCTTAGCCCGATCTTGGCCAGCTCAAGGCCGAGTCCGAGTCGAACACCGAAGGAAAGAGTTGTCCCGAGACCCGGACAACAAGAAGATTGCCGCAGCAAGTCGACGAGTATTGCTGCAGCGTTGCGTGGGCCGACCGGCGCGGAGTCGGCTGGTTCCCTGGCAGGTTGGATCGAGTCCGAGTTGGCCAGGGTGAGGTTGTCGAACTTGTCAAAGACGAAGTCGAGGCTCCCGAAGCTGATTGTTTGCTCAGGAAAGAAGCTGATGCCGTCGACTCCGGTGATTGGATCCATCAGGCTTGATGAAGATGATCTTGACGAAGCCCCTACCTAGCGCGCCAACTATCAATGTTTTACACCAGCAATATGAATATAGGGCTACTCGTCGGACCAAAACTTGATGGATTGCAAAGGAACACGAAGAGTTTATACTAGTTCAGGCCTTCGAGGTGAGGTAATACTCTACGTCTAGTTGTGGTGTATTTCCTTTGAGGATGTATGATCGTGATCTTGGTGATCCGATGCTTCTTGCCCTCATAGGGCGCCCTGCCTCCCCTTATATACTAGGGGACAGGGTTACAAAGTAGGAGTCCTAGCCGGATTACAACCAAGGGATTTTCCCTTAGAGATATAACTGACCCAACTAGGACTGTATTTTTCTTATCATACAAGGCTAAGTCTGCCGAGTTCCATCATATCTCTAATTACATGGCTAGGCCCATCCTCTGTCTGAGTGGCCCAATAGCTTCTCATGAGGTACCCCGGACCCATGGCACCGACAGATTGACTATCTCCTCCTCTCTTAGGCCGATCTCGGCCGGCTCGAGGCCGAGTCTGAGTCGAACACCGAAAGAAAGAGTTATCCCGAGACTTGGGCATCTTGAGGATCGCCACAGCATGTCACCGAAGATTGTTGCAGCATTGAGTAGGTCGACTGGCGTGGAGTCGGCTTGATTTCTAGCCGATCGGATCGAGTCTGAGTCGGACAGGGTGAGGTTACCGAACTTGTCGGTGATGAAGTCAAGACTCCCAAAGCTAATCATTTGCCTAGGAAAGAACTTGACGCCGTCAACTCCGATGGTTGAATCCATCACAGTTGAAGATGATCTCGCCGATGCCCCTACCTGGCATGCCAATTGTCGATGTTTTATATTGGCAATAATAATATGGGGCTACTTGTGAGACCTAAACTTGATGGATTGCAATGGAACAATAAACAATTTATCCTGGTTCAGGCCATCGATGTGAGGTAATACCCTACTTCTAGCTGTGGTGTATTGCCTTTGAGGTTTCTCTGGTGAGATTCTGTTCTGCCCTCAGGAGGCTCCCTGCCTCCCCTTATATACTGAGGAGACAAGGTTACAGGGTAGGAATCCTAGTCGGACTATGACCAAGAGATTTCCTTCTAGAGATACAACGTACCTGACTAGAACTATATCATTTCCTTATCGTACAAGGTAATATTCACTAAGTGCTGTTGCATCCCTAATTATAGGATTGGGCCTATCCTCTGTCGGAGTGGCCAAAAAGCTCCTCATGAGGTACCCGGGGCCCATGGCCTCCACACGGGTGATTGAGGGAAAAGGAGCGGAAGAGCCCGGTGAGGGTTTAAGTAGGCACGGGAGCAGGAGATTGGGGCTGAGGCAGCCGAATTTGGTGAAATAGTGGGATGCGGCCATGGCGGTGTGGTGTGAAATCCGCTCAGGATTGTCACGCCCAGAAATTCACCAGAATTTTCAAAGCTAATTTGTGCAATAAATCCTCATCCAAGAATCAGACGAGGTACACAAATCGACAATTTGATAAACATAACCAAAACAAAATAACGATAAATATTTACAAAAAGGCACTTAGTCCTCACACAGAGGAAAACTGCAGTGGAATGGCAACTAGCGCTGCTTCAGCACCAAGCCATAGGCAGCTCAACTGGGGTATAAGCCAAACACCGAATTTCTTCTCCATGCTAAGCTTCACTCTGATGATTGTAATATAGCAAGACTGAGTACCACTCACCGTACTCAACAAACTACACTAAGAAATGCAATGTAATGCAACAAGATTCCAATGAAAAGGCATAGTAGGTCTTATTTGCATTTAAGAGCATCGAAACAGTATAGTTTAATTAATAACCATAATTAAATCAACCACTGAACAGCGCTCCAATGCAG
This sequence comes from Oryza meyeriana var. granulata, assembly GCA_003991445.1. Classification (NCBI taxonomy): domain Eukaryota; kingdom Viridiplantae; phylum Streptophyta; class Magnoliopsida; order Poales; family Poaceae; genus Oryza; species Oryza meyeriana. The sequence continues at coordinate 120,689 of RYFJ01000967.1, forward strand.
TTCAAGCCCATAACCATAACTCTCCAAACTGGAGCTATCAAGTTCCATCAATTATCATTATTTATTGCCATCATTGTATAGTGTGGGACTAATCACAGAAAACATTGCTAGGCCCGCCCATTGACCGCGGGCATGGCTATTTGAATAGTTTTACTCTGGCCAAAGATGTACCAATTTACCCACAAGACACGATTCTGCACATGTCACCATGCCCCCGAAATACCACCATGGTACTGTAAAGGGGGAAACCGTGATAAGACCTTTCATGCAACTCGCCCAACAGAATAGCCACCCGCTGAACCACCAGTCTCCGGCAGGAACTGATCAGGCACCTAATAGGTAGATGGTTCAACGCCCAAAACATGGACTTATTGGCATAGCCATGGTGGTCTTATTGATATAGCCACAAACACGCCCTGGGGCCTCCTGTTGAACTAGCTACACTACAAGTACATCCGTTGCCCATTTTGGCTAGTGGTTAGTACGGTAAATGCTTCACAACAAGTAGTCTGTGAACTGGTCCTTAATTATAATCAGCACCACTAGCAGCAATCACAACCCTGGTGCTCACAACCCACCATTCAGTCAAGTTTTAGTTGGCATATCAATTAACCAGCCATGACCAACTGTTGTGAAAATATAGCCAGTTAACATTAATGAGTCATTGATGATTAAATAGTTTCCCACATAAAATGATGCTAAAGTTTCTAGGAATGGCTAAGTAGATCCTAAATAATCAAGCTAGACCAGTAAATATTCATCTAGCTAGTCAATATTATTTACCCACGATATCAAGGTATAGATATCAACAACAAAATGGCCATAATTATCGAAGAATATTGGATAATAAATAAATACCCATAATGACATTCCAAAACATTGCATGCAATAATGTTAAAATAAAATAGTTTTTCACAAATGGGACCAACATGCTCAAGGGGATTGTCATGTGACTTGCCTTGCAACAGAAACGTCTTCGGTAAGTTTTTTGAACTCTTCTTCGATCTTCGCGATCTTCTGAAACGACGAATATGTGACTACACGTAAAATGAGGAAATCCTAAGAAACTCCAAATAAACAGTACATAAACATGTAAATCATGGTTTTAGATGAATTTAGGAAGAAGAACGGGTCGAATTGGAGTTCGGACAGAAAAGTTATGGCTTTCGGAAGATTGGATTCAAATAAATCTGAAAAGAATTAGAAAAGGAATATTCTCAGGAATATTATCTAGAATTTTGGATTAAAATAATTATTTGGATTATTGCTGACACATGGGACCCACTGGTATAGACTTGGCTCTAGAAGACCTAGTTCATGGACCAAAGACCAGAGGAGAGTGGCGGACTGCTAAGGTAGAAGGATGAGGTGAATGCCTAGGTGGTGACTAGGGTTGATGATGAGGACATCATTTCTTCAGATACACACTTACAGCCTCCTCATGTTGAACAAGATGTGCCACAGATCCAAGGACCAATTACTCACGCACGTGCCCGTCAACTAAATCGCCAGGTGAATGCGTTCCTAAGCTTACATAGAAAATTTCTATGAATGGCATGCTATTTAATTCTTATGATGATTTTATTTTTATTAGGAACCTGGGAGAAGACCATGGAGAATAGTTCAAGAAACCAAATATTAAAGTGGAGACAACAAGTGCAAGTAAACTCCTATTCCCGAGACCGATTCAGTTTCGGGCTAGGAGACAGCATCAAGTTCAAACGGCTGTAACTTTTGATCCAGAAGGAGTTACAGGGCCTACAAGTACTTGTTGGAAAGCTTATGAAGTCTAATTTCAGATGGTTTTGGTTTCACTCCAAAATTCCTCCTGAGCTGTCCAGAATCGTCAAAACAAGTTGCATTATTTTTCCTGTCTGAGTCAGTTTGGGCCTTTGGGCTTTGTATTTGTGTCGTGGGCTAAACCCATGAGGAGTGTGCCTCTCACAGGGCAAACCCTCACCCTAGGATGTCCCAACTCATATATATATAGTAGCTGTCATCGTTTAGAGTGGGTTTTGCTTATATTATTATGTCTCTGAACAGTTTCGCCGTTTATCGGTTTGTGAGACCCCAACTTCGAGAGTATAATCATTCATCTATAAGTTGAGTTGCAATCTTCCTTGTTCTTGCTTGTGTTCTTTGATTCGCATGCAGGGATTAGCCTTTGTGGCAAGGTAAACCGAGCAGTGCATGGTTGATAATGAGAGGAGTCGTGGTGCTGCGATTGCAGAGTTCGGGTCTTGGTGATCAGAAGCCGGATCGTGAGTGTCAATTCTCCACCAAATCGAGAGTTATCCTTACCTAACGGAAGATCGGGCACCCCATTGCCATCAAGTGGTATCAGAGCAAAGGTTGCCCGTTAGGTATTATCTGTTCTGTCCTGTTTCAATTTTGTTTCCTATACCTAGAGTCTAGAAAAGCCACAAAAACAAAATTGGTACTAGAGTCTAGAAAAGCCACAAAAACAAAATTAGTAGTCGTAGGTTTTTCCTTGTCCTACAACCACGTTTAGCCTTTTGCATAATTCTGTTTCAGAGTCCGTAGTGTTGAGTTTGTGTCCTAGGTCGAGTTTGGTTCCTGGCTTAGATTGTGTTTGAGTTCAGTTCGTGATCCATCCGCCGCACCCCCACAAACCCTACATCTCCATCCACCTGATCCCGAATCAGCCTCCACCAAAACACTGATACGGAGGACCTTCCTTGAAACAGCCATAACTTTCGCATACGGACTCGAAATCAGGCAAATAAGTAGTCTACGGACATCTACAAAAAGTTTCCCATCCGCTACTCCCCTACTTTGTTGAGTTTGCCGAAATCAGTTTTTCAAAATTCAGGCCGGAAAATTGGGTATCCGCACTTCAAAGTTCTAGCACGCCTTTTTAAAGCACGCCTGTGTATTTCTACAGGCCACACCTTATATCAGACTGAGCTGCCACCTTCCTGAGGTTGCTGTTCCTGTACTCCTAGTTGAGAAAAAAATATCAGAAAAATAAAAGAAAAATAAAAAAAAAGGTGTGAAAGAAGAAAAAAAAGAGAAAAAAAAGAAAAGGAGAGGAGCACATAGGACACACCAGGGAGCCAGCTGTGTGCTGTTGTGTGCTGTGTTTTTTGCCTTGTCCTTATTTCCTTGCTGCTGTCCGTCATACTTGTTTGTCTCCCTTGTTTTATCACATCTGGTTTAGAACACGTTTAGGCCAGCAACTAGGACAAGTGATTTGGACATTTATTCAGCATTACTATCTGTTATTGAATTGTGTGCTACTAACATATTTGGCCTCCCAAGCTCCACATATATACTTCTGGTCAGCACGGTCTCGACCCTTGCAATCGCTGGATCACGCCCTCAAGGTATCACGAACCAGCCACCGGTTGTACCATCCTTTTGTCGCTAGTCTCAGAACCTTGTAAGAGCTCGGTAAGGTGCTTCCATTTGCGAGTGTCCACTATCCTTGCATAGTAGTAGTTGATAGGGATAATTCCTTTGTGTTTTCTCTGTCTTCTTGATAACAATGCCAGGGTCCGACGAAATGGCAGAGTGCGTTCTTTGCGGCGAGATGCAAGGCTACATGGACCAGATGATGAAGGGGCTGAATGAAATCATTCTGAAGGGGGTCAACGCTGCTCTTGCTAAGCAGAACATAAACCACACGCTTGAGAGTCTGGACAGACGAGTAGCCACACTGGTTGGGAGGATTGATGAATTGGAGACCCATCGGCCACCCCCCGGAGATGATGCCAACCAGGACACGATGTATGATGACGATGGAGACGATGGAGAGGTTAACCGGCAAGCGATAGAAGAGGCATGACTACGTCAACGCCTTCGCCGAAATCGTCAAAGTATGGGAGGAAACCACCAAGGGCGAGGTAGCGATGATCCTTTTGCTAAAGTTAAATTTACCTTGCCTTCATTTTCTGGAAAATATGACCCTGAAGCTTATTTGGATTGAGAGATGACCATAGAGCAGAAATTTAATTCCCATTTAGTTCCTGAAATTCATAGGGTTAGGCAAGCAACTAGTGATTTCAAGAACTTTGCTATTATCTGGTGGAATGAACTAGTTAAAACAGGCCTAGAACCTAACACATGGGAAAGGTTGAAGCGAGCTATGCGGAGTAGGTTTATTCCTCCATCTTTCAAACATGATTTGAGAAATAAGTTGCAACGCTTAGACCAAGGAGAAAAATCGGTAGAAGATTACTTTCAAGAGCTACAAATAGGAATGTTGCGTTGTGAGGTAGAGGAGGATGAGGAGGATAAGATGGCTCGATTTTATGGGGGGTTGAGACGTGAAATTTAGGACATTATTCAATATAAGGAATACAATTCTCTTAACCGATTATTCCATATAGCTATATTAGCTAAACAGGAATTGCAGGGAAGACAGCCATTGAGAAGGAACAATTGGTGATGAGGACATCATGTCTTTAGATACACACTTACAACCTCTTCATGATGAACAAGATGTGCAACCGATCCAAGGACCAATTACTCGTGCACGTGCTCGACAACTTAATCGCCAACTAAATCGCTAGGTGAATGCGTTCCTAAGCTTACATGAGAATATTTCTACGAATGGCATGCTATTTAATTCTTGTGATGATTTTATTGTTCTTAGGAACCTGGGAGAAGACCATGGCGAATAGCTCAAGACACCACATATTGAAGTGGAGACAACAAGTGCAAGTAAACTCCTATTTCCGAGACCGATTCAGTTTCGGGCTGGGAGACAGCGTCAATTTCGAACGGCCATAACTTTTTATCCAGAAGGAGTTACAGGGCCTACAAGTATTTGTTGGAAAGCTTATGAAGTCTATTTTCAGATGGTTTTGGTTTCACATCAAAATTCCTCCCAAGCTGTTCAGAATCATCGAAACAAGACACATACCTCTTCCTGTTCGAGTCTGTTTGGGCCTTGGGCCTTGTAATTGTGTCATGGGCTAAACCCATGAGGAGTGCGCCCCTCACAGGGCAAACCCTCACCCTAGGATGTCCTAACTCATATATATTCCGTAGCCACTGCTGTTTAAGTCGGGTTTTGCTTAGATTATTCTGTCCTTGAACAGTTTCGCCGTTTATCGGTTTGTGAGTGTGGGTGCCATGGGCCTCGGGTACCTCATGACAAGCATATGGGCCGCTCGGATAGAGGATGGGCCTAGCCTTGTAATTAGAGATATAGCTAGATTCGGCAGACTTCGCCTTGTATAGAAAGGAATATACAGTCCTAGTCGGGTGCGTTATATCTCTAAGGGGAGATCTCCTAGTCGTAATCCGATGGGGACTCCTACCTTGTAACCCTGTCCCCCAGTATATAAGGGGAGGCAGGGCGCCCCATGAGGGCAGGTGGAGTTGGTTCACCAGAATCACCACCTCAAATCCTCAAAGGAATAACACCACAACTGGACGTAGGGTATTACCTCGCATTGAGGGCCTGAACCAGTATAAAATCTCCCTGTGTTCCTTTGCAATCCACCGAGTTTCCATCCACCGAGTAGCCCCATATATTTATTGCCGGTGTAAAACATCGACAGTTGGCGCGCCAGGTAGGGGCTTCGGCGCGATCTACATCTACAAGCTCGATGGATCTAGCAACCGGAGTCGACGGCGGCAAATTCTCCCCCGGAGATACAATTGCATTCAGAAGCCTCGACTTCGCCGCCGACCAGATCGGCAATCTCACCTTGGCCGACTCGCACTCGATCCGATCTACCAGGGAACCAGCCGACTCCGCGCCAGTCGGTCCACACGACGCTGCAGCAACCCTCATCGACTTGCTGCGGCAATCTTCATGTTGTCCGGGTCCCAGGACAACTCTTCCCTTCGATGTTCGACTCAGACTCGGCCTTGAGCCGGCCAAGATCGAGCTAAGAAGGGAAGAGATCGTCAATCTCTCGTTCGGACTCGGCAACGCCGCGGATATCTTCGAACAACATCCGACGCGGCAAACGCGATCCCCCGGTGTTCGACTCGGATACGGCCCAGAGCCGCTCGAGATCGGATCTAGGGAGGTCGGGGTTACAATCACCTCCATCAACTATTTCGACTACGACTCTCAGTCAGACTACGACTCTTAGTCGGATTCCGTCCCCAAGTCGGACACCAGCTCGGCAAGCTTCACTCCGCCACGAAAAATTTTCATGGCATCCAGAGGCTCTACTCCTACTCAGGAATCATGCCGACTACACGAGCCACAAGAGGAGGAGGCTTGCCGACTGCAAGAACAACAGGAGGAAGAAGCAAGACGCCTGCACGCCCGCAACGATGATCTACGCAGGGCTGGGTGAACCGCTCAGCAGCAAATCCTCCAAACCCGAGTCGGCGACCACGATGTCTTCGTTACTCCCCAACAGAACATCATGGCCGCTGCAACCCTACTGGACACAGTCCAGCTTGGGCCTGATCATCAGGCCACCCCGATGATCGCAAGGATAAAAGCCATGCTTACCGCTGCTGCATGTCAGCAGCACCAACAGTCGGGCGATACCCTCATATCGACCAACCGGTCGGCATCCCCAATGGCAGTCTCGTCTACCTCAAAGCGACGCTGAGCGGCCGACTCTAGTTGGCTGCACACGGAGTCACGCCAAACGTCACTCGGCAACCCAAACAACAACCGGCAACGTCGAAGTGACCGTCGGGACAACTGGGATCTCCGAGGCCAACTATGGCGTGATCTTCGGCAGGACACCAATGCTCGGCGCCGCGAATGAGAAGAAGACGAACAACGCCAACTGGAAGACGAGAACGAGCATTTCGGTCTCCACCACGAGCGGTTTCGCCGCCATAGTCGGGGTCGGAGTCCTCATGAAGACGAAGGCATACCGGCCTTCACCCAGGAGCTACAACAGGTCAACTGGCCGTCGGGTTTCAAGCCTACAGGCATCAACAAATACGACGGCAAGACCAATCCCGAGTCCTGGCTCACGGTCTACACTCTGGCGATTCGAGTAGCTGGAGGAAATCACAAAGTCATGGCTAACTACCTCCCAGTCGCTCTAGCCGACTCAGCGAGGACATGGCTAACAGGACTCCCCAAGCAATCAATTGGCTCCTGGGGAGAACTCCGGGAACGCCTCATCGCCAACTTCCAGGGAACATACGAGAAACCATCTTCCGAGTATGACTTATATCAGTTGCATCAAAGGAAGAACGAGTCTCTTCGTGACTTCATCAAGAGGTTCTCTGAGAAGAAAAATTCAATCCCGAATATCAAGGATGAGGTCGTCATCGCTGTCTTTCGAAAAGGAGTCAAAGACACCTCGTTCATCGACAAATTCACACGGAAGCCTCCCAACTCTGTCAAGGTTTTATTCGACATGGCGAACAAATACGCCGACTCAGCCCACGCTGTTGCTGAGGCCCTTGAAGGTAAAAAGGCATCCTGACAGAAGAAGCGGGAGGGCACCGACGACGCGGTCCCGACTAAAGCCAGGAATCGCAAACACAAGTCAGATGGCTTCATTGTGGCAGTCGGTCACAATCGTCTTCGACTTTCAACAACTGAAGATTGTCAGAACAACAAGTGACATGCTCGGGGGCTCACAAGCTCAAATGCAAGGATGGCATCCCCACTCCGAAATACCGAACAGCTAAGTCGCTTCCTGATAAATATTTCTTCACTCGGCCTTTACCAATGCCGCAGCCGCTTACACCTAATAGGTGCACAAGCTGCACTCTTCTCTGTTTTTGCTCTTAAATGATTGCAAAAGTACTAAAGTAGCATAAATCCTAATCCGTGAAACTTTGCTCCATGAAAGACGAACTCAAGTCACCCAAAACGCGTGTCTGGGAAAGAGCCATGAGCCAACTCCCGACGCTAGGGGGCTATGACTAGTCGGGCAGAGTGCTTAAACGTAAGGGATCAACTACTCGGGGAAATTAATATCAATAAGAGGAAGAACATGAATTTACATATATTGTAAAATACATTTTATTCGGATGATTGTTTTCATCATCAGATGCTACTCATCCGATATCTTTATATCGCAGGCCCAGCTCCGGATACGGGTGACAGGAACTCAGGGCTGTGAGCCTATCTCCTACGCTCGGGGGCTGGACAAGTCTGCCAAAATACACTCGGGATGCTCCATGAGGGCTACTTACCGAGTACTTACGCCAATCGGGACGTCATCTTCCTCGGCTACGCTCCATGTGAGCTGACAACCGACTTCCGGCACTAGTCGGGGGTCGTATATCACTCGGCTGGGTGAGGTACGCCCCATGAGGGTCACTAGCCAAATCTTATGCTAATGCAAGGTTCGGGTACCTCGCTTGGCTATAACTCTATTGGGTAGGGTATGCCCCATGAGGGTCGCTAGCCGAATCCTATGCTAATGCAAGGTTCGGGTACCCTGCTCGGCTCTCCTGAAGTCAGAGAAGACTTACATCGTCAAAGCGCATCCGGAGTTCTCATGCACCGCGTCACACCTGAGGAGGGCAAGCAGATCCTACGACATACCTGCTCGGGCACCTGTGGCAACCAGGCTGCATCCAGAACATAAGTCGGAAAGGCTTGCGAGTAAGGATTTCTCTGGCTGATTGCGGTTATCAACACCAAAAAACTCATCCTGACAGGCGATGGATGAGACTTCTATAGAGCTATGCCGGATAGGTCGGCTCAGGCCGGCTTATTTGGTAGCAGCCACCAAGATATGAGTTCCTACAGTAGCATGCTCCATGTGGGCCGCCCGCAGGCTGAGTTGAAATTATAGCGCTGGTGCTACCAACAAGAACCAATGAGGTAAACAGATATGCTTCATGAGAGCCTTATTGCTAAACATATATGTTTGGGTATCTGTTTTATCCACCAGGTCTCGAGGATATATCCTTACAAGGATCACAAGCTGGTCTTCATTAAAATTGGGGATGCAGGTATCTTTCTCGGGTACACCTGACCACGCCATGGATTTATTTTCATAAAGTGGTACTCGGCCTACATGCGTGGCCATCAGTTGCCATGAGCAACATTATTCCCACTGACATGATGTGGAAGAGTCTAACTTTCGAGTAGTGCACTACTCGGGAGAGACTATAAATTTCTCATTCCCGTTGACATGATGCGGAGGAGTCTAACTTTCGAGTAGTATACTACTCGGGAAGGACTATAAACATTCTTCCAGCTGACGAGCTGAAGAGTCTAACTTCCGAAAGGGACGCTGCTCGGGAAAGACTATAAACACCTTTTCCAGCTGACATGAAGCTGACGAGTCTAATTTTCGAGTAATATATTACTTGGGAAAGACTATAAATAATCATCCCGGCTGACATGATGCTGACGAGTCTGATTTTTGAGTAGTATACTACTCGGGAAAGACTATAAACACCCCCTTTCCAGCTGACATGACGCTGAAGAGTCCCATATACGAGTAGCATCCTACTCGGCAAGACTACAAACACACATTCCGACTGACATGAAGTCGAAGAGTCCCACATACGAGTAGTTCCCTACTCGGCAAGACTATAAATCATATTCCGGTTGACATGATACCGAAGAGTCTCATATACCAGTAGTAATCTACTCGGGAAAGACTTCAAGGTTAAAGATCTTTGACTTTATGTTTAATTATTTTCACAATTAAGCACAAAGTCGGGGGCTACACCTAATAGGTGCGCCTATTCGGCGCACACTATTCCAACATCTACATGGAGCCCTTCATAGCCTCGCTGCCAGCTGACATGAAGCAGGACTCGGGAGAAGCAGCACTCAGACAAAGAGCACTCGGGAGCAATGCACTCGGGAAGACTTCACCGTGGAGGATGAGCACTTGACATCAGCTATGACTCAACTATGAAGGTCTCGGGGGCTACTGTGGGTGCCATGGGCCCCGGGTACCTCATGACAAGCATATGGGCTGCTTGGATAGAGGATGGGCCTAGCCTTGTAATTAGAGATATAGCTAGATTCGGCAGACTTCGCCTTGTATAGAAAGGAATATACAGTCCTAGTCGGGTGCGTTATATCTCTAAGGGGAGATCTCCTAGTCGTAATCCGATGGGGACTCCTACCTTGTAACCCTGTCCCCCAGTATATAAGGGGAGGCAGGGCGCCCCATGAGGGCAGGTGGAGTTGGTTCACCAGAATCACCACCTCAAATCCTCAAAGGAATAACACCACAACTGGACGTAGGGTATTACCTTGCATTGAGGGCCTGAACCAGTATAAAATCTCCCTGTGTTCCTTTGCAATCCACCGAGTTTCCATCCACCGAGTAGCCCCATATATTTATTGCCGGTGTAAAACATCGACGGTGAGACCCCAACTCGAGAGTATAATCATTCATCTGCAATTGAGTTGTAATCTTTCTTGTTCTTGCTTGTGTTCTTCGATTCGCATGCAGGGATTAGCCTTCGTGGCGAGGTCAACCGGGTAGCGCACGGTTGATAACGAGAGGAGACGTGGTACTGCGATTGCAGGGTTCGGGTCTTGGTGATCAGAAGCCGGATCGTGAGTGTCGATTCTCCACCAAATCGATAGTTATCTTTACCTAACGGAAGATCGGGCACCCCGTTGCCATCAATTGGGGAAGCACGTCTACATCGAGGCCTTCCATTGGGCAAGGCAAAAGTGTCCCTATTCAGAGTTCTACGCCCTCCACCAATAGGGCACCAGCAGCACGCACAAGCTACCGAGGGAAGCAAATCTGTTCGCGTACAAGCACCCACAAAAAGCGCATCATCGGTTGCTTCTATGGGACGGACGAGGGATATCCAATGCTTAAAGTGCAAAGGGATGGGCCATGTGCAACGTGATTGCCCAAACCAGAGAGTTCTCATTGCTATAGATGATGGTGAGTACACTAGTGCCAGTGATGTTGATGATAAATTAGCACATGGCACTAACAATGCAGGCGATGAAGACGAGAGCGACAAGGATATGGAGCACATAGGTGCGGTAGATACCAGCAAGTACTTGAGCATTGTTGCACAATGGGTGCTAAGTGCTCAAATGGAGAAGGCGGAGCAAAATCAGCGCCACAATTTGTTCCAATCAAGGTTCATGGTTCACAATAGAGCATGCCGTGTTGTCATTGATAGCGGAAGTTGTAGCAACCTTTCTAGTTTAGATTTGGTTGACAAGCTAGGTTTGCCTACACAACCACATTCATGGCCTTACTACATCTAATGGTTCAACTCTTGTGGTAAGTTGAAGGTAAGTAAAGTTGTGAGAGTGCAATTTTCTGTTGGGAATTACCATGATAGTGCAAATTTTTATGTCGTACCTATGCAAGCATGTTCTTTGCTTTTGGGTAGACCTTGGGAATATGATAGAGATGTGCTGCACCGTGGTAGAACTAACACGTACACTTTCACACATAATGGCAAAAAGATTGAGTTGCTACCAATGACCCCTGCTAAAATTTTGAAGGACGATATAGCGCGTGCTAAAAATAAATCTAAGTCTGAAAATCAGCAAGTAGCTAAAGATGTGTTTCCACCTAAAAAGGAGAAAAAAGAGCCACCTGCTAGGAGAGACACACTTAAGTTGAAAGGAGCTTCCATGTTAGCTATTAAATCTGAGATTTCTAAGTTAAATGTTAATGAATCTATTTGCTATGCTTTGGTTTGCAAGGAAACTTTCTTTACACTTGAGGACTTGCCTCCTTCTTTGCCACGTGCTATTACTAACCTTTTGCAGGAGTTTGCTGATGTATTTTCAAGTGAGATACCCCCGGGGCTGCCACCTATGAGAGGAATTGAGCATCAAATTGATTTGATCCTGGGAGCTGCGTTGCCAAACCGTGCGCCGTACAGGACCAATCCCGAAGAGACTAAGGAAATTCAGCATCAAGTGCAAGACTTGCTTGAAAAAGGGTACGTACGTGAGAGTCTTAGTCCTTGTGCTGTGCCTGTTATTTTGGTGCTTAAGAAAGATGGGTCATGGTGCATGTGTGTGGATTGTAGAGCCATTAACAACATAACTATTAGATATCATCATCCCATTCCTAGGTTAGATGATATACTTGATGAATTAAGTGGCTCTGTTGTGTTCTCTAAAGTAGACTTGCGTAGTGGATACCACCAAATTAGAATAAAATTGGGTGATGAATGGAAGACCGTGTTCAAAACTAAATTTGGTTTGTATGAGTGGTTAGTAATGCCTTTTGGTTTAACTAATGCTCCTAGTACTTTTATGCAACTCATGAATGAAGTTTTACGCACTTTCATGGTAGATTTGTGGTGGTTTACTTTGATGATATACTTATTTACAGCAAGTCTTTAGATGAACATAAGGAATATTTACGTGCTGTTTTTAATGCTTTGAGAGATACACGTTTGTTCGGTAACCTCGCGAAGTGCACATTTTGCATGGAGCGAGTTTCTTTTCTTGGTTATGTTGTGACTCCACAGGGAATTGAAGTTGATGAGACCAAGATAGAAGCGATCAAGAGTTGGCCGACTCCTACATCGGTTACACAGGTGTGGAGCTTTCTTGGGCTAGCTAGATTCTACCGCCGCTTTGTGAGAGATTTCAGCACCATTGCCACACCCATGAATAAGCTCACAAAGAAAGGCGTTCCTTTTCGATGGGGACAAGCACATGAAGACGCTTTCAATTTGCTTAAAGAAAAGTTAACTCATGCACCGCTACTCCAACTCCCTGACTTTAGTAAGGTTTTTGAGCTTGAATGTGATGCAAGTGGGATTGGGATTGGAGGTGTGCTTATTCAAGAAGGTAAGCTAGTTGCATATTTTAGTGAGAAGTTGTCAGGACCTAGTTTGAACTATTCAACCTATGATAAAGAATTGTATGCTTTGGTTCGAACATTAGAGACTTGGCAACATTATCTATGGCCAAAGGAATTTATCATACATTCTGATCATGAGTCTTTGAAACATATTCGAAGTCAAGCTAAATTGAATAAACGACATACTAAATGGGTAGAATTTATTGAGTCGTTTCCATATATCATTAAGCATAAGAAAGGCAAAGACAATGTGATTGCTGATGCTTTATCTAGTCGCTATACTATGTTATCTCAACTTGATCATAAAATTTTTGGATTGTAGACAATAAAAGAATTATATGCTACTGATTTGGACTTTAAAGAAGCTTATGATCACTGTCGAGAAGGGAGAACTTGGAATAAATATGTGTTGAATGAAGGATTGTTGTATCGAGCTAACAAATTATGTGTTCCTGCAAGCTCTGTTTGTCTTTTGTTTTTGCAGGAAGCGCATGGAGGTGGGTTGATGGGACATTTTGGAGTGAAGAAGACGGAGGATGTGCTGGTCACTCACTTCTTTTGGCCGAAAATACGGCGTGACGTTGAACGATACGTTGCATGATGCAACACTTGTAACAAAGCTAAGTCCCGTCTTAATCCACATGGTCTTTATATGTCTCTCCCCGTCCCTAGTGCTCCTTGGGAAGATATTTCTATGGATTTTGTTTTAAGATTGCCTAGGACAAAGAGAGGGAGGGATAGTGTATTTGTTGTTGTTGATAGATTTTTCCAAAATGGCACATTTTATTCCTTGTCATAAGAGCGACGGTGCTACCCAAGTTGCTGATTTGTTTTTAGGGATGTCGTTTGTCTACATGATGTACCCAATACAATTGTTTCAGATCGAGATACCAAGTTCTTGAGTCATTTTTGGATGACGTTATGGAGGAAAATGGGGACGAAGTTACTATTTTCTACAACTTACCACCCCCAAACCGATGGATAAACGGAGGTGGTGAATCATACTTTGTCAACGATGTTGCGGGCTGTTTCGAAGAATAATTTGAAAATGTGGGAAGAATGTCTTCCGCATGTAGAGTTCGCCTACAACCATTTTTTGCACTCCACCACAAAGATGAGCCCATTCCAGGTGGTATATGGCTTTAACCCTCGTGCTCCAATTGATTTATTGCCTTTACCATTTTCAGAAAAAGTGAATTATGATGCTAAGACACGAGCAAAATTATGCTTAAGTTACATGAGACCACTAAGAATAATATTGAGCGTATGAATGCTAAGTATAAACTTGCTGGTAGTCAAGGTAGAAAGGAGCTTATTTTTGAACCCGGTGATCTTGTTTGGTTACACTTAAGAAATGATAGGTTTCCTACTTTGCGCAGGTCAAAATTAATGTCTCGAGCTGCCGGTCCTTTTAAAGTTCTTGCGAAGATAAATGATAATGCATACAAGATTGATTTGCCTGCAGATTGTGGTGTGAGTTATGTTTTCAATGTTGCTGATTTGAAGTCTTACTTGGGTGAAGAAGATGACCTTGAGTCGAGAACGACTCCAAATCAAAAGGGGGAGGATGATGAGGACATCATTTCTTTAGTTACACACTTACAGCCTTTTCATGTTGAACAAGATGTGCCACAGATCCAAGGACCAATTACTCGCGCACGTGCCTATCAACTTAATCACCAGGTGAATACGTTCTTAAGCTTACATAGAAATATTTCTATGAATGGCATGCTATTTAATTCTTGTGATGATTTTATTGTTATTAGGAACCTAGGAGAAGACCATGGAGAATAGCTCAAGAAACCAAATATTAAAGTGGAGACAACAAGTGCAAGTAAACTCCTATTCCCGAAACCGATTTAGTTTCGGGCTGGGAGACAGCGTCAACTTCAAACGGCTATAACTTTTGATCCAGAAAGAGTTACAGGGCCTACAAGTACTTGTTGAAAAGCTTATCAAGTCTAATTTCAGATGGTTTTGGTTTCATACCAAAATTCCTCCTAAGCTGTCCAGAATCATTAAAACAAGTTGCATCATTTTTTCTATCCGAGTCAGTTTGGGCCTTTAGGCTTTGTATTTGTGTCATTGGCTAAACCCAAGAGGAGTGCACCCCTCATAGGGCAAACCCTCAACCTAGGACGTCCCAACTCATATATATACAGTAGCTGCCAAGCCCTAGATTTAATTCTAGGTAATTAGAGTTATGCCCTACTATCATTAGAGTGCACTTTCATAATAGGATGCATATGTATTGGTATAGTCTGCGGAATTTCTAAAGATGATTGGTTGCACATAAAATCATGGAAAAAATTCCTGTAAGCACTATCCCACATACTTAACCCACTGTAAATTTTACATGATTTTATCACTTCAATAAATACTTCAATAAAATCACTCCAATCAGCAGAACTAGGAAGCTAGATGAAATGAATTGGTTTACTTCTAAAATTCACCAAATAAAAATGAAGATCAATTAGGCAGTGCAATTCTACCAACAGGTGTGTCAACAAGAACCCTACCATCAGTATTTTTGGCTCAATTTATCCCCCAAAGAAAACACTTAAAATGATAAGATCAAGGCACTGCAGAAATAAATCAAACTGCAGAAAAACTGGATCAGTAACCCCAAATTGCAATTTCACCAAAGATGAACCAGACGACTTCTAACCCTGAATTTTTGGTCAGCAGGTTAAACACATCTTTCTCTACCTCCAATAATTTTCCCCTAATTTATGCCCCTCATTAACTTAGTGAAACAGTAATTTAAAGACTGCATGTTTTGGACAGCTCACAAGACAGTCTCTAGAGATTTCTCCTCTCTCAAGTCACTGACCAGTGGGACCCACGAGACCCTGGCCCACTTGTAAGCCTTACTACAGCATGGGACAGAGTGTTTCACCCCAAAATTCTACCACACTCCTCACTGTCACCTAGGAATTAACTGTTTGGACCCACAAGACATAGACTAAACCTAGCCAAACATGTGTAGAAAAGTGTTGTCTTACATGTGGGACCCACCTTGGACCACTGTGGAGTTGGAGCAGCTCAGCAGTTGCATGTCACACGTGCCAGCATCTCGTTCTTCTCCCTCACAGCACACAGAGACACATAGATGAGCTCAACCATTGGAAACCTCGACATTTTCGCTCCAAATCTCACCAGCCATCTCTCCTCTTCTTCCTCTCCACGTTCCCACCGAGAAAACCCAGAAAACCTCCAAAGATCACCGCCAGCAAGCCCATCTTCTCCTCTGCCGAAGGTGTTCGGTTGAGCCCGAGTTAGTTCCGGTGAGTTCCATCCCTTCTTGACCTAGAGAACGTGATATACACATATTAATCGTCCCATTTTTGCACTTGGCCGCCCCAGATTTGCTGGTCGAAGTCGCCCTGGTGCCGCCGTCCCTGCTTTCTGCGTTGCCGAACCGCTGCCGCTCGGGTTGTCGCCGTTCCGGCCGACCTAGTACACTGCCGACCGAACCACCGTGCCTCCAGCGTCGCCTCACGTCCAGGAGCTCGCCGACCAAAGGAATTGAACTGCGAAGCCCCAAGTCTCGAGATCAGCCGTCGTCTTCCTCGTCTCCGGCCGAGCTCCGCCGCGCGTGTTTTGCCTCAACCGGTGAGCCTTCATCCGATTCCTCGCGCTGAGACCATCTCTACGAGGCCTCTAACCTTTTTGGCAACTCAGCTTCGCCGCAGAACCCCAAGAGAAGGCCGGCGACGTAGTCCCAAGCACACCGCCGCCACCGGACCTCTCCTAGAGCAACCGCCGCCGTTCCAGCACCGCCGAGTAACCCAGGACCTTTGGTGAGCCTCTTCGGTCCCTCAAACATCGCGTGCCTGCTTTGTTTTAGTCGGTAATGTGACATCCATATGTAACCCAAGCCAGCTTACCGCCTCCGCCGTCGTCGCCATCGATTCCGGTCACCGCCGGCGATGAGAAGACCACCGATGTGTTTGCCGTGAACTCCCCTTCCTTTTCTCTTTTGGCCCTGACTGCAGCCGACGCCGCCATCGCCGTCGCTGCCGCCGAGAAGCTCGCCACCTCCGCTCTGACTGTGCCTGCCCTGTTCCGTGCCGCTGACATGCGGGCCTGAGCTGGAAGAGAAAAGAGAAAAGAAGAAAGAAATAGGGAAAATAATTAAAGGATTTAATTTGCAACAGAAAAATAGTCCAACTTTGTAAATCCATAACTTTTTCATTTTAACTCCTTTTCGAGGGAAACCAATTTTGTTAGCTCTGTAAATTTGTGAACTTTAATGCTGTGGAATAAAACAGGGCAACTGCTGTACAGAAAGTGCCTATAAAATAATGTGAAGCAAAAATACCTTATTTTGTGCCTAGAAACTTGAAATGTTACCATAAAATCCATTATAAATTCTTTTGAGGTGAACCAAATTTCGATGGATTCATAAAAATGTGCTCTTTAATTTTGTAAAATAAAAAGTGAGAACTTCTGTGTGGAATTTTTCTCTAAAAATGGAAAAGTCTATTGTATACATCTTTATAACCTAGAAGTTTATAAATTTCTAGAAAATTCCTCCTAACTGCTAAAAATGTGAAACCACTTTTGTTTAACTCAGAAAATTGTAACCTTTACTGTGGATAATTTGTATTTGACAAAACTACCTCTCAAAATAAGCCTAAGTATTTTTGTAACCTTTCTTTTTGATAAACTTGTAAAATTCACAACTAAATCATCTTAAATCAAATTTCAGTGAACCAAATTTTGTTAGAACCAGTAGGTTATACACATTCATCTAAAAATGATCACACAAATAAAACCTTAATGGAAAAGGTAAGTTACCCCTAATACACTAGGATGATACACAAATAATTCCAAATCTGCCATTTTCAGCGCATATGGCTTATTATTTTTGTATCTCCCAAACCAGAGATGCAAATGACTTGGTTCTTTTTCCTAAAATCTTGTTAGGACATGCCCTACCTTCTGTTTTTATCGCATAATTTTTAGAGCACGTTGCATATGCATGTCTATTTCGATCTCTTATTTGCATATTGCTTCTTATCGATAGATTCTGAGGATACGGAGTACATGGAGGCTAACGCAGAGCTTGAGAGTGACCCATCGCTGCAGCAAGGCAAGCATCTAAGCATATTGAACCCATATTTTCAATAAATTGATTTGTTTGAGAAGGAAATATCTATATGCATGTTTCAGTCTTGTTAAAATGGGAAAAAGGGTAGAGTTTATATTACCCAATTGTATGCATTTCCATTCCTTGGTTATTGATTCCATGTTTATACCTTGTCACCCCGGGTTAAGGACTTTGGGGATACTTTTATTTTACCGAACGCTTAGCCATGCTTATTTCTAGACTTAGAGAAATCCGATAGATGGAGCTATCGGTTTAAAACTAGTTTAAAGCGAATGGATGGGTCAAAATCTGAAAAGAATAACCTCTGAATAATAATTGAAAATATGTTTGACTTGGACGGATGATAGAGCGATGACGGGATGGTGTTTCCCCGAAGCAAGTAGCTCCGTCTGGGTCGTTAAGGACCGAATATGTTGACGTCTATTCAAGCACCCTACGTACTTCCACACGCCGGTAAGGGACGGCATAACTTAGTAGCACAGGAGACTGTGGCCATCTACGCCTGTCCGTCAGTCGTGAGGAAGGGTATTCCTTTGGAGGACCTCGAGCACGCCTGGTTAGGGACGGAGGTGCCTCCCGCGACGGTGAGCCCACCTTAGTCACCACACACGCACGACTAAGTCGTCGGGGGCCCAGACGTGGTTTAGGTGGTTGGGGCTAAGCGTGCAAAAGGTTTTGTTGTGACCTCTAGTCCGCACTCAATGTGTAGAGTGTGGGTACAGATATGTACGGATCAAACTAGAGTGTAGCCGTTTGGCTTCTATCACATCATGTGGGTAAAGATGTACACCTCTGATCAGAGTAAGAACTATTCGAATAGCCGTGTCCACGGTTACAGGACGACCGCTTGATGTGTTAGTCGGTCTATGTTAGCATCCAACTAGGGATTATTGTGGTGATACCATGACTTAGGATAGTCATGGATGGATGGGTTTATAAAAAAAAGGGCTTTGATGTTAAATATGACTTGGTTTAGTCATGAAAAGTGGTATGCTTGTGTAGCATATATAATTGGGCAATGGTGGCCCATGGAGGATGATTAGAGCATGGTTTGTGCTCATGTTTACTTACATTTCAGAACTACAAGCTTGCTGTCCTAAATTTTCAGTTTGAGTTATTTCACAAATGCTTATGTTTTAAATGTATTACTTACTCAATAAAATCAGATTTATGCAAAATTAGATTGACATAGCCATACTCCTTGATGTAGAGACTAGTATTACTCCTTTGTTCTATTATTATTGTATAAGTCTAGCTGAGTACTTGTGTACTCACGCTGTATCTTTCAGGTGAGGACAACGACGACATTGATGTGGTCTACTATTATCCTGCCGAGGATGGCGAGGATAATGTGTAGTTGAAGTTATGCTCTATCCCCAGTCAGTTGCCTTGTGGGATGGGTATGGCACCATTGGTCTTATCTTTTATGTTGATATTCTGCTGCTATCTTTTGCGCTACTCTGTGATGTATCAGGGTGTGTAAACCCTCTATGTAATATTTATAACCCTGCTGCTCGTTTATCCATATTTAGAGTACTTGTGATGTTTATCAATTGCTTGCGATGAAAGTGTGAGGCTAGTCGCTTTCTTGGGGACTAGCTGAACATGAGTATGAATTTAGAAATGATGAGATGCATGGACGTTGATTCAATCGTAGACCATGTCCCCAGAAGTGTGTTTTGTGTTACTTCGCCGTTTGGGACTGGTGAATTAACTCTCCAAATATTTTTTTATTTCTGAATTCGGCGCGTTGGATTTGTATTGTGAGTGGGTAAAGATTATGGCAAGGCTGCGATGAGGATGGATGGTTACCGCATTTATTCAGTTTTTAGTCAAGACCCCATCCATCTAGATATTTCACGTTGTTATAATAATTACTCTCCATAATGCACTTCCGGGATGCCCACAGTAGCCTCATCATTTAGAGTGGGTTTTGCTTAGATTATTCTGTCTTTGAACAGTTTCGCCGTTTATCGGTTTGTGAGACCCCAACTTCGAGAATATAATCATTCATCTGCAAGTTGAGTTGCAATCTTCCTTGTTCTTGCTTGTGTTCTTCGATTCGCATGCAGGGATTAGCCTTCGTGGCGAGGTCAATCGAGCAGTGCACGGTTGATAACGAGAGGAGTCGTGGTGCTGTGATTGCAGGGTTTGGGTCTTGGTGATCAGAAGCCGGATCGTGAGTATCAATTCTCCACCAAATCGAGAGTTATCCTTACCTAACGGAAGATCGGACACCCCGTTGCCATCAGCTGAGGTGGCAGATTAGATTTGAATCGATCAGACGACCAGAATTTCTCGGGATTATGTAGGTGTGCCCATATGTCTGTGTCACCAGGGAGACAATGCGCTGGGTCCCGCATGTTATATTGAGAAAAGAGGGGGTGTGCCAGGGCTCATCTGTCGGTTATAGGAGGGGATGCCCACTGGTCATACACACAGAGAGGAAAATCGCCGATGGCCCACTATCATACAGAGGAGAGGTGACTGCATGTGGGGCCCATGGGCAAAGACACACAGTGGAGCAGCCGAGCCCGGCCATCCATGGTGGTTTGGCCGAGGAGGACAACACAGGGACAGGGCACCGGCGGCGGGGTGCTTCGACGATGACCGGTGACTGACGGGCATGTGACGGCACCGGGGCGGTGGAGCACGGTCACCGAGGGAAGGGGTGGTTTGCTGGCACGGGGCGATAGTTTGACGGCGACGCTGAGGGTAAACAGGCGGGCCAGAGAATGCTGACGACGACGAACAGAGGGAGAAGGAGATGGAGATGGTGAGCACGCATGCTTTCTGGCTCACCAGCGGCTGGCGAAGTCGACGACGCCGACGGTAGCTTGGGGCCTCCCAGCGACGGCCAGCGACTGGACAGCGGCGTCAGAGGGGACAGCGGCGGCGGCAGATGGGAAACAGGGGCAGCTTGGGTGGCGGTGGCTATGGCTCCAGGCAATGGCAGTGCACCGGCAGAAAGGAGCGGCGGCGGCTAGGGCTTCCGGGGCTAGTGGCGGCGGTAGCTTTATAGGAGTGGGAGTTCGGGGCAGCGACGCATGGCGGCAGCTCCCGGATTCAGCGGTGCTATGCAGCGGCACGATGCGGGCCAAGGAGCGGTGGCGGCAGGCCGAGCCGGAACTGGGTGGCTACGGCAGCATAGGCCGGTGGGCCGTGGGGCCGAGGGCAGGGCAGGTCGGCGCGGGAAGGGGGACGGGCGCGGCTGCCTGGGCCAGGAGGCTTGGCCGAGGAAGAAGAACGGAAGAAGGAAGAAGAGAGGAGAGAGGGCCCGAAGAAGAAGGAAGGAGGAGGCCGGGAGAAAAAGAAAAGGAAGAGAGGAAATAGACGAAAAAGAGAAAATGAGAGAAACGGAAAAGTAGGAGGAGAAAAAGGGACAGGTTTTTGAGAATTTCCCATATTTTGGAAAATTTGGTAATTTGGAGAGAATGTAGATTTACAGGGAGTTTTGAAATATTCAGAATGTTTGCATAGAGGATATTGGAATATTTTTGGAACCCAAAATCTGTGAAAATATTCGGAATTACGGAATATTCCGAAGATCAAGGTATATATATGTGTATATATATATATATATATATATAAATTTGAGAGTCGAAGAATATTTGAGGCAAATTAAATATCCAAAGCACATGAATATCTTGGGGGAATCGGATAAGGGGAATATTTTGTGGAATTCGGAAAATGATGGATATTTTACGGATCGATTACTGAGGTATCCGGAACAGTGTAAATATTCTAGGGATCAAGGAATTGACGAGAATATTTTATGAGGATTAAAATAGGGTGAAAACTCAGAATATAATAATATTTGGAGAATCCAAATATTTTGTCGGGAGTTGGGCTAGGTGGAAAGAAGGGGATTTAAATAGAATGAAAAGGGTACTTCATAAAGGAGTCGGATATATCCGAGGATTCGGATTCTGGATTTCGAGGTTTTTTGGAATAGGACCTTTCCGGGGATTCAAGGGTTTGGGAATGACGCAAATCATAAGAAGAGGAGGGAAACCAGAGCTCGAGTTGCTAGAGATATATCAAAGGGTCAGAGCAGGAACGACCCGAACCAGAGAAAAAAAAGAATTTATTTTCTATTTATTTAATTATAGAAATGATCTTTGTCCCATTAAAATTAATTCTAGAGCTCCAAAAATTCCGAGAAAGTTTCAGAGGGTTTATTAAATCATGGGAAATTTACCAAAGGTAAAAACCACCATGAAACATGAAAAATTTATTATTATAAATACTTAAAATATTCCGACAAAACCCCAGGAATATAAAAGCGTCCTAGCATTTATTTAAAATTTCAACTCGGGATTTTTAATATTGGAAATTTCAAAATTTTTCTCAAACACTTTCACAAACAAATTTTCTAGTGTATTCTTCTATTTCCTTTTACGCACGATAATTTTTAATTAGGCCGATTTTCAGGGTGTGACATGGATCATAGGCGAGAGGAGCGGGAGACGTGTGGAACGGCTTGATGACTCGGTCTGCGTGGTTTGAACCGAGGGTGAGGGCGCGCATGGCTAGGGCGAGGTGGAAATCTGATGCGCGGGGCGGTCTAGTCCCACATGTCAGCAGGAGGGGTGAGGGGAGAGGGGCGGGGAGAGCTGGCGGCGGGCCCTGGTTGGCACCAAGAGAGAGCGAGGAAGGGCGCGTGGGGCGAGTGGGTCATAGAGCAGGCCGAGAACAGGGACAAGCCGTGGCCCAGGGAAAAAGAAAAGAAAAAAAGGAAAAAGGAAAGGAAAAAGGAAGAAAAGATTTCCAGGAGGTTTTTAATTCTAATAATCCTCTTTCATTTATTAAAAAAATTCTTCCAGTGCTCTAAAATTTCCAATAAAAATCCTGTTAATGTATTTTGGCAAGAGGAATACAAGAAAAATACTCCAAGCCATGATGGATTGTTATTTTGTATTTTCACCATTAATTAATTTCCATTGCCTTAATTAAAATAATTTCTTTGACCATTTTCTTAAGTTTATTTTTGTGTGGCTCTATTAAGGGGAAAACTCAGTGTGGAGGCCATGGGCCTCGGCTACCTTATGTGAAGCTTTCCAGCCACTCGGACAGAGGATAGACCTAATCCTATAATTAGGGATACGACAAGACTCGGTGAATATTATCTTGTAAGATAAGGAAATGGATATAGTCCTAGTCTGGTATGTTGTATTCCTAGAAGGAGATCCCTTGGTTAAGTCTGACTGGGATTCCTACCTTGTAACCTTACCTCCTCGATATATAAGGAGAGGCAAGGTGCCCCCTGGGGCAGAACAGAATCTCACCAAGGAAACCTCAAAGGCAATACACAACAGCTGGAAGTAGGGTATTACCTCATATCGAGAGCCTGAACCAGGATAAATTGTTTCATGTTCCTTTGTAATCCATAAAGTTTAGGTCTCACGAGTAGCCCCATATTATTATTGCCAATACAAAACATCGACAGTTGGTGCACCAGGTAGGGGCTTCGTCAAGATCATCTTCATCAAGCTTGATGGATCCAACCACCAGAGTTGATAGCGTCAAGTTCTTCCCTGGGCAGACAATCAACTTCGGGAGCCTCGACTTTGTCGCCAACAAATTCAGTGACCTCACCCTGTCCAACTCGGACTTGATTTGATCGGCCAGAAACCAAGCTGACTCCGTGCCAGTCGGCCTAGTCAACGCTATAGCAATTTGCGACGACATGCTGTGGCAATCCTTGAGATTTTCATGTCTCAGGAAAACTCTTTCTTTTGGTGTTCGACTCGGACTCGGCCTCGAGCCAGCCGAGATAGGGCTAAGAGAGGAGGAGATCGCCAATCTCCCGTTTGGACTCAACAATGCCATGGACAATTTCAATCTTACTCCGACGTGACAGATACAATCCCCCAAGGTTTGACTCGGATATAGCCTAGAGTCGCTCGAGATCAGATCTAGGAAGGTTGGGGTCGTAATTACACCACTCAACTACTCCGACTCTGACTCCCAGTCAGACAGCAGCTTGGTAGGCTTCTCCCCACTATGCGAAGTCTTCATGACATCCAAGGGTTCAACTCCCACTCAAGACACACGCCGACTACGTGATCAGCAAGAGGAGGAGGCTCGCTGACTGTGTGAACAACAGGAGGAAGAAGCACGACATTTACAAGCCAAGCACGACGCACGTAATGACAATCTACACAAGCCTGGGTGCACTGCACAACAGGAGATCCTCCAAACCCGAGTCGGCGACCATGATGTCTTTGTGACCCCACAATAGAACGCCATGGCCGCTTCCACCTTATTGGATACTCTGCAGTTCGGGCCCAATCACCAAGCCACACCGATGATTGCAAGGATCAAGGCCATGATTACCGCTGCAGCATGCCAATAGCGGCAACAGTCAGAAGACACACTCATACCGTCGAACAAGACAGCTTCAGACACGGTGATCTCATCTGCCTCAGCACAACGCTGTGCAACTAGTCCTAGTCAGCATCACTCGGAGTCTCATCATACGTCACTCGACAATCAGAACAATGATCAGAGGCGGCACCATGACAACCGTCATGATAATCAGGATGCCCGAAGATGACTACAGCGAGACCTCCGCCATGATATCAATGCCCGACGCCAAGAGCGCGAGGAAGACAAGCACCGCCGACTAGAAGACGAGCATGAGCGCTTCGGCCTCCACCACGAGTGGTTTCATCGCCACAGTCGGAGTCAGAGCCCTTACCTAGACAAAAGAGTACCGGTGTTCACCCATGAACTACAGCAAGTCGACTGGCCATCTGGCTTCAAGCCAACTGGAATTGAAAAATACGATGGGAGGACCAATCCTGAGTCGTGGCTCACAGTTTACACTATAGCGATCTGTGCAGCCGGAGGCAACCACAAAGCCATGGCTAACTACCTCCCAGTTGCCCTAGCCGACTCAGCGAGGACATGGCTAACAAGACTTCCCAGGCTGTCGATCGGTTCCTGGGGAGAACTCTGAGAACCCTTCATTGCGAATTTCCAACGAAGATATGAGAGGCCGTCTTCCGAGTACGATTTATATCAATGCCATCAAAGAAAGAATGAGTCTCTGCACAATTTCATCGAAAGGTTTTCTGAGAAGAGGAACTTGATCCCAAAGATCAAGGACGAGGTCGTCATCGCCACCTTCCGCAAGGGAGTTAAGGACACCATGTTTATCGCCAAGTTCACTTAGAAGCTTCCGAGTTCTGTCAAGGCTCTATTCGACATGGCCAACAAATACGCCGACTTGGCTGATGCTATTGCCGAGGCCTTGGAAGACAAGAAGGAGCCCCAACAGAAGGAGAAGAAAGACATAGACGACACAGCCCCAACAATGTTCGGCAACCGCAAGCGCAAGTTGGACAACATCGTGGCAGCTGTGGAGCACAGTCGGCCGTGACCCTCAAGGACGGACGACTACCAGAAAGTCATGAACGGGCCATGCACTTTCCATCCAAAGGGGAAGCACGCGGCTAAAAACTGCTTCATGCTCAAGAAGTTTGCTTTGGAGCAAACATTAGTATTTGGCGATGCCCAAGACAAAGACAAGCCAGATTCGGGCCCAGCCGGCGACTACCAAGATCCCTAGGCTAAGCTCAATCACATCTTCGGAGGGCCGTCTGCATACGAGTCGAAGAGAAAACAAAAGCTAACAGCTTGAGAAGTCAACTTGGTCTCAATAGACGCCCCCAATATCTGCGCTGGTCAGAGACGACAATCACATTCGATCGCATAGATCACCTCGACCGAGTCACGCATCTAGGGCGTTATCCACTCGTCCTGGATTCGGTCATCAGGAGTATTAAGTTGAGGAAGGTTCACTTCGATGGAGGAAGCGCTCTCAACATATTATTCGCCAAAACGCTCGACAAGATGAAGATCCCTCGATCTGAGCTATGGCCGAGTACTGCTCCCTTCCATGGGGTAATCACCGGTCTCTCTTCCACTCCACTCGGACAGATCACTCTGCCAGTTACTTTTGGCATGCGGGAGAATTTCCGCACCGAGAACATCTGCTTCGAGGTTGCCGACTTCAAGACCGCATATCACGCCATACTCGGACGGCCAGCACTAGCCAAGTTCATGGCAGTGCCTCATTGTACATACATGATGCTCAAGATGCATGTGGAGGCCATGGGCCTCGGGTACCTCATCACAAGCATATGGGCCACTTGGACAGAGGATGGGCCGAGACATGTAATTGGAGATATAGTAGCACCCGGCAGACTTTGCCTTCTACAAAAAGGAATATATAGTCCTAGTTGGGTAAGATGTATCTCTAAGAAGGAAATCCCTTGGCCGTGTCCGGCTGGGATTCCTACCTTGTACCCCTGTCCCCTGGTATATAAGGGGAGGCAGGGCGCCCCATGAGGGCAGATGATCAAGAGTTGTCAGAACCACCACCATAATCCTCAAAGGAATACATGCCAACTGGACGTAGGGTATTACCTTGCATCGAGGGCCTGAACCAGTATAAAATCTCTCCGTGTTCCTTTGCAATCCACCGAATTTTCATTCGCCGAGTAGCCCCATATTCATATTGCCAGTGTAAAACATCGATAGTTGGCGCGCCAGGTAGGGGCTTCGGCGAGATCTACACCAACAATCTCGATGGATCCTACATCAGGAGTCGACAGCAACAAATTCTCCCCTGGAGACACAATAACCTTCGGAAGCCTTGACTTCATCGCTGACCAGATCGGCAACCTCATCTTGGCCGACGTAGATCCAATCAAACCGGCCGAGGAACTAGCCGTCTCCATGCCAGTCGGCCAACAAGACACCGTAGCCACCGTCATCAACCTGCTGCGGCGATCTTCCACTTTGCTGAGCCTTGGGACAACTCTCCCTTTCGGCGTTCGACTCGCGCTAGGCCTTGAGCCAGCCCGGGTCGGGCTAGGAAGGGGAGAGATCGCCAATCTCCCACACAGGCTTGGCAACACCGCGGATCTACATCTCATGCGGCAGACCCGATCCCCCACAGTTCAATTTGGACATGGCTCAAAGCCGCTCTAGATTGGATCCAGGGAGGTCGGAGTCGTTCTCACTCTGATAAATTACTCGGATTCCGACTCCAAGTCGGACAACGGTTCGAACACTAGTTCAGACTCTAGTCTGGCGAGTTTTCTCCTGCCCCGCGAGATCTTCATGGCTTCAACACCACCACCGGAGGTGCGCCGACTACAAGAAGAGCAGCAGGAGGAGGCACGCCGACTATGGCAACAAGAAGAGGCCGATCGTGAGGCCCGCAACAACAGGCTATGCAGGGCTGGGCGAACTGCTCAGCAACAGATTCTCCAGACCAAAGTCGGTGACCATGACGTCTTCGTCACGCCACAACAGAACGTCGTGGCCGCTGCAACCCTGCTGGACACCCTCCAACTCGGGCCTGATCACCAGGCCACCCCGACTATCGCCAAGATCAAGGCGATGATCACAGGGGCCGCCTGTCAGC
Source organism: Oryza meyeriana var. granulata (assembly GCA_003991445.1). Lineage (NCBI taxonomy): Eukaryota > Viridiplantae > Streptophyta > Magnoliopsida > Poales > Poaceae > Oryza > Oryza meyeriana. The sequence continues at coordinate 147,933 of RYFJ01000967.1, forward strand.
AGCAACAGTAGTTGGGCGACACAATTGTACCGACCAACCGGTCGGGTTCTCCTGCAGCAGGCTCATCTACATCAACTTGACGCTGGGCGGCTGGCTCAAGTCGGCCACACGAAGAGTCGCGCCAAACGTCACTCGGTGACACCAACAACAACAATCGGCGGCGTCACCAGTACAATCGCCGGTCCAACCAAGATCTCCGAGTTCGTCTACAACGCGACCTCCGATACGACATCAATGCCCGGTGCCACCAACACGAAGAGGATGAGCACCGCTGACTGGAAGACGAGAACGAGCGTTTCGGTCTTCACCACGAGTGGTTTAACCGCTGCGGTCGGAGCCGGAGCCCTCATGAAGACGAAGGCGTTCCAGCTTTCACCCACGAGCTACAGGAAGTCGACTGGCCGTCGAGCTTCAAGCCTACGAGGATCGAGAAATACGACGGCAAAACCAACCCCGAGTCCTGGCTCACCGTATACACCCTAGCAATTCGAGCTGCCGGAGGTGACCATAAAGCCATGGCTAACTACCTCCCAGTCGCACTAGCCAACTCGGCGAGGACATGACTAACAGGGCTCCCGAGGCGATCGATCGATTCCTGGGGAGAACTCAGGGAGCGGTTCATCGCTAACTTTCAGGGAACCTACGAGAGGCCGTCTTCTGAGCATGATTTATACCAACTACACCCGAAGAAGAGCGAGGCTCTACGCGAATTTATCAAAAGGTTCTCCGAGAAGCGCAACCAGATCCGAATGATCAAGGACGAGGCTGTCATCGCTTCCTTCCGCAAGGGAGTAAAAGACGCCCCGTTCATTGCGAAGTTCACTTGGAAGCCACCATCCTCCGTCCGGGCTCTCTTTGACATGGCAAACAAATACGCCGACTCGGCTGAAGCGGTCGAGAGGCCCTTGACGAAAAGAAGAAGCCCCGGCAGAAGGACCAGAAGGCAAAAGCCGACAACGAGCCATCACAAAATAGGACCGGCAACCGCAAGCGGAAGTCGGACAACGAGGTGGCCAACATGGAGCGAACTCGGTCGCGGCCCCAACGCAATAACGACTACCAGAAAGTCATGAATGGGCCTTGCCCCTTCCACCCCAAAGGCAAGCATGCGGCCAAAGATTGCTTCATGCTCAAGAAGTTTGCTTCCGAGCAGGCTTCATCATCTGGCGCCGACAAGGACAAAGACAAGCCAGATCAAGGCCTAGCTAACGATTTTCAAGATCCCCAGGCCGAGCTCAACCACATCTTCGGAGGGCCGTCTGCGTACGAGTCCAAGCGGAAGCAGAACCTCATAGCACGCGGCGTCAACTCAATCTCTACACAGACACCTCCTAGTATTTGCGCTGGTCAGAGACGCCCATCATGTTCACCCGCGTAGATCACCCAGATCGGGTTTCACACCCAGGACGTTACCCACTCGTCCTAGACCTGGTCATCAAGAATATCAAGCTGAAGAAGGTCCTCATAGACGGAGGCAGCGCGCTCAATATCCTCTTTGCCATGACTCTAGATGAGATGAAGATTCCTCGTTCAGATCTACGGCCGAGTACGGCGCCCTTCCACGGGATAATTCCCGGCCTGTCTTCAACACCACTCGGGCAGATCACCTTGCCAGTCACCTTCGGCACGCGGGATAACTTCCGCATGGAAAAAATCTACTTCGAGGTCGCCGATTTTGAGACCGCGTACCACGTGATACTCGGACACCGGCGCTCGCCAAGTTCATGGCGATACCACACTATACATACATGGTGCTTAAGATGCTTGGGCCAGTAGGAGTCCTCTCCCTCCGCAGCGATGTCAAGCAAGCCTTCACCTGTGACAAGGAGAGCTACGAGTTGGCTCAATCACAAGAGGCGGCAGTTGGGCACAACAGAATTCAGCAAGCCGTCACAACCGAAGTCGAGGAAGATCAAGTTCCGGCCAAAAAAGCAGCGAAGTCAGGAATTTCAACGGACTCTAACATGAAGAAGATCCCCCCCTAGACCCTTCCGACCCCTCCAAGACTGCTCTAGTCAGGACCGGACTCGACCCCAAATAGGAAGACGCGCTCGTCACCTTCCTCCAAGCCAACAAAGACATCTTTGCATGGAAACCGTCCGACATGCCGGGCATACCAAGGGAGGTGATCGAGCATGCCCTCAACGTGAAGACAGACGCCAAGCCAGTCAAGCAACGGCTGCGGTGCTTCGCTCAAGACCGTAAAGATGCTATTTGGGAGGAGATAACCAAGCTCCTCGCAGCCAGGTTCATCAAAGAGGTCTACCACCCGAATTGGCTGGCAAATCTAGTCCTAGTCCGAAAGAAAGAGGTAAATGGTGCATGTGCGTCGACTACACCGATCTCAACAAGGCGTGCCCCAAAGACCCATTTGGTCTACCGAGAATAGATCAGGTGGTGAATTCAACTGCGGGTGCGAACTTCTCAGTTTTCTCGACTGCTACTCGGGATACCACCAAATCAGCCTAAAGAAGGAAGACTGCCTAAAGACGTCTTTTATCACGCCGTTTGGAGCGTACTGCTACATCACTATGCCGTTTGGTTTGAAAAACGTTGGAGCAACGTATCAATGGGCAATCCAGCGGTGTCTACACACTCAGATCGGGCGCAACGTGGAGGCCTACGTCGACGACGTGGTGATCAAGACTAAGTCCAAAGAAGACCTCATCACTGACCTGGAAGAAACCTTTCAAAACCTTTGAAGATTCAAGATGAAGTTGAACCCAGAAAAGTGCGCCTTCGGTGTGCCATCCGGCAAGCTACTCGGCTTCATCGTCTCACATCGCGGCATCGAGGCCAACCTGGAGAAAGTCAATGCAATTATGAACATGGCACCCCCACTAACCAGAAGGACGTCCAGAAGCTGACAGGCTGCATGGCGGCACTCAGCCGGTTTATTTCCCGACTGGTCGAATGGGGCATGCCCTTTTTCAAGCTATTGAAGAAAGCACACAATTTCCAATGGACTCCTGAAGCCCAGCAAGCCTTTGAAGACTTCAGGAAATTTCTCACTTCACCCCCCGTGTTGGCATCACCCATGCCCCAAGAACCGCTAATGCTATACTTGGCGGCAACTACTCAGGTAGTCAGCACGGTGTCGGTGGTTGAGTGATCCAAACTGGGTCACATCCAAAAAGTTCAGCGGCCAGTCTACTTTGTCAGCGAGGCCCTTGCCGACTCACAAACAAGATATCCACAGGTTCAAAAGCTGCTCTATGGCCTACTCATCACTGTCCGGAAGCTGGTGCACTATTTCCAAGCACACCAGGTCACGGTGGTCACATCGTTTCCACTTGGGGACGTCCTGCATAATTGCGAGGCTACTGGCCAAATCGCTAAATGGGTGCTCGAGTTGATGGCATTCAACATCACCTTTCAGCCACGGACAGCAATCAAATCACAAGCTCTAGCTGACTTTGTGGCCGAGTGGACAGAAGTTCAAATGCCTACATCAACAACGAAACTAGAGTACTGGACAATGTACTTCGATGGTTCTCTACGGATCAGCGGCGCCGGGGCTAGCATCGTACTGACGTCCCCCACTGGCGAAATACTCAAGTACGTTCTACAAATCCACTTCCCGACTTCCCACAACGTCGCTGAGTACGAGGCACTTATCCACGGGCTCCGCATCGCTATATCACTTGGCATCCGTCGACTGGTTGTGCGCGGAGACTCTCAACTCGTGGTAAACCAAGTCATGAAAGACTGGACATGTCTCGATGACACCATGGCGGCATACTGTCAGGAGGTCCGCAAGGTAGAAAGCAAATTCGATGGGCTGGAGATAACACATGTCCTATGACAGTACAATGATGCTGCAGATGAATTGGGTAAACATGGGAATCCAAGCGAGAAGCGGTCCCGACAGGGATCTTTGTCGAGCAACTTATGGAGCCATCAGTCAAAAAGAAACTAGTGCCAGAGCAGTCGGGAGGCAAACCTACCCCGGCTACAAATGGGGTGCTGCACATATGTCAAGATTGGCGGACTCCTGTTCTCAAATTCCTCCTAGATACGATTGAACTCCCAGAAGATTCGCATTGGAAGCCGAACGAATCAAACGTCAAAGCAAAAGTTTCTTAGTCATTGGAGAAGACCTGTACCGAAGAAGTGCATCCGGGGTCCTCATGCGCTGCGTCACCACCGAGGAGGGCAAGCAGATTCTGCACTCAATCCACTCGGGCATATGTGGCAACCACACCGCATCCAGGACGTTAGTCGAAAAGGCTTACCGGCAAGGATTTTTCTAGCCAACAGCAATAACAGATGCAAAAGACATTGTTCGCACATGCGAGGGTTGCCAGTTCTACGCAAGACAAACCAATCTTCCAGCCAAGAACTCCAAACAATCCCATCTCTTGGCCCTTTGTAGTATGGGGGCTTGACATGGTTGGGCCTTTAAAGAAAGCACCAGGAGGGTTCACACACTTGTTCGTCGCAGTGGACAAATTCACCAAGTGGATTGAGGCTAAACCCATTGCTACCATAACAGCGGCACGAGCAAACAACTAGGACTGATCATCATAAGTATATGCAAAGGAGCATAAAATACGATTTTCGGGGTCCCTAACCGCATCATCAACCAACAACAGTACTCAGTTCAACGAGCGGCTACGTGTTTTAAGATTTCTGTGACGACTTTGGCATCAAGATCTGCTATGGCGTCTGTGGCACACCCGTGGACAACGGAGAGGTTGACGTTATTTGCGCCAAATGGTATGGTCTTACAAGGTATCAAGGCAGGATATTTTGGACTGACTACAACCATACGCGGGCCGGTGGGTAAGAAGAGCTCCCATCTGTTCTCGCCCTAAGTCTCTCAGAACCATGGGTTAGTCAGGCACAGGGCAATCCCTTTCTTTCTGGTCTACCATGCTGAGGCTATGCTACCAACCGAGTTAGAGTTCGGCTCTTCGAGAGTTCGAGCTTACTCAGAAGATGTCTCAACAATACCTCGATTGGTCGAGCTTTTCTTTCTGAGATCAGTTGGAAAGAAGCAAGGGATATCTCAACAATCCAGTCGGCATGGTATCTTCAAAGCCTGCGTCGCTATCACAATCGTATGTTATGGCCCCTTTCCTGCGCCTTTTTGGTCGGAGATCTTCGTCTTGAGAAAAATACAAACACACCAAAGACAGGCACAAACTATCCCCAATCTGGGAAAGGGCCGTTCATATCTCATAGCCGAGGTTACGCGGCCAGGCGCCTACCGACTAAAGACTGAAGACGGTGCCCTCATCAGCAGCTCATGGAATATAGAACAGATATATCCTTTCTATACTTGAGTTTTATACTTTCCCATGTGTACAGTTCTTCTTTGATTCACTACGCCGCTTGTTCCAACAAAGTAGTGAGTCGGGGGCTGCATGTATTATATGTGCTGTTGATGTTTTACACCAGCAATAAAACTATAGGGCTACTCGGCGAGGGGAAACTCAATGGATTGCAGAGGAACTCAAGGAGATTTATACTGGTTCAGGCCCTCGATGTGAGGTAATACCCTACGTCCAGTTGTGGTGTTATTCCTCTGAGGTATTTGGCGATTGATGATCTGATGATCTCGTATGCCCCTTGAGGGGCGCCTTGCCTCCCCTTATATACTAGGGGATAGGGGTACATAATAAGGATCCCAGCCGGATACGGCCAAGGGATTTCCTTCTCTGAGATACAAACCTATCCGACTAAGACTGTGTTTTCCTTATCTTACAAGGTAAAGCCTGCTGGGTGCTATCTTATCTCTAATTACATTGATTCAGCCCATCTCTATCCGAGTGGACATAATGCTTCTGTTGGTGATAGGTACGTGAAGCTGTCTCGGGGCCCATGGCCTCCACAGTAGCCCCTGAGACCTTCATAGTTGAGTCACAGCTGATGCCGAGTGCTCATCCTCCACGGTGAGTGCGATGCTCCCGAGCACTCTTTGTCCAAGTGAGTCTTCTTCCCGAGTCCTGCTTCATGTTTGCTGGCAGCGAGGCTATGAAGGGCTTCATGTAGATGTATGAATAGTGTGCGCCGAATAGGCGCACCTATTAGGTGTAGCCCCTGACTTTGTGCTTAATTGTGAAGACAATTAAACATAAAGTCAAAGATCTTTAACCCGATAGTCTTTCCCGAGTAGTATACTACTGGTATATGAGACTTTCGGTATCATGTCAATGGAATGTGTGTTTTATAGTCTTGCCGAGTAGGATGCTACTCGTGTATAGACTCTTCAGCTTCATGTCAGCTAGAAAAAGGGGGGTTTATAGTTTTCCCGAGTGGCGTCTCACCTAGAAGCTGGACATTCATGTCTCTTCCCTCTCCATCCTCCTTCATCCCTCCCGTCAGCGGGAATGAGAGATTTATAGTCTCTCCCGAGGAGTGCACTTACTCGAAAGTTAGACTCTTCAGCATCATATCGGCTGGAATGATGTTGCTTCATGCAACTGATGGCCACGCATGTAGGCCGAGTACCACTTTATGAAAATAAATCCATGACATGGTTAGGTGTACCCGAGAAAGATACCTGCATCCCAAATTTTAATGAAGACCAGCTTGTAATCCATATAAGGAATATATTTGCGTTGGTCCATCAAGACTGGTAGATAAAACAGATACCAACATATATGTTTTAGCAATAGGTCCGTGAAGCATATCTGTTGTTACCTTATCGGCTCCTGTTGATAGGCACAGTGCTATATGGTTATTTCAACTCGGCCTGCGGGCGGCCCAAATGGAGCATGCTACTGGCCTAGGAATACTCATGTCTTGATGGCCCCGGCGCTGACTGTGTAGGCCCCAAGCCCATGTTAGTCGGCATCGGCTCTATAAAAAAACGGGGAGAGAGAAAAAGATTCCTTCATTTTCCCCAAATCAGCCAATCGTTTCGTCTTCCGCTTCCGCGCCCAACTTTTCACCTCTTGCTCGGCAAGGGTTAGTGACTGCTGTTGCTCCCCGCTTGAACTCGGGCGGTTCTAGTCCTTCTTGTCTATTCCAAGCCCCCAATCGATTTCCCCTCAAATTTCTCTACTCCCAACCATGCCGAGAGCTTCGGATCTTGCGGGTGCGCCAGGGAATGCCTGGCCGATGTCGGGTTTGATTTGCGGTTCGGTGAAACTGACAATCTAATGGAGAATATAAAGGGAAGTATTACATTGAAGTTACCCAGCCAAGCCGTCGGGAGGTGATCCGCTGGTGGCCGGCTAAGGGTGAGTCGGTCCAAATCCCCAATCTGGCAAAACAGTAGTTTTTGCCTCTTTTTTTCGATTGGGGTTTGTGCCTTCCCCTCTTCTGATTTCTTCCGCCGCATCCTTGACTTCTATGGGTTGGAGTTGGTGATTTGAAATCCCAACTCGATTCTTCAATCTCCATATTTGTTACTTCTGTGATGCTTTTTGGGTGTGAAGCCCTATTTAATTTCTTTAGGCATCTGTTCCACATCAAAATCCCAGCCAAGAGTTTTCTTATCATCTTGCTCTCATCTATTTTTTAACAGAACCGACCCCTAACATCAGTGTAATTGGGGGGGCTGGCCTCCAGTTGAGGGGTGAATAGGAAGAAGTCATATCTTGATCTCCCTTGAAATCTTCCTTGAAAGGCTGGCACAAGGAGTGGTTCTATTGCACAGATCTGGCTACCTCCTTGCGTCATTCACGCGGTGCACCGGTAGTTTTACAAATTGGTCTGCTGTTCTTGCTTTCAGCAGATCCAACCTTTGAGGAGATGGGCCAAGTGCACCAATTGTTGGAGAACTTAGAAAAAGCTTAAGGAAATGCTGGCCTGACCGTCTCTAGGCCTTGGGTGGCGCAGCGTTTCCTGACTCGACGCATCCAGCCGCTGAAGCTGAGGAGCGCGTTCGGCTGGGATTTCCAAGGCAAACTTGATCCTGACCGAGTGAGCCACAAGTCGGCCGACAAGTCCAAGGTAACCGAGAGACCCTGTTTTGGTTATTTCTCCAAAGGGGTGATCGAGACCGAGGACGATAAACACCGGATTGCTGCTTACAGCTTCCTTAGGCGCCGCCCCAAGGTAATCTTTGTCCTCATCTGTGGCGAGTGCCTTTGGGCTTGTATTTTGATTGTCCATCTTATGCGGTATATATATTGAATCTTTTGCAAGAATGCAAGAATTTGATGAGGACTCCCGCCCGTTGTCGGCCGTTAAGTTCGAAGAAGAGGCTGAGGAGCCCTGCTGCTGCCCAACCCAACTCCAAGAGAGCGGGAAAAAAGCCCGTTCTATACCGGGGTGAAGGGGCCATGATGCCGCGTGTCGTGGTAGGAGGGCTGAAGATAAAGGACACCTCCACCGCGACACCCAGGTGATCGAGTCCCAGGTTGAGACCAGTAGAGCCGAGCTCAACATTGCCGAGCCCGGCAAGAGCACCACCGAGTAGCCGGCCCGAGCGGACGCCGCCAAGCAAACGGGCACCCAAGTCAGACACGCCACCAGTGGGGCCGCCTCCAGTTGCCGGACGCCGCCGCTGACTGCTTCGCCAATCGGGCCGACAGCAGGCATAGGCCCTGCCAGGACCTGAATCGCCCGGTGGGAAGCTCAACTTCTCCAAGAGGTAAGTTGCTCTGGGTCTTCTGAGATTCTAGCCTGTTGAAGTAGTATATTGATGTCTGTTTTACCATGCAGGAAGCGTGTTGATATCGATCTCAAGGAGACCGCTCCGACCGCTCCCCTTGAAGAGCCTGCCTCAGCTGAGCCAGCGCCCGCGAGCATGCCCACTGAGCCGGTGGCCAACCTAGTCATGGAGACTGAGGTCGTCTCGACCGCGGGGCCGCTGGTGCTGCCCGACCGAGAGGCGGTTACTGAGGTTGCTGCTCCAGCCACTGAGTCGACGCTCGCTGTCGAGCCGTGTGGGATAAAGCCCCGAGTCGACCCCGAGCCACAACGAGGACGCCAGCGTGGGGGCCAGGACCCGTGTCCCGTCGTGGTCGTCATCGTCGTCATCCTACGGACCTTCCTCGGATTGAAGCCCCTCCGCGTAGACTGCGCCGCGAATGTTTCACCTGGACGGCGCTAATGGAAGCGCGAAGAGGTTCAGGCTTGATGAGGCCGCGGCAAGAAGGAACACGAAAGCTTCTCCGCGCCGGCCATTGCCAGGTCCAGGGGGTTCAGGTATGATGCTTGTGATAGAGTCCTGATGGTCTTCCTGTTCTGATGTCTTGACTCCGTTTTTGACTTATTCTCTCCCTGAGCAGAAGCTTGTTGACCGCAATGAGGGGATGACCGAAATCCTAGTCAAAATGGCCCCCATCTCGCAGAATTAGAGCAGCTCTGGGCGTTGAAGGCCGAGATGGAGGAGCGCCACGCGGGGAGGGAAGCCTGGCTGAAGGACGCCGCCACCTAGCTCAAGGAGAAACTTGGGCCCAAGCGGGAAGATTAGAGGTAAATCCCCCGGGTGCTTCATCCCGCTGAACCCTGATGTATTTCTCTAGCTACGTTGTTCTCAGCTGCCCAGTTGTTGTCTTGGCTGCAAGGTTGAGTCCTTGACTATCTGTTGTGGCAGCCCTCGAAGCCGAGTTGAAGACTCGAACAGAGAGGGAAGCCTAGCTGAAGGAGGCCAAAGAAGCCAAGGCCGAGCTTGAGATGGTCAAGGCCGACCCCCCCTCTTGACACCCAGGGCCAACTCTTGTGGCCGAATAGCTCGTGGTGTTTCCAGTGGAATACGGAGAGAAGGCGCGAGTTGAGAGGCTACCTCAGATCCATAGCTCGGCGAAGAAAAGTGTGGGTCTGGTGCAAGAAGACGTGGCCGAGTGGGAGGCCGACTATACATGAGTAAGTCCCCAATCTCGACAGTGATCTTAAACCAATTCTTTATCATTCATCTGCATCCGTACCTAACAAGTTTACTTGTCGGTGGACCCGGGCAGACCTCAGAGCCAATGCCTAGGCCTAGTATCAGTTTTACACAGAGGAGATAAGGGTCATCACGGAGTCACATGAGGCCTCATCGGGTCCGTGAAGGGCTCCTTGATATGATGGATCCCAGCCTTGTGGGAACCAGCTGCAGCCAAATCCTCCAAGTGGAGGCACATCTTGAGGATGCACCGAGTGCCCTGAAGAGGTACTCGGATAAGCATGTCATTGCTGGAGTGGCCCAGACCTGGCGATGACCAAATCAATCTACCCGAAGGGTAGACATCGAAGCATCGGGGAGGGGTTTGCCAGAGGAGACGACGCCCGAGGAGGCGCTGGAGTTGATAGCCGGGCGAGGCGACTGCTGAGGCGCCGTAATCACCGAGACCTGGGTTTGTAAGGGCAACATGTCATGTAGTCGCGTATAGGATGTTAAACTTTGTGGAGAAACATGTGGTAAAATATATGCGCAAGTGCGCGCTGCGCAAGGCCGGTTGAAGCCACTTATTACTCAGTCGTCATTAGCTTTACTTGACTGTAGTCTGACGCGAGTTAGTCCTGTCAGAAACTTAATAAAATCGCTCAATTTGTAAAAAACTGTAATGCTATAGCGGGCAAACGTGAGTCATAGTAAGGCTTCATAATTGGAGTAAGACAGGCTCGTATATTATTGACATTGCAGGGTGTGGCTGAGCTTGTGGCCTCTAAAGCAACATATATACAAGAGACAGCCCCCGAGATACGACTCACTACTCAGTTGATACAAGCGGCGTAGTGAGTCAGAAACTGTACACGCACGAGAAATTATAAAAGCTCAGGTATAGAAAGGACGTAGCTGCTGCTCTACAAATATTCCATGAATTGCGACAAGGGCAACCGTCTTCGGGCGTCTTGCAGTCGGAGTAGGTGCCTGGGCCACGTGACCTCGGTATAATGAACGGCCCTTCCCAGAAGGTTTGGGGATAATTTGTGCTGTGCTGTCTTTGGTGGTTTGGTATTTTCCTCAAGACGAGATCCCACCGACCAAAAAAAGCCAGCCGCGGCCACGGACATTACGATTTTGGTAGCGACGCAGGCCTTGAAGATACCTTCGCCCTGGATTGTTGCACATATCCCTTGCTTCTTCCAATGATCTAGCTCGACCAATCGGGTATTATTTGAAAGCGTCTTCTGAGTAAGCCCGACTCGTGGAGAGCGAACTGTAACTCTATTGTAGCAGAGCTCGGCGCAATATACGCAGGAAGAAGGGGGATTGCCCTGTTGCCCGACTGACCGTGGTTAAATATGAGGAGACTAGAACGAAATAATGATGGGAGTTCTTGTACCTACGGTCCTGCGTTGGATGGTACGTTAAATCGACTCGAATTTGACCTGGCCTTGATGCCTTTGTAAGACCATACCGTCTGGCCCCAGTCGTTCGATCAACCTGCCCGTTGCTGTAGATATCCATGTGGGTGTGCCACAGATCGCATAGTAATCTTGATGCCGAACTCTTCGCAGAATTCTTGGAATATAGGCTGCAGGCGCCGATGAACAGGAGTACCGAGTTGTAGCGTCGGTGGATGACAGAGTTCTTCGCAGTTAGGGACCCTTCATTAATGGCCGAATCAGTAATAGTATACTCATGATGAAGTCCTTTGCTCGTGCCGCTGTTATAGTTGCAACGGGTTTGGCCTCAATCCACTTGGTGAATTTGTCAAACTGCGATGAATAGATGTGTAAACCCTCCTGGCGCTTGTTTGAAAGGCCCGACCATGTCGAGCCCCCATACTGCCAACCGCGCGTTGGCCAAGAACGATCAGTGTGATAAGGTTTGGGAGTTTCGGGCCTTGGAGAGGAGTTTTTTGTTTTTGTTCTAGCGCGTCGAAACTGGCACGGCCTCACACTTCAAACAATTTCTTTTGCGTCTGTTACTGCTGGGTGGGCCAGGGAAAGGTCGCATGACGTAGTAGGGCATTCCTCCCGCACCTAACGTTCATGGATGTGGCACGTGGCTGCTCTGACATACTGATTATTTGCAGAGTGAGATCGACTGTAGGGATCTGCTTGTACAGCTCCTGAAGTCGGGCGGATGGTTGAACGCTCAGAGCGCATGACAGGACACCAGATGCGACAATCGGGTGACAATGAGCTTGTCCGTCTCCAACTGCAGGAAGCTTTTCTGTGCTTTTCATGCTTGAGTGACTGCTCGGCTTGACATGGCAATTCCGAGGAGTTCGTCGTCCACTGACGATAAATTTGTGGATTTACAGGGAGTCCGGGCGAGATGTGTGACATATGCTTGCAGCCCACCCTCGTTGAACGGGGTTAGTTTCACCTCCCGACTGATCTGGCACCGTTCTCTTGACTGATGGTCCAGACGTTGCCTTGAAAAAAGCATCCAGTGAGCTGGGCTCGTTCGGTCCGCTTTGGATCCATATTTTGCTAGCTCGTCTGTCCGCGTCGTTCGTATTGTCCGTAAGGAAGGTGCTACTCTCCAGCCCGTTGAACTTGTTTTCCAGCTTGCGGACCTCTGACAGTAGTTCCACGCTGACTCGCTATCGAGCGATCCGAGGCCAAGTCAGTCTTTCATGACTTGGTTTACCACGAGTTTGAAGATCCGGCAAACGTCGAGCGGACTGCCGAGTGACGATGATTAGGGGCGATAGCGGAGCCCGTGGACTCATGTGGCCTTCATTCGTAACATTGAGGCCGGACGTTTGTGTGCAAATGGTGAAAGAGTCTCGTAGATAGATCGGATTGTAGAGACGTACTTGAGTTTCTGCCGGTGGGACAGGAAACGTCACTATGACTCCAGCCCTAGGCACGGCTGATCCATAGGAACCATCAGAAGTACATTGTCAGTACTCTTAAGCTTTGCTAGTCTGATTTAGGCATTGGCCTTCTGTCAGCGATCAGGACTCAGCCATACGGCAGATCGCGCGCAGCTATAGAGAAGATTGTGATTCCTAATATAGCTTGTCTAATGGTCTACATTGAACAGGTGAAGTTATCGAATCGCCAGCTTTTGTTCTTATATCACGGGTGACACCTTTTAGCATCGATTCGAAATTACACCGCGTGGCCTCGGCGATTATGAGGAATCCCGAGTGGACATGATATGCTGGACCACTTCCGTGACTTGATGTGCTTCGGAGTAGGGCACACAGGCATTTTCAGGAACTATGGACTCATAGTAGGCATATTAATGTTTCTGGACCTGCGGTAGTAACACTCGTCTTTAGTAGTCGGCAGAGCGCGCCATACCCATGGGTGGGCTGCTAACGCTAATATCACTATGAGAGTTGTGTTTCATAGAGTAGTGATTGAACCTCCATTAGGTCAGCTACGCTCTACGGATAGCCAGAAATTGGCTATTGGAATTATTATGTAGTTTTATACAAATCATCAAGCATTCAATCGATGAACATACTGAGTGAGATTGCCACACATTTTATAGATTAGTAAGTTATATGGAATCTGACTCTCAGTACCATATCGCTCTCATTTGGAATTTACTAAAATGGGAGGTGATGTTGTATGAATATTTTTCGAATATATGTAGTCTTAATTGTAATATGGCTTTGATTGTGGGTTATCGTCGAATTTTATGCTGAAATTCTTTTGTGTTAATTAGTTCCGAGCCTTTATTGAGAGTGTTGCAAGAAGGGTACCAACCGTTCGTTACTGTAATTAAGAAATAATCCAGTGAAAAATTTAAATTCGCTTATCTCTTGAGTGCTGCCTCATGCAGCTACTTAGTCTAAGATCTTCTGGATCGTCCTTCTGCATGGTTATTGTCGAGTTTTTAGTGGTAATGGCATGCTAATACAATAGCTCGTGGTAATGCATAATCTAAGTGGCGTTGACTTTCTGCTGAGCGGTGATTTAGGTCGACTGTATCAGATGCTAATTACGAATGCCATTTTAGAGCGAGAATCTAAGACCGATGTAGCTTGATCCGGATGGCAATTTCCAAGGCTCATTTTTCCAGGGTTTAACTTAGCATCTTAATCGTCGAAGTTTGTTGGGTAGAAGGTTTTTTCCAGGTCGAGATGCAGTGTATTCTATTTCTTTAGGATGCTGTACTATGGGATCACGTCTCCTATGACAATTAATGCGTCCCCAAATAGTAAATGTGTCGTTCTTAGTCGAAGGCTTCCAGTGACGCCTTGTAATCTGAGTGTGCAGCACTGCTTGATTGCCCGTTGATAGGTTGCTCCAGCAGTTTTTCAAACCAACGCCATTGTGATGTTATTGCAGTTCGCTCAAATGGATGGATCAAAGATGTTTTAAGTAGTCTTCCTCGTCAGGCTGAATTTGATGGTATCCGAGTAGCAGTCCGAGAAACTGAGGCTCAAGGTTCGCACCGATAGGATCCGTGGAATCTACCACCTGACTAATTCGGTGGAGGAAGACCACTACTGAGAGTATAGATTCCTGTTCCGGGTGGGCATACGCTCACGATTTGAGTTTGAGATCTGTTTGTTTATAACTTTGAATCGAACGCAGCAAGCGAAGCCATTTTATCACGATTTTGATTTTTTGTTATTTATATCTCTGGACTAGGACGGGGTTTGCCAGCCAATCCGGGTGGTAGACTCGTAGAGTGAAATCGTACACGAGCTGCGGAGAGTTGGTGATCTCCTCATATTCCGAATTATGAGTCATGTAACCTTTAGTTGTTAGTTATTCGATGTGGGTAAGCCAACGATGAGACAATTGCTTATGAGATAAGCTTGGCGTTATTTCACGTTGAGGGGCGTGCTCGATCACTCCATTAGGACGCCCGCATTCAAAAATTTTACACAGAAAAGGTGGTTGCCCGGTTTCACATCGAAGATATCCTGTTGCTTCAATTGGTAAGGAAGGTGCACCGAGCGGTCGTCTTCCTATTTGGGTCGTTCGAATGGTGCGTCTGACTAGGGCAGTCTTGGAGGGGTGTACGAGAAAACGTAAGATACTATCTAAATGGGAGGGGGATATTCCTTGTCATTTACGTTCAAGGTCATGAATTCCTCCGACTTCGCCGCTTTTTTTGCCTGGAGACTTGTATTGCTCAACTTCGTTGTGGGGCTTGCGGATGCTGTCGCGCCCAAGACCTGCCGCATCTTGTGATGAGCAATTTCGTAGCTCTATCTCTCTTAGGATGAGTTTGATGAATGGACGACGTCTGCCTTAGGAATCTATCTTGCTAACGCTCTTGGTGCAGGAAGTAGGATCATGCCTTAAGCCACTTGCATCGTTGAGCACCATAATCATTAATCTGCGGTATTGCCATGTATGTATATGTGTGCGAGTAGCTCTGGTCGTTGTCCGTACTGATATGCATGGTCAAACGCGGTCTCGAAGTAGACGACTCTCATAGAATAGAGTCATTTTTCTACTCTTAAAGTCGGGTAAGTTATCCCACCGCGCCGGGTTACTAGCAAATTATGATTCTTGCCCGAGTGAAGATAATGACTGATAAGGCTGGGAATTATCCATGGAGGGCGCAGTGCTCGCCCGTAAATTCCGTACCAGTGAATCTACATCTCGTCCAAAGTCTATAGCGAATAGGGACTCGTCTAGAGTTGCGCTGGCCATCCGTCGATGAGGGTTTTTCTTCAGCCTGATATTCTGACGACCGGGTCCAGACGAGTGGGTAGCGTCTGGGTGTGAAACCCGATCTTGTGGTCTGCGGCGGCTTGAAGGAAATGCCTCTCGACCAACGCAGGTCTGGGCGGGTGTCCGTCGTAAGAGACGTGTTTGGATTGTCGCATGCGATAGCTTCTGTTTGCCTTGGACTCGTACGCGTGGCCTCTAAAATGTGATGGAGCTCGGGGGCTTGGGGATGTTGAAAATCATCAGCTGGACCTGAGTCTGTCTTGTCCTTGCTTTGTGGTTGCCAGACGATGAAGCTTACTCGGAGGCAAATCTTGAGCTGTAAACAGTTTTGGCCCGCGTGCTGCCTTGGGATGGGAAGGGGCATGGCCCACTATGACTTTCTGGTAGGTCGTGTTTCCCGGTTGGGGCTAATGGACATTCTGCATTGGTAGTCGTCTGCCATATGAGTTGGGGCGACACCTGTCTTTCGTTGTCTTCAATCCCGCTTGCGGCAACTTGCAACTGTTTTTGAGACGGCCGTTGTCGGCTTTTCGCCTTTCTTGGTCCCTTTTCTTGTCTGTGGAACTTCTCTATAAACATCTAAAATATTTACCTTCTGTTTGAAAATATATAGACATACCTTAGGTTCTCTTTTCATCACTCGAGGGGTTCCTTTGCGTACAGCTCCAGACGGTCGGTCGTATTTATAGGCATGCTTGAAAAGAGCCTGGACAGAGGGTGGGTGGTTTGCATGGACTGAACTTTAGTGAATGAACGGGTCTCATAGAGTAACATTTATTAACCTCACTTTGGGGAGGAACAACGGCGATGATAAAAAAGTGAACATCATATCTGAATCTAACTCTCTTGATTTTCATGGGAGCACAATTATAGAGCGCTTTCTCGCAGTAGACATCTCTTGATAAACATAAACTCACGTCAGAAGAATGACATATTTCGTTCTAGTTTCTAATTTCGGTAGTTATCAATTGTTTTTGACATAAAATACTCAAAATCCGTTGCTTTCAGTGAGAGAGAGGAATAACAAGAATGGCCTCCGTCAGGTATCTATTCTTTTGAAAATTTAGAGTAGAGTAGGAACGGCAGGTAGTCTTTTTAAAAATCGGCTGAAAGGGTAAGTTAGGCTCGCTTCAAAGCATAAATCCGAATCTGAGTTTCTTGTGGTGTTTGGATTATATATCGGAAAATAGTGTCTAGGGAGTTACATAGCAGCCATTGATCTTCTTGTAGTGGCCGGCGGATACGGGCTAGCACGACCTGGGCAGGATATGTGCTAATGGCCATAGGGCTTTAATGCCTTGGTCAGCTTCCCAGCAGTCGAACTACTAGGGCATGTGAATATACGGATAGGTGGCCCCAGGACCTCGGGATTTGTTTGCTGTCATAACGTTTTCAATTCCTGTTGGCTTAAAGTAGTCGCGCCAACATTCCTCCAGTGAAGCGTATCTCTGGCTAAGGGCTGTGACACAAAGCTGATGACAGCTGCTGCAATGTCACCTATCCAATTCTCAATTATTCGTGAAGGCTCGGATTCGATCGAAGACAAGATTGGTCGTTTTAAAGCACATGAGCAAGGGAGAACCGACAGTACGACTCATTTCAATCACCCACTATAGGCTCGGAAATATATATACAAACGACTGTGTCTGTTCATATTTTTGGTCGAAATCTCGCGCAAGAGACTTAACGTGTCATTCTGCAGTAGGTGGTGCCGGAACGTTTAAATTGGGTGATGGCGGAAGAGGGGTGCAGTAGTTGGATAAGACGCTTTTCCTATGACTTGTGACGAGGTCTTGGTTGGAACTGGCTTGACAGTCTTACTGAAACGCCGCCGATTATCATCCGTTGGTAATGCAGGTGAAATTGAGTTCCTATGAAACAATTTTCTAAAGGAATAAAAGTTATATATAAAAGTTTTTAGTTGTGTGGGTGATGCACGGAAAGATGGTTAGTTACTTCAAATATGATTGGTGTCTTTATTTGACCACTGAGTGACAAATTTGCTAGACTGCACTGCGGGGCGACTTTGAGCAAAGGACAGACGTGACGACGCCGGGGGAAAATTCGGTATAAGAAGTGCTGAAGTGGATGAGCCCGCTGCAGGGGTGAGATATCCTGACCGGGATTTTTTAGTGTACTCTTCCTCCCATAGCATCTTAGTTCTAATAGTATGAGCAGAGGATTGTCGCACGACTAAGCTGACTTAAACTTTGGAATGGTTGGTTGTGTTGTTAGGACGGGATCGGCGAAGCTCGACTATAGAATCTCAAGAGCACTTGACATAAGGTTGCGCGATAAGACTATGGTGGGTTGGCTTCCTGGCTGAATTGCTATGTACAAACAGAGGCGACAGAGCATAGGTAGCAACTTTAGGAATTGTGCGCGCAGTTATTTATGGCCGGCGGGTCAAAACATTTATCGCAAAAGTTACCGTACAGTCTATTGCGGAGGTTGCGTGACGTAGAACGATCATGCACTAAGGGGACGCTATTTAAGCGTTATCATGGACGCGATCTGAACGTGCTGCAAGCTGACGATCTCTCCCGACAATTGCGTTAGCTCGTTCTATTTGACGAGGCGCAATCTCAGACATCAATAACTTCAAAATAGATCACTATCGGCGTGCACTCGTCCTGTTGCTACGACTGAAAGGGGTAGGTCTGCACCCTATAGGAGGTGGAGATGATAAGCTAAAAGATCTCGCAAGGGTAGGGAAGATGTCTAAGTCGAGTAATCGTGGATGTATTCCGAACTAGCGTTCGAACATTATCTGCATGCTTAGAGATCGTACTTCTGAGTAATTGTTTAGTTACGAGTTACAACTATCTGTGGCCGCGACAATTATTTGTCTAAGATACCAGATCTGAAGCGCATCATTGTGTCTAGTTGGTTCACACAATTTAGCTGCAATCGAGGATATTGGGCTCTGCTACGGCGTGGGATGTAGATCGCAGCGTCGTAGAATCCGTGCGGGAAATTGAACGATCTCTCCCGTCCCTTCTTGGCTAACCTCAGCGCTACAACAAGGTCCTACAGCGCAAGTCCGAGACACACGAAGTGAAGAGTTGTCCCCGCCCCCTTGGAAAAAAAATACTTCCTGCCAGATACCGGATGAATTGATAGACTGGCCCACGTTAAGATCGTTTTGAACATTGGTGGAGATATCGCGTGGGAGGTACCTACAAATGGGCCGACTGAGAGCGCAAGACACATCAGGCAGGTGCAAAGTACGAGCTCGAGCGGGATATGGATCATGACTTGAGCGGTCCAAGTAGGTGCCGATCTGGTCGGATGCTAGATCGAAGTCGAGGCTTCCAAAGAAAAATTCGTGTCTCCCAGTGGCGGTATAGAACATGCGCCGTCGATCCGCTTAAGGTGGAAATACATTCTGCCTTTAGGGTTTGTGTTAGATGATATGATAAATAATTCAAATCACGTCATCGGAGCCGAACACTAGACCTGGCTGCCTAACTCGATCGAATGTTTTAACCAACAATGAACTATAGGGTCTGTATACTCGGGCAGGAAACGCAATCGGAATTGCATGAGCGAAACAGTCAAGGAAGAAATAGAAAATATATACTGGTTGTCACTAGTCCTCGGATGTGAGGTATTCTACTATTCCATTGTATGTGTGTTTGATTGCATCTGATGGTACTTAATGGCATTGTGTTTCTGATGAATGTGCTCGGTATGAACTTGATGGAGCACGGACTGGACTCCTCCCTTGAGAAACAATATCGTGAGGGTGAGGGGTCAACTCGCAATAAGGATCCCAATCCGGTTAGTGGATCTATTGTTGTGGGACAGATACGGACGAGTAGGTGATTTTCTTGCCTGAGATGAGATAGAAACCGTACTCTCTGATACATGACGAGTGATTAGGCTTATATCTTATATCAAGGTAAAGTCTGCGGGCTAAAGCAATATATCTGTTAAGTTTATCCTGATCCGTGTTCGATCTTGTTGTAGACTCTCGTACGTGGACCTATTGCTGCGTTGGATAGAGGAGTTAGACCACGCGGGCGCTCCAATGGCCTCCCGCCAATTGCTTATGTGACAGAATATCTATATAGAGTAAGGTAATTGAATAATTGAGTATAGATAATATGACATTAAAGTCTTGGATAAGGTTATTGCATCAAGATTTTTGGTGGGTGCGCCGTAGACTCTAGCCATTCCACGACGGGCTGAATGCGATTTAGATCCGCGGTTACGTTACATTAACAACGACACAAATCTCGGCCCGCAGACATAAGCAGATCGAGTAAGACGTAATATGATAAATAGTAAGTGAATTCATGAAGATATGGCCTTCAGATTCATAAACTTTTTCTTTTCACGAGTTTGGTGATAATTAAGATATCCTTTATCAGACGCTTCGGTGTTCTTTGCTCTTCGTAGACTGACGAGGAGATATTGGCCTTTCGTCAGCAGAATACGAGTCACTTGGTACTCGTCATAAAGAATTTTTGGACCATTTGGCTTCTCTGATGTGATCTGCTCCTTTCACTATGTATTTTTTTCTCTCCTCTTGGATTGTGAACTTATTGTACTTTTCTTACTAGAGTCGTATATTCGGCGGCGACTCGACAGAGCACAAGTAAATTAAGTGCAAGGATATCAATCGGTATCTGCGTCTTCAGAGTGCACAACTGCAAAGTCGGACTAGACTAAATTCGGTGGGAGTGAATATACTGAAGAGGATTCGGTCAGTTGTAGGCATGTATTCTGGAGGCTTTCCCATGTACAGTCTTGCTAGGCTTGGTTCTAAATCTACTTTTGTGGCTGATGCGTCTAGTGTGTATGGCGTCTTTATTTCAGCTTGATCTCTCAGACTTCAGCTGTGCTATAAGACTCTCCAATAAGGTATATTGAGACCAGAGCTGTTCAATTCTTTAGAGCTAGGGGCAACCGCGGCGTTTGCACCTCGTGCATTCTTCTCTGAGCGATCATACGAGCTTCGACTCGGATAGGAAAGAATAAATGTCGAAGCAGGAGTCAGCGTCAAGAAGTACTACCATATTCCAGGATACACGATTTCATACTTGACCAAGATCCGACTGGGGAACCGAGAGATATGATAATTGTGGCACGATAGCAAGCACACCTTCACGGCTCCTTTTCCTACCGACTCGCTGCCCACGAACATAATCATTCCATTGCTTGTAGCTTGGCGGACCGTGGGAGATCTCGCGTGGCCTTTGGACGCCGTCTAGTGGACACGTCCATGGGAAACTTGCGCGGAGGGGCTCGATCCTGGGGAGGTCTGGTCTTGTCCGAAGGAGGGGCAGCGATGACGACGACCGGTTGACCAGGATGGCGATGGGGTCCTAGCCCCCCAACTCGGCGGCCTCCAGGGCTTCGGGGTGCTGGCTCAGGAAACGCCACAACGGCGGCTTCGACACGGCGCGGCTCCAAGGGCTGGAACAGCGGCTTCAGCGATCGCCCTTGGCCGGCCGGGTCGGCGGCCCTGTAGTCGGGGCAGTTCTTAGTTTCTGCAACTGGGGCCACTGATCGTCGCTAACAACAAGTGTCTCACAGGCAACTGGATTGGCTAGCACAGCTTGACAACAGGGATAGTCGGCTGTCTCCTTATGATCTAGATCAATGTTGGCCCGCTTCCTGCGTAACGAGTCAAACATCAGGACACTACAATGTTGAATATGATTTTCAGAAGACCAGAACGACTACCTCTTGGAGAATGACTGAGCTTTGTCTAGGAGACGACTCCAGGTGTCACAGCCCTAAATCTAATTCAGGTAATTAGAGGTTATGCCCTACTGTCATTAGAGGTGCACTTTCATAATAGGATGCATACGCATTTGTTATAGCCTAAGGATTTTCTATAAGATGATTGGTTGCACATAAATTATCATAGAAAATTCCTGTAGAGCACTTTCCCACATAATTGAATTATCCACTGTAAATTTAAATGATTTTTATCACTCTCAATAAATGCTATGAAACCTCTCAAATCAGCAAAAATCTAGAAGCTAGCTGAAATAAATTGGCTTTGCTTCTAAAATTCACCAAATAAAATGAAAAGATTAAATTAGGTAGTGTAATTCTACCAAAAGTGTTCAACAAGAAACCCTACCACCAGTAAATTTTGGCTCAAAATTCCCAAACAAAGCACATAAAATGATAAGATCAAGGCACTGGAGAAATCAATGAAACTGCAGAAAAAACTGGATCAAACAAACCCTACTTTGCAATTCACCAAAGCTGAACAGACGTTTTAACCATGAAAATTGGTCAGCAGATTAAACACATCTCTCTCTACCTCCAATAATTTTCCCATAATTTATGCTCCTCATTAACCTAGTAAAATAGTAATTTAAAGACTGCATGTTTTTGGACAGCTCACAAGACAGTCTCTAGAGAATTCTCCTCTCTCAAGTCACTGACCAGTGGGACCCACAAGACCATGGCCCACTTGTAAGCCATAGCACAGCATGGGACAGTGTCACCCACACCTCTCTCTCCTTCCTAGGTTCCCCCTTCATGGACCCACAAGTCATAGGCTAAGTTTAGCCAAGAATGTGTAGAAAAAGGGTTGTCTTACATGGGGGACCCACCCATGCACTGTAAGCACCAAAGCAACTCAGCAGCATGAGCCAACGTGTCAGCACACTGTTCTTCCTTTCCCTCACAGCACACAGAGGCCTAGATGAGCTCCACCATGGGAAACCTCGGCCATTTCGCCTCAGAACACGCCAGCCATCTGTTCTTCCTTTCCTCTCCATGTTCCCACCGGAGAAACCCACAGAATCCCCAAAGATCACCACTGGCAAGCTCATTCTTCCCTCTGCCGAAGGTGTTCGTTTGAGCTCGAGCTTGCTTTGGTGAACACTATCCTTTCCCAACCATCGGAACATGATCCACCACTCCTAACCATTCCATTTTGCACTTGTGCTCCTAGGGTTGTTACTGGCCGAAGACGCCGTTCGCCCGCCGCTCCTTTTGTCTCTGCTGAAGTAACAGAACCGCGCCGTGTTGTGTCGCGCCGTTCCGACCGCCGTGGTGCCCGGTATCGCCGCTGGGCCACTGCGCCACTAGCGTCACCTCACCTCCAAGGAGCCCGCCACCCAGAGGAATCGAACTGCAAAGCCCCGAGCCAGGAGATCGGAGGAGATTCGTACGTCGCCTTTCTCCATCTCCGCCCACTACATGACTCGCCGTCGATTTCTCTTCCTCTGCGCTGAGTCCCCGCGCCGATTCCTTGCTGTATGCCATCTTAGGAGCCTCTAACCACGATAGAACCACTCCGCCTTAGCTGCAGCTCAGCCGAGGGTCCATCGCCGTGAGACCGTGAGGGATCCGCCGCCCCGAGCCATTTTCTCCATCACCGCAGCGCAGTGCGAGCGCACCCGCAAGTAACCAGACTTTGGTGAGCCTCTCCGGTCCCTCAGACATCGCATGCCTACATCGTTCAGTCTGTAACGTACCATCCATTGAACCCGAGCCACTTACCGCCGTCTGCCGTGTCGCCTTGGTACGATTTCTTGCCCTTGAACCGCGGCGATGAGAAGAACACCGATGTGTTCGCCTCGTCTCCTCTTCTTTTTCTCTTTGGGACGCGACGCTCCCAGCCGCGCTGCCGGGACGCCGACGCCGCAGAAATAGAGCCGGCGGCGCCGACATCTGCCTGCGCCTCCTCTGTTTTGTGCTGCGGACAGATGGCCCACTGAGGAAAAATAAGAAAGAAAAGAAAAGATAAACTGAATTATTTTCCAACAGGAAAATAGTTAAAATTTGTAAATCCATAACGCCATTTTAAAACTCTTTTTGAGTGAACCAATTTTGTTAGTTCGTAACTTGTACTTTAATACTGAAAATAAAAATAGAACCCACTTCTGTAAAGAACTACTCTCTGAAATTAAAGAAGCAAAATAACTTTATTTTGTGCTGCCTAGGAATTTGGAATATTTGCTATAAAATCCATTATAACTCCTTTTGAGGTGAACCAAATTTCTATGGATTCATAAAAATGAGCTCTTTAATTTTATAAAATAAAAAATTGAGAACTTCTGTGTAGGATTTTTCTCTAAAAATAGAAATACCCATTATATACCTCTTTATAACCTAGAAGTTCATAAAATTTCTAGAAAATTCATCCTAACTGCTAAAAATATGGAACCACTTTTGTTCAACTCAGAATTGTAAGCCTTTGCTGTAGATAATTTGTTGTTGACAAAACTACCTCCAAAATATGCCTAAATGTGATTCGGTAACTTTCCTTTTTGATAAACTTGTAAACATCATAACTAAATCAAATTTAAATCAAAATCCAGAACCTAATTTTGAAAACCAGGTAGTTATGCTCTTTTATATATAAAATACATGCCTTCTTGAAAATCTTAATAGAACATATCAGTCAAGTATAATAACTTAAGTTATAATTATATAATTTACAAAACTGCATTTTCAGCCTTTTCCATCTTGTCATTTTTGTAACTCATAAACCGTAAAAGACTTTGAGATGATTCTTTCACTAAAATTCGCTTTAGAATATGGCCTACCTACTGTATTTGCCTCAGCATTTACTGATCATTTTTGCATAGACATATTTAATTGATTCTTATTTGCATATTCGCCTTTTTATCGGTAGATTCAGACAATTCGGAGTACGTGGAGCAAGAACCTGAGGTTGAGTGTGACCACTCGCTGCAGCAAGGCAAGCATCTAAGTATATTGAACCTATATTTTCAATAAATTGTTTTGTTTGCGAAAGCAATATCTATATGCATGTTTCGGTCTTTTAAAATGGGAAAACGGGTAGAGTCAATATTACCCAATTGAATGCATTTCCGTTCCTTGATTGTTGATTCCATATTTATACTTTGTCACCCCTGGTTAAGGACTTTGGAATACTTTTATTTTATCGAATGCTTAGCCATGCTTAATTCTAGACTTAGAAAAATCCGATAGATGGAGCTATCGGTTCAAATCTAGTTTAATACGAATGGATGGGTTAAAATCTGAAAAGAATAACTTCTGATTTCTAATTAAGAACATGCTTGACTTGGACGGATGATAGGGCGATGATGGGATGGTGTTTCCCTGATGCATGTAATTCCGTCTGGGTCGTTAAGGACCGAACATGTTGATGTCTATTCAAGCACCTACGCCCCCCCTACTTCCACACACGCTGGTATGGACGGCATAAGCTAAGCTAGCCGGGAGGTGGTCTGCTGCGCCATTCTACTGGCCCGCCAGTCAGTCGTGAGGGAGGAGGATTTCCTTTGGAGGACCTCGAGCGCGCCTGGCTTTGGCCGGAGGTGCCTCCTGCGACGATGAGCCCGCCTTAGTCACCACACACGCATGACTAAGTCGTCGGGGGTCCAGACATGGTTTAGGTGGTTGGGGCTAAGCGTGCAAAAGATTTTGTTGTGATCTCTAGTCCGCACTCAATGTGTAGAGTGTGGGTACCGATATGTATAGATCAAACTAGAGTGTAGCCGTTTGGCTTCTATCACATCGTGTGGTAAAGACTGTACATCTCTGATCAGAGTAAGAACCTATTCGAATAGCCGTGTCCACGGTTACAGGACGACCGCTTGATGTGTTAGTTATTCATGTTAGCATCCAACATGGGATATGTGGTTATGGGATTAGGTTGTTATACCATGACTAGGATAGTCATGGATCGGATGGGGTTTTACATATAAAAGGCTTTGATGTTAAATATGACTTGGATTAGTCCATGATAAATGGTATGCTTGTGTAGCATATATAATTGGGCAATGGTGGCCCATGGAT
Source organism: Oryza meyeriana var. granulata (assembly GCA_003991445.1). Classification (NCBI taxonomy): domain Eukaryota; kingdom Viridiplantae; phylum Streptophyta; class Magnoliopsida; order Poales; family Poaceae; genus Oryza; species Oryza meyeriana. Next base: position 173,130 of record RYFJ01000967.1, read on the forward strand.
GATGTTAGAGCACGGGCTTGTGCTCATTTTTACTCCCATTTCAGAACTATAAGCTTGCTGTCCTAAATTTTTAGATTGAGCTATTTTACAAAATGCTTATGGTTTTTAAATGTATTACTTGCTCAATAAAATCAGCTTTATGCAAATCAGATTGACATAGCCATACTCCTTGATGTAGAGACTATATTATAATCCTTCTTGTTCTATTATTATGTATAAGTCTAGCTGAGTAGCTTTGTACTCACGCGCATCTTCAGTCGTGATAAGCCCCTGACTTTGTGCTTAATTGTGAAAATAATTTAAACATAAAGTCAAAGATCTTTAACACTGTACTTTCCCGATAGTATACTTACTGGTTATATGAGACTCTTCGGGTATCATGTCAACGGAATATGATATTCTTATAGTTTCTTTGCAGTAGGATGCTAGGATATCGTATATGACCTTCGCTTAGCTTCATGTCAACTAGAACAGGGTGTTTATTTAGTCTTTCCTGAGTGGTGTCCCACTCGAAGTTAGACTCCTCAACATCGATTGTCAGCTAGAAAGAAATAAGACTTTAATAGTCTTTCCCCGAGTAGTGCACTACTCAGAAGTTAGACTCTTCAGCGTCATTCGGCTAGAAATATTGCTCATGGCAACTTGTTGCCAAGCATGTACCGATACCAGCTTGTTCTTTATTATATTAAATCCATTGCGTGGCAGTGTTTGTACTCGAGAGATACCTACATCCCCAATTTTGATGAAAGACCATCTTGTGATCCTTATAAGGATTATATCCTTGATACCTGCGGATAAAACAGATACCCAAAACCATCATGTGTTTCAGCAATTAGGTCATATAAAGCATATCTGTTTACCTCATCGGTCCTGTTAGTAGCACCAGCACCGTGATTTTAAACACAGCCTGCGAGTAGCCCAAATTGAGCGTGCTACTGTAAAAACTCATGTCTTGGTGGCCCAATACCGACTGTTGTCGATGTTTTACACTGGTAATAGAACTATAGGGCTACTCGGCAAGGGGAACTCAATGGATTGCAGAGGAACACAGAGAGATTTTATACTGGTTCAGGCCCTCGCGATGGAGTATACCCGTACGTCCAGTTGTGGTGTTATTCCTCTGAGGTGTTTGTCGATTATCGATGCTCATGCCCCTTGAGGGTCGCCCTTGCCTTCCCCTTATATACGGGGGGAAGGGCTACAGGATAAGGATCCTAGCTGGATACGGCCAAGGGATTCCTTCTTAGAGATAGAAACTTATCCGACTAAGACCTTTTCCTTATTGTACAAGGCAAAGTCTGCCGGGTGCTATCTTATTGCTAACTTAGATGAATATCGGCCCATCCTCTATCCGAGTGGCCCACATGCTGGTGCGTCAGATACCCAGGGCCCATGGCCTCCACAGTAACCCCTGAGACCTTCAATGAGTCACACTGATCCGAGTCTTATCCTCACACCACGGAAATTGCCCGAGTGTGATGCTCCCGATACTCTTAGTCGATGAGTCTTCTTTCCCAAGTCCTGCTTCATGTCAGCTGGCAGCGAGGCTATGAAAGGCTTCATGTAGATATATGAATAGTGTGCGCCGAAATAGGCGCACCTATATTAGTTAGCCCCCGACTTTTGCTTATGAGAAAGACCATTTTTAAGACATAAAGTCAAAGATCTTTAACCTGATAGTCTTTCCTGAGTTGTATACTACTGGTATATGAGACTCTTCGGTATCATGTCAACCGGAATTTAATTTATAGTCTTGCCAAGTAGCATACTGCTCGTGTATAGGACTCTTCGACTTCATATCAATCGGAATGTGTGTTTATTGTCTTGTCGAGTAGGATGCTACTCGTATATGGGACTCTTCGGCTTCATGTCAGCTGGAAAGGGGGTTTATAGTCTTTCCCGAGCAGCGTCCCACCCAGAAGTTAGACTCCTTTGCATCATGTCAGCGGGAATGAGAAATTTATAGTCTCTCCCGAGTAGTGCACTACTCGAAAGTTAGACTCTTCAGCGTCATATCGACTGGAATAATGTTGCTCATGGCAACTGATGGTCACGCATGTAGGCCAAGTACCACTTTATGAAAATAAATCCATGTCATGGTCAGGTGTACTCGAGAAAGATACCTGCATCCCCAATTTTAATGAAGACCAGCTTGTGATCCATATAAGGATATATCCTCGAGACCTGGTGGATAAAACAGATACCCAAACATATATGTTTAGCACTAAGGCTCTCATGAAGCATATCTGTTTACCTCATCGACTCCTGTTGGTAGCACCAGCGCTATAATTTCAACTCAGCCTGTGGGCAGCCCACATGGAGCATGCTACTGTAGGAACTCATATCTTGGTGGCCTAGTACCAACTATGTAGGCCCAAGCCCGTTAGTCGGTATCGGCTCTATAAAAAGCGGGGAGAGAGAAAATGATTCCTTCATCTTCCCCAAATCAGCCAATCGCTTCGTTTTCCGCCTTCGCGTCCAACTTTTCGCCTCCTGCTCGGCTAGGGTTAACTGCTGCTGCTGTTCCCCGCTCGAACTCGGATTTCAGTATTCTTCGTCTATTCCAAGCCCCCAATCGCTTTTCCCTCAAATCTCTCCACCCTCAACCATGTCTGTCGATGCTTTGCACCGGCAATAAATCTATGGGGCTACTTGGCGAAGGTGAATTCGGTGGACTGCAGAGGAAGACAGGAGAATTATACTGGTTCAGGCCCTCAAGGTGAGGTAATACCCTACGTCCAGTTGAGGTGTTATTCCTCTGAGGTGTACGGCGATCGATGATCTTGTTGTTCTTGTTGTCCTTGCCCTGAGGGGTGCCCTGCCTCCCTTTATATACTAGGGGACAGGGGTAGCCTCCCTTTATATACTAGGGGACAGGGGTACATGATAAGGATCCCAGTCGGATACGACCAAGGGATTTCCTTCATAGAGATAGAGTCCTATCCGACTAAGACTATGTTTCCTTATTATACAAGGTACAGCCTGCCGGGTGCTATCTTATCTCTAATTACATGGTTCGGCCCATCCTCTATCCGAGTGGCCCACGTACTAGTAATGAGGTACCCAGGGCCCATGGCCTCCACAGTAGCCCCTGAGACCTTCATAGTTGAGTCACAGCTGATGCCGAGTGCTCGTCCTCCACGGTGAAGGTTGCCCGAGTGCAATGCCCCCGAGTACTCTTTGTCCGAGTAAGTCTTCTTCCGAGTCCTGCTTCATGTCAGCTGACAGCGAGGCTATGAAGGGCTTCATGTAGATATATGAATAGTGTGCGCCGAATAGGCGCACCTATTATGTGTAGCTCCCGACTTTGTGCTTAATTGTGAAGACAATTAAACATAAAGTCAAAGATCTTTAACCTGGAAGTCTTTCCCGAGTAGATTACTACTAGTATTTGTGACTCTTCAGTATCATGTCAACCGGAATAAACTTTATAGTCTTGCCGAGTAGGAGACTACTCGTATGCAGGACTCTTCGACTTCATGTCAGTCGGAATATGTGTTTGTAGTCTTGCCGAGTAGAATGCTACCCGTATATGGGACTCTTCAGCGTCATGTCAGCTGGAAAAAGGGGTTTATAGTCTTTTCCGAGTGGCGTCCCACTCAGAAGTTAGACTCCTCTACATCATGTCAGCAGGAAAAATATTTATAGTCTCTCCCAAGTAGTGCACTAATCGAAAGTTAGACTCTTCCGCATCATGTCAGCGGGTAAAATTTTGCTCATGGCAACTGATGGCCATGCATGTAGGCCGAGTACCACTTTATGAAAATAATCCATAACGTGGTTAGGTCTACTCGAGAGAGATACCTGCATCTCCAATTGTAATGAAGACCAGCTTGTGATCCTTGTCAGGATATATCCTCGAGACCTGGTAGATAAAAACAGACACCCAAACGTATATGTTTAGCAATAAGGTTTTCAAGAAGCATATCTGTTTACCTCATCGGCTCCTGTTAGTAGCACCAGCACTATAATTTCAACTCAGCCTGCAAGCGGCCCACATGGAGCATGCTATTGTAGGAACTCATATCTTGGTGGCCCAGTGCTGACTGTGTAGGCCCAGGCCCATCTAGTTGGCATCGGCTCTATAAAAAACGGGGAGAGAGAAAAGATCCCTTCATCTTCCCCAAATCAGCCAACCGCTTCGTCTTCCACCTTCGCGCCCAACTTCTCGCCGCCTGCTCGGCTAGGGTTAGCTAGAGCCATTCCCCACCCGAACTCGGGCGATTCCAATCCTCTTCATTTGTTCCAAGCCCCCGATTTGCTTTCCCCCAAATCTCATTGCTTCCGGTCATGCCAAAGGCTTCGGATCTCACGGGTGCGCCAGGGAGTTCTTGGCCGATTTTGGACTGCGGCTCGGTGAAGCTGAAGCAGCTGGAAAGCGAGCTGAAGTTGCGCAGCCAAGAAGTGATTGGCTCATTCGACCTGCCCGTTGCTCCGCGGGTGTGCCACAGATGCGTAGCAGATCTTGATGCCGAAATCATCGCAGAAGTCTTGGAAAACGCCGGCTGCGAACTGAGTACCATTGTCGGTGATGATGCGGTTAGGGACCCCAAATCGGTATAGTATACTCAAGATGAAGTCCTTTGCTCGTGCCGCTGTAATTGTTGCAACAGGTTTAGCCTCAATCCACTTGGTGAATTTATCCACCGCGACGAATAAATGTGTGAACCCTCCTGGCGCTTTCTTGAAGGGCCCGACCATGTTGAGCCCCCATACTGCAAATGGCCAGGAAATGGGGATAGTTTGGAGTTCCTGGGCTAGAAGATTTGTTTGTCTTGCGTAGAACTGGCAACCCTCGCACTTGCGAACGATGTCTTTGGCGTCTGTTACTGCTGTGGGCCAGAAAAATCCCTGCCGGTAAGCCTTTCCGACTAACGTCCTGGATGCGGCGTGGTTGCCACATATGCCCGAGTGGATCGAATGCAGAATCTGCTTGCCCTCCTCGGTGGTGACGCAGCGCATGAGGACACTGGATGCGCTTCTTCGGTACAGGTCTTCTCTGACTAGTAGGAAGCTTTTGCTTCGACGCTTTATCTGCTCGGCTTGACTGCGATCTTCTAGGAGTTGGTCGTCAAGGAGAAATTTGACAACAGGAGTCCTACAATCTTGACATATGTGCAGCACCTCATTTGTGGTCGGGGTAGGCTCGCCTCCCGACTGCTCCGGTGCCGGTTTCTTCTTGACTGATGGCTCCGTAAGTTGCTCGACAAAGATTCCAGTTGGAACTGCTTCTCGCTTGGATCCCATGTTTGCCAGCTCGTCTGCTGCGTCGTTGTATTAGCGCAGGACATGTGTGATTTCCAGCCCGTCGAACTTGTTTTCCAGCTTGCGGACCTCCTGGCAGTATGCCGCCATGGTGTCATCGAGACAGGTCCAGTCTTTCATGACTTGGTTTACCACGAGTTGAGAATCCCCACGCACAACCAGTCGACGTATGCCGAGTGATATAGTGATGCGGAGCCCGTGAACAAGTGCCGAGTACTCGGCGACGTTGTGGGAAGCCGGGAAGTGGATTTGTAGAACGTACTTCAGTTTTTCGCCAGTGGGGGACGTCAATATGACTCCGGCCCCGGCGCCTCCGATCCGTAGGGAACCGTCGAAGTACATTGCCCAGTACTCTAGCTTTGCTGTTGGTGTAGGCAGTTGGACTTCTGTCCACTCGGCCACGAAGTCAGCTAGAGCTTGAGACTTAATTGCTGTCCGTGGCTGAAAGGTGATGTCGAACGCCATCAGCTCGAGTGCCCATTTAGCGATTCGGCCGGTGGCCTCGCGATTATGAAGGACATCCCCGAGTGGAAATGCTGTGACCACCGTGACTTGGTGTGCTTGGAAATAATGCACCAGCTTCCGGACTGTGATGAGTAGGCCATATAGCAGCTTCTGGACCTGCGGATATCTCGTTTTGGAGTCAGCAAGGACCTCACTGACGAAGTAGACTGGTCGTTGTATTTTTTGAATATGACCCTGTTCGGATCGCTCAACCACCAGCACCGTGCTGACTACCTGTGTTGTTGCCGCCAGATATAGCATTAGCGGTTCCTGGGGCAGAGGTGACGCCAACACGGGGGGTGATGTGAGGAATTCCTTGAAGTTGTCGAAGGCTCGCTGGGCTTCCGGAGTCCATTGGAAATTGTCGGCCTTTTTGAGTAGCTTGAAGAAGGGCATGCCCCGTTCGCCCAGTCGGGAGATAAACCGGCTGAGTGCCGCCATGCAGCCTATCAGCTTCTGGACGTCTTTGAGGTTAGTCGGGGGTGCCATGTGCCTGATGGCGTTGACTTTCTCTGGGTTGGCCTCGATGCCGTGGTGCGAGACGATGAAGCCGAGTAACTTTCCGGATGGCACACCGAAGGCGCATTTTTCCGGGTTCAACTTCATCTTGAATCTTCGAAGGTTTTGGAAGGTTTCTTCCAAGTCAGCGATGAGGTCTTCTTTGGACTTGGTCTTGATCACCACATCGTCGACGTAGGCTTCCACGTTGCGCCCGATTTGAGTGTGCAGACACCGCTGAATAGCCCTTTGATAGGTTGCGCCTGCGTTCTTCAAACCGAACGGCATTGTGATATAGCAATACGCTCCAAACGGTGTGATGAAAGACGTCTTCAAGCAGTCTTCCTCCCTCAGGCTGATTTGATGGTATCCCAAGTAACAGTCAAGAAAGCTGAGTAGGTCGTACCCTGCCGTGGAATCAACCACCTGATCTATCCGGGGAAGACCAAATGGATCCTTGGGGCACGCTTTCTTGAGGTCGGTGTAGTCGACGCACATGCTCCATTTACCATTTTTCTTCCAGACCAGAACTGGGTTTGCCAGCCAGTCCGGGTGGTAGACCTCCTTGATGAACCCGGCTGCGAGGAGCTTGGTAATTTCCTCCCGGATAGCATCTTTGCTGTCTTGAGCGAAGCGCCGCAGCCGTTGCTTGACTGGCTTGGTGTCTGTCTTCACGTTTAGAGCATGCTCGATCACCTCCCTTGGTACGCCCGGCATGTCGGACGGTTTCCACGCGAAGTTATCTTTGTTGGCTTGGAGGAAGGTGACGAGCGCGTCTTCCCATTTAGGGTCGAGTCCGGTCCCGACTAGAGTAGTCTTGGAGGGGTCGGAAGGGTCCAGGGGGATCTTCTTCGTGTCCGAGTCTACTGAAATTCCCGACTTCACTGCTTTTTTCGCCAGAACTTGGTCTTGCTCGACTTCTGTTGTGACGGCTTGTCGAATGCTATCGTGCCCGACTACCGCCTCTTGTGATTGAGCCATTTCGCAGCTCTCCTTGTCGCAGGTGAAGGCTTGCTTGATGTCGCTGCGGAGGGAGAGGACTCCTGCTGGCCCATGCATCTTCAGCACCATGTATGTATAGTGCGGTATCTCCATAAATTTGGCAAGTGCCGGTCGTCCGAGTATCGCGTGGTACGCAGTCTCGAAGTTGGCAACCTCGAAGCAGGCATTTTCTGTGCAAAAATTATCCCGCATGCCGAAGGTTACCAGCAAAGTTATCTGCCCGAGTGGAGTTGATGACAGGCCGGGAATTATCCCGTGGAAGGGCGCCGTGCTCGGCCGTAGTTTTGAATGAGGAATTTTCATCTCATCCAAAGTCTTGGCAAACAGGATATTAAGCGCACTGCCTCCTTCGATGAGGGTTTTCTTCATCCTGATGTTTCTGATGACCGGGTCCAGGACGAGTGGATAGCGTCCCGGGTGGGGAACCCGATCTGGGTGATTTGCGCGATTGAAGGTGATGGCCATCTCTGACCAGCACAGGTATTAGGGGGTGTCGGCTGTGGAGACCGTGTTGATGTCGCACGCTGAAAGCTTCTGTTTGCGCTTGGACTCGTACGTGAGTGGCCCCCCGAAGATATGGTTGAGCTTGGCTTGAGGATCTTGGAAATCATCAGCCGGACCCGAGTCTAGCTTGTCTTTGTCCTTGTCGACGCCAGACAATGAAGTCTGCTCGGAGGCAAACTTCTTGAGCATATAGCAGTCTTTGGCCGCGTGCTTTCCCTTGGGGTGAAAGGGGCATGGCCCGCTCATGACTTTCTGGTAGTCGTTGTTCCGCTGGGGCCGCGACCGGCTGCGCTCCATGTTGGCCACCTCGTTGTTCGACTTCCGCTTACGGCTGCCAAACTTGTTTTGAGAGGGCTCGTTGTCGGCTTTCGCCTTCTGTTCTTTCTGTCGGGGCTCCTTCTTCTCGTCGAGGGCCTCCGCGACCGCTTCGGCCGAGTCGGCGTATTTGTTGGCCATGTCGAAGAGCGCCTAGACCCTGGATGGTGGCTTCCAAGTGAATTTTGCAATAAGCGGAGCGTCTTTTACCCCTTTGCGAAAGGCGGCGATGACGGCTTCGTCTTTGACGGTTGGAATTTGGTTGCGCATCTCGGAAAACCTTTTGATGAATTCGCGCAAAGACTCGTTTTTCTTCTGGTGCAGTTGATAAAGATCATGCTCCGAAGCGGGTCTGTCGTAGGTCCCCTGGAAGTTAGCGATGAACCGCTACCTGAGTTGTCCCCAGGAACCGATCGACCGCCTCGGGAGGCCTGTCAACCATGTCCTCGCTGAGTCAGCTAGCGCGACTGGGAGGTAGTTACCCATGACTCTGCTGTCGCCCCCAGCAGCCCGAACTGCTAGGGTGTAAACGGTGAGCCAGGACTCGGGGTTTGTCTTGCCGTCGTACTTTTCGATCCCAGTGGGCTTAAAGCCAGTCGGCCACAAGACGTCCTGTAGCTCCCGAGTGAAGGCTGGGATGCTTTCGTCTTCGTGAGGGCTCCGACTCCGATCTTGGCGATGTAGTCGCTCGTGGTGGATACTGAAGCGCTCGTTTTTGTCATCTAGTCGGCGGCGTTCATCTTCTTCGCGTTCTTCGCGTCGAGCGTTTATGGTGTGATGAAGGTCTCGGTGCAGTCGCACTCGGAGGTCTTGATTGGGTCGGCGATTGTACTGGCGACGCCGCCGGTTGTCATTATTGGTATTGCCGAGCATTGTTTGCCGGGACTCTTCGTGCTACCGGCTGGAGCCAGCCGCCCAGCGTCGTGTTGATGCAGATGAGCCTGCCGCGGGAGAACCCGACCGGTTGGTCGGTATAGCAGTGTCACCCGACTGCTGTTGCTGCTGACAGGCAGTAGCTGTTATCATCGCCTTGATCTTGGCGATAGTCGGAGTGGCCTGGTGATCCGGCCCGAGCTGGAGGGTGTCCAGCAGAGTTGCTACGGCCACAACGTTCTGTTGGCACTATTCCTCCACGGTTGGGCACTCTAGTTCCACGTCCTGCCAAGTTCTGATCCTGTGGCACAGCATGTGGCATGGCACTCTGGGCTCCTGCTCTGACTTGTGCAACATCCGTTGGAAAGTTTCTCCAGGGGCAGTTTGGACAGATATGTCCCACCAGCCTACAATGATAACATTCCTTGGAAAACTATTTGCTGGATACTGATTTCCACCGTGGTACTGCTGTCTCTGTGGCATTGGAGGCCTTTGCATCTGTGGTGGGAAACGCCGAGGTGGTACTGCTGGCATCATCATCCTTGGTCTTGGGGCACCTGAAAAAGGCTTCATCTGCGGCGGAGCCTTGCGCTTGCGGCTTTCCTCCAATTCTCTTTTCCTACGCTCAATCAACAGAACCTTGTTGAGTAATTCAGACATATCCTTGTAGTCCACACCAGCAAGCTTGTACTTGATTGGTTCATCCAAGCCTTCGACAAACCACACCATCTTCTTCTTCTCTGTGTTTACATCATCAGGAGAATAGCGTGCAAGGCGCTGGAACTCATCATGATATTCTGCAATTGTCTTCCCATTCTGAGTGTGGTTTCTGAACTCCTTCATCTTGGCTGCAATCAGACCTTCTGGAATGTGCACCTTCCTGAACTCTTCTGAGAATTCCTTCCATGTGATAGTTTCCTTGTCAGGATGAATAGCTTGGAAATTAATCCACCATACTGCAGCTGGACCACTAAGCTGATGAGAAGCATACAGAACCTTCTCCCGGTCAATGCACTGAACTGTGTTCAACTTCCTCTCAACATCCATCAGCCAGTCATCTGCTGCTAATGGTTCTGGGGCTGAAGAAAATGTCTGTGGCTTGGTCCTCTGAAAATCTATCCACCTGGATCCCATTGTTGATCCCTCAGCTATGGCAGCACTTGGTTGAGGCATCCTACAGGTAACTTGCTCAAAAAGCCTATTGTAGTTCTGATCTATCATCTGCATCACCCTTGCAAGATCAATTCGCTGTTCTGGCGGTTGCTCACCCGCACTGCCATTTCCATCTGTTCCTGACATCTTGTTCCTTTACTTAGGCCTGTAACAGGTTTTTCATTATAAAACGTTAGTTAAGGTGTAAAAAGGAAAGATAGAATAGACTTAGACCGGAATAGCATGAAATAAAGAAGCAACGAAATAACAGAGAAAGACAGACAGAATCATGTTTAGGATTTTTCTTATAAAAATTGAGAAACACAATAGCACATCAAGTGCCACGTAACCCCAAAAGGTCACATGAAACAACATGATGGCCCTTTCGCAAATACAATACATGACTCCACGTTCTACCAGATGGACGAACCATCGACTGACACAGGTCGACATACACTAGCGTCAACCCGAACTTAACGAAGCTATCGAACTTCAACGCTCCTCTCCAAAGCAACTTCACTCCCAAGTTCTTCAACTCGTGTCGACTACACCCTCACCAACTAACCGAACCTTGAATAGGGTGAGAAAAAGATCAACTAAAACTTTTCAAAATCAGATTAAGGAAAGAAGAAAGAAATAGATAGGAAAACATATCAAGGCGGAAGAAAGTCAATTAGAAGAATAACCCATTTTTGCAATTCTTTTCAAGTTTCAAAATAGATTTTCAAACACTTCCTAACCAACCTAGGTCAACCTACAGTCAAGCCTGTGCTCTGATACCACTCCTGTGGGGACCGTTTAGAGAGGGTCCAAACGTTCCCACAGCACACGTAACTACCCAGGAAGTTCAGTTACGCATAGAATGATACAGAAACAAAGCTTCGATTAATTATACAAACCGACAAGGTTTTAGTACAACCCAAACTTAACACACGCACACAACGGGCCTATGGCCATACACGTACAACCAAAAGACGCAACCCTGCACCACAGGAACAGCCTGAGTGTAGAGTCAACCTAAAACTCAAAGCCTTCGTCTTCGTCCCAATCGAACGGATCGACGGTTTCCTCGACTTCACCTGCAACTTCTTCCGGAACGGCTGGAGCCCAAAATATGCAAGACTGAGTACACAAGTACTCCGCAAGCCATGCAGGGAAATATATAGTAATGCAGGATATAACAAAGGAAGGAACTGGTTTAACTCTAAACCTTATCAGTAGTTCACAAACATCCCAATTGATAAACAAATTTAGTTTTAAAGGGTTTAATATTACATGTCATCTACAATTTAAACCATTATCATAATTCTACTCATGCCATTATTCTGGATTCACCCATAGACATATCTCCATTAACCGGGAGCACGGCGTATTCGAATACCAAACGACTCTGCAGCGTCTACCCAGCTTTACCCGCACGATACCCACAGCTAGCCAGGCTGAAGATAACAAAGTGTAGTACTGCCCCAAGCTCATCTCTGTTCTGCCTAGCAGGTTATAGGACAAGTCGCCTGTTGGCCTCAACTTGGCCTTCGCGAGGGTGTGCACCAACCCGACGACTCGTCGACCCACTATTGCACGACTAGGAGGAACACACAGTCCTCAAAGACCGCAAAAGGGCACCGCAGCACCCACACTCACATATTTTAACAATCTCACCTCACTCAGTGGCCATTACACACGTTAAGGCCTAAAATGCCAATACACTGAATGGCTGCAGAAGTTCAATTCACTAGAGCAGTACACACTGGGTCGGAATACCTCGATCGTGCGGATGGGCGCCAACTATGTCACTTATACTGGCACAAGGGGGTTATGTCCTTAAGACTTTAAATAAAACATATACCTCCAAAACTATCACATAAAATAACAGTTCATAAAGTATTCATCATGTTCATAATAAGCAGGATTAACCTAGAGTTATCAAAGGTATATAACAGGCTCAATTCAAGGCATCCTATTTAAGTACTCCAAGGTAGTACTCTACCCAAAATATGACCTAGCTCCAGATTGGGTTCAATTGTGTTCAAAGGGTTGCATGACTTGCCTTCGGGATCGGCGTAGTCGTACCAATCGTCTCCTACGACTGCGTAGGCGTACACGTCAGCTATAGACTCGGACTCCTCGACTAGATCTGCTGCGGCGGAATCTATGATACACCAATAAAATAAATAAGCGAATAACTCCAAATAAATACCAAAAATTCAGAAAGTGCATAGAAAAATTAAAAGAGGGATTATGGAAGAAATCTAGGATTTTTCTGAAGTCGCGACGAGCAAAAACCCTAGAGCCAAAATTAGGGTTTCATACACGGATGCTTAGATCGCGACGAAACTGGCGCGGATGGATTCAGAATAATTCAAGGCGTTAGGAATAGGTCTCAGATTTTATTCTGAGGTCAAACGGTCACTGAACCAGTCAAACCAGGTATTTAACTGATTTTTGGATCTATTTTTCTGAAGGAAAAACAGAAACGGTCGGTTTTCTGCGGTTAACAGGCAGCGGCAGCGGTTCAGGGCTGCCGGCGGCAAGAGAGGCTGCGAGGCGGCGAGGGGAGGCCGGTTCCAGGCTCCTGGGACCGAGACGAATCCATTCCCCTGGGTTTCCGGAGCTGGCGAGCCGATGACAAGGCTGGCGGCGGTAGAAAGAGAACGGCGGCGGCGGCTCCGGCGAGCTTCCGGCGGCGGGACGGCGACGGAAGGAGAGGGGAAAGGGGTGTCTTGGCATGGAGAAGATGATGGTGATCTCAAATTTGGAAGATACACAACGACGACGACGAATTTCGGCGTTTTACCTCCGGCGGCCGAACTCGGCTCTAGCCCTATTCGACTCCGGCGACGGCGAACGGTGGCACGAAGGTAGGGGCGGCTTCAGGGGAATTGAAGAGAAGATGATGGCGCTCCTTTTTGCTTTTGGCGGCGACCGACGAAGTGCACTGGAGAGGGAGATAATGGGAGAGGCAGTAAGCGGCGGCAGCTTCCAGGCGAGCTCGAGCTGAAGTCGGTTCCGAGGAGGCTTCGGGTTGCTGAGCAGGAAGCTGACACGTGGGCGGTGATGCAGCAGCAAGCAGCTGTGTGGTTCGGCTGGAGATGATGATGATCGGCCGGTCTGGGCTAAGCCGGCCTGGGCCAGAAAAAGAAAGAAAGGAGAAAGAAAGAGAGGGAAAAAGCGGGTTGGCCGAGGAAAAAGAAATGGGCCAAAGACCCGAGAACGATGCAGACTCGTCCGCGAGAAATTTAAGATGGACGAATAAATTGATTTGCACTTCTGAGAAAAATTAAAATAAAAAAAAATGAATAACGAACGATAAACGAAGAACGATATTTTAAATAGAACGAAACGGAAAACTCGACGCGTGATTTTCAGAAATTCACAAAAATTAAAAACGGTTTTAAAATTTTAGTGATTTTTAGGGCTGTTACAGCCTCTCGCTTGGATCCCATATTTGCCAATTCGTCTGCAGCGTCGTTGTATTGGCGCAGGACGTGTTATTTCCAGCCCGTCGAACTTGTTTTCCAGCTTGCGAACCTCCTGACAGTATGCCGCCATGGTATCATCGAGACAAGTCCAGTCTCTGATGACTTGGTTTACCACGAGTTGAGAATCCCCGCGTACAACCAGTCGACGTATGCCGAGTGATATCGCAATACGGAGCCCGTGGATAAGTGCCTCGTACTCGGCGACGTTTTGGGAAGCCAGGAAGTGGATTTGTAGAACATACTTGAGTTTTTCACCGGTGGGGGATGTCAATATGACTCTAGCCCTAGCGCCGCCGATCCGTAGAGAACTGTCGAAGTACATTGTCCAGTACTCTAGCTTCACTGTTGATGTAGGCAGTTGAACTTCTGTCCACTCGGCCACGAAGTCGGCTAGAGCTTTTGATTTAATTGCTGTCCATGGCTGAAAGATGATATCAAACGCCATCAACTCGAGTGCCCATTTAGCGATTCGGCCGGTGGCCTCGTAATTATGAAGGACATCCTTGAGTGAAAACGATGTAACCACCGTAACTTGATGTGCTTGGAAATAGTGCACCAGCTTCCGGACTGTGATGAGTAGGCCATATAACAGCTTCTGGACCTACGGATATCTCATCTTCGAGTTGGCAAGCACCTCGCTGACAAAGTAAACTAGCCATTGTATTGTCTAGATGTGACCCTGTTCGGATCGCTCGACTACTAGCACCGTGCTGACTACTTGAGTGGTTGCCGCCAAATATAGTATTATCGGTTCTTGGGGCATAGGTGATGCCAACACAGCAGGTGATGTGAGAAATTGTTTGAAGTCTTCGAAGGCTTGTTGGGCTTCCGGAGTTCATTGGAAATTGTCCGTCTTTTTAAGTAGCTTGAAGAAGGGCATACCCCGTTCACCCAGTCGGAAAAGAAATCGGCTGAGTGCCGCCATGCAGCCAGTCAGCTTCTGGACGTCCTTCTGGTTAGTCGGGGGAGCCATGTTCATTATGGCGTTGACTTTCTCCGCGTTTGCCTCGATGCCGTGATGCGAGACGATGAAGCCGAGTAATTTGCCGGATGGCACTCCAAAGGCGCATTTTTTCTAGTTCAACTTCATCTTGAATCGTCGAAGATTTTGGAAGGTTTCTTCTAGGTCAGCGATGAGGTCTTCTTTGGACTTGGTCTTGATCACCATATCATCGACGTAGGCTTCCACGTTATGCCCGATTTGACTGTGCAGACACCGCTGAATTGCCTGTTGATAGGTTGCTTGATGAGGACATCACTAGCTCGGATATGACCCTAGCAACTTTATGTATTCATCAACCAAATGTGCATGCTTTCTACATAAGATTTATGCATTATATATTTGAACAGCCGTTATTGCACAATGAGTTTTGTGTGTTCTCGTTTACAGAGATACTTGCTTGGGTGAAGGGAAAGAGGCCGAGCACAAGGAACGCATGGATGATCAGAGAAGTTGATTGGGGACCAAACCAAGACCTTACCCAAGTCTACTCCTACATCACCACGTCACTTTTGGTCCATAGAAGGCAAGAGATAAAGTTTTGCACGTTTTGGATTCGGATTCGGGCCTCCTGACAGCATCAATTTCAAATGGACCTAGCTGCAAATCTAGAAGGACTTTCAGGGCCCATGAGTACTTGTTGGAAAGCTTATGAAGTCTACTTTCAGATGGTTTTAGTCCCATGTTAAAATTCCTCTTGAGCTGTCTGGAATCATCGAAACAAGACATGTACCTCTCCCATTCCGAGTCTGTTTGGGGTGTGCGCCCTAGGGATAACCCTAGGACGTCCCAACTCCTATATATACGGTAGCCGTTGTTATTTAAAGGTGGGTTTTGCTTAGATTAATCTGTCTTTAAACAGTTTCGCCGTTTATCGGTTTGTGAGACCCCAACTTCGAAATTATAATCATTCATCTGCAAGTGAGTTGCAATCTTTCTTGTTCTTGCTTGTGTTCTTCGATTCGCATGCAGGGATTAGCCTTCGTGGCGAGGTCAGCCGGGCAGCGCACGGTTGATAACGAGAGGAGACGTGGTACAGCAATTGCAGGGTTCGGGTCTTGGTGATCAAAAGCCGGATCGTGAGTGTCAATTCTCCACCAAATCGAGAGTTATCCTTACCTAACGGAAGATCGGGCACCTCGTTGCCATCAAGTGGTATCAGAGGGAAGGTTGCCCGTTAGGTATCATTTTTCCCATCCTGTTTTAATATTTGTTTCCTATACCTAGAGTCCAGAAAAGCCACAAAAACAAAATTAGTAGTCGTAGGTTCTTTTCCCTATCCTACAACCACGTTTAGCCTTTTTGCTTAATTCTGTTTCAGAGTCCGTAGTGTTGAGTTTGTGTCCTAGGTCGAGTTCGGTTGCTGGCTTAGATTGTGTTTGAGTCCAGTTCGTGATCCATCCGCCGCACCCCCCTAGACAGTCTCCACCAAAACACTGATACGGAGGACCTTCCTTGAAAAAGCCATAACTTTCGCGTACGAACTCAAAATCAGGCAAATAAATAATCTACGGACATCTACAAAAAATTTCCCATCCGCTACTCCCCAACTTCATTGGGTTTGCCGAAATCAGTTTTGCAAAAAATTCAGGCCGGAAAATTGGGTTTCCGCACTTCAAAGTTCTGGCACACCTTTTAAAGCACGCTCGTGTATTTCTACAGACCACACCTTATATCATACTGAGCTGCCACCTCCTAAGGTTATTGTTCATATGCTCCTAGTTGAGAAAAAAATATCAGAGAAATAAAAGCAAAATAAAAAAAAGGGTGTGAAAGAAGAGAAAAAAGGATAAAAAAGAAAAAAAAGAAGAGGAGCACATAGGACACACCAGGGAGCCATCTGTTTTGTGCTGTATTTTTGCCTTATCCTTATTTCCTTGCTGCTGTCCTTTCATACTTGTTTGTCCCTTGTTTTATCACATCTGGTTTAGAACGCGTTTAGGCCAGCAACTAGGACTAGTGCTTTGGACATTTATTCAGCATTACTATCTGTTATTGAATTGTGTGCTACTAACATATTTTGGCCTCCCAAGCTCCACATATATACTTCTGGTCAGCATGGTCTCGACCCTTGCAATCGTTAGATCACGCCCTCAAGGTATCACGAACCATCCACCGGTTGTACCATTCTTTGCTCGCTAGTCTCAGAACCTTGTAAGAGCTCGATAAGGTGCTGCCATTTGCAAGTGTCCACTATCCTTGCATAGTAGTAGTTGATAGGGATAATACTTTTGTGTTTTCTTTGTCTTCTTGCTAACAATGCCAGGGTCCGACGAAATGGCGCAGTGCATTCTTCGCGGCGAGATGCAAGGCTACATTGACCAGATGATGAAGGGGCTGAATGAAACCATTCTGAAGGGGGTCAACGCTGCTCTTGCCAAGCCGAACATACACCACACGCTTGAGAGTACTTTGGTACAACGAGTAATAAGTTCTCAAATAGAGAAAGCGGAGCAAAATCAATGCCACAATTTGTTCCAATCAAGGTTCGTGGTTCACAATAGAGCATGCCGTATTATCATTGATAATGAGAGCTGTAGCAACTTGGAAAGTTCAGATATGGTCGAGAAGCTTGGATTGTCGACACAACCGCATCCTAAGCCTTATTACATCCAGTGGTTCAATTCCTACGGTAAGTTGTAGGTAAGTAAAATTGTGAAAGTGGAGTTTTCCGTAGGCAATTATCATGATAGTGCTATATTCGATGTTGTTCCAATGCAAGCATGTTCTCTACTTTTGGGTAGACCTTGGATATATGACAGAGATGTTGTGCACCATGGTAGAACCAACACGTACACGTTTACACATAATGGCAAGAAATTTAAGTTGCTACCTATGTCCCTTGCTAAAATTTTGAAAGATGATCTTGAGAGGGAAAAGATTAAAAACCATGAGGCTTTCAGAAATAAATGTAATATTACTAATGTTTTGATGCCTTCACCTAAACCTGAGTTATTGCAAAACGAATGTATTGTTTTGGGCACTGACATTTTGCAGGTATCTGAGAAGAGCCAAGGTAATGAGGAAAAGAAAAAAGACATAGAGAAAGAAGATCCACCTGTTGTTCCATGCATGTTTCAAGATGGTTTAATTAAGAGTGCACCTACAGTTTTTGAAAATGAGAACAAATGTAACAGAAATAGTGCTACATTCACTCAAGGTATGGACAATTCTGATGTGCTATCTATGTCCACTAATCATGCTAGTTTAGAGCAATCACTAGTGGAATCGTGTTTTATATTACCTTTGTCACATGATGATTTGGTTCCTATTTCTTGTGATAAAGAAGAGTTGTGCAATGCTTCACTTATATCCATGCCACAGCTAGTGAATGAACATGTTAGTAATGTTGTTGAACCACCATGTGCTAATTTTAGACATGTTGTTCACATTGCTAGCGAGAATGAAGAGCTTAGATTGCTATCTTCTTTAAATACTTGGGGCTATATTCAGTTTAATGATCTTTGTCCATTCAATTGTTTAGAGAAGAAATTATTTGCTAGATCTGATTTGCCATGTTCTTCTCATGTAATTTTTCATGTTATTGGCAATTATGATAATAAAGGAGAATATAATGTGCATAGAGTATATATTTGTTCAAATTTTAATATACCTCCTTTTCATAATGATATATCTTGTCTAGGGGACTGCATGAGTATAAATAATTCTCTATCTAGTTCCTCTAGTTGTTTAAATGAGTTGCAGGTTGGTTTGCAAGAAGGGGAGTGTTGTGAGCTGCACAACACTACAAAGTGTTCTCTGTGTTTAAAAATTTCAGAATCCAACCATATGCGCAACATTACCTTCTCCTATGTGGTGAAAGATAAAGATATGTTCATTAGGCTTAATGACAAGGTGAAACCGGACGGTTTCCAATCAAGAAGGAGAGGCTGATGAGGACATCACTAGCTCGGATATGACCCTAGCAACTTTATGTATTCATCAACCAAAGGTGCATGCTTTCTACATAAGATTTATGTGTTATATATTTAAACAGCCGTTACTGCACCATGAGTTTTCTGTGTTCTCGTTTGCAGAGATACTTGCTTGGGTGAAGGGAAAGAGGCCGAGCGCAAGGAAGGCATGGATGATCAAAGAAGTTGATTGGGGACCAAACCAAGACCTTACCCAAGTCTACTCCTACATTACCACGTCACTTTTGGTCCATAGAAGGCAAGAGATAAAGTTCTGCATGTTTTGGATTCGGATTCGGGCCTCCTGACAGCATCAACTTTAAACGAACCTAGCCGCTGATCTAGAAGGACTTTCGGGGCCCATAAGTACTTGTTGAAAAGCTTATGGAGTCTACTTTCAGATGGTTTTGGTCCCACATCAAAATTCCATATGAGCTGTCCAAAATCATTAAAACAAGACATGTGCCTCTCCCAGTCTGAGTCTGTTTTGGGCCTTGGGCCTTGTAATTGTGTCGTAGGCTAAGCCCAAGGGGTGTGCGCCCTAGGGATAACCCTAGAACGTCCCAACTCCTATATATACAATAGCCGTCATTGTTTAAAGGTGGGTTTTTCTTAGATTAATCTGTTTTTGACCAGTTTCGCCGTTTATCGGTTTCTGAGACCCCAACTTCGAGATTATAATCATTCATCTGCAAGTGAGTTGCAATCTTTCTTGTTCTTGCTTGTGTTCTTCGATTCGCATGCAGGGATTAGCCTTCGTGGCGAGGTCAACCGGGCAGCGCGTGGTTGATAACGAGAGGAGATGTGGTACAGCGATTGCAGGGTTCCGGTCTTGGTGATCAGAAGCTGGATCGTGAGTGTCAATTCTCCACCAAATGAAGAGTTATCCTTACCTAACGGAAGATCGGGCACCCCGTTGCCATCATTGCTCCAGCATTTTTCAAACCGAACGGCATTGTGATGTAGCAGTACGCTCCGAACGGCGTGATGAAAGATGTTTTTAAGCAGTCTTCCTCTCTCAGGCTGATTTGATGGTATCCTGAGTAGCAGTCAAGAAAGCTGAGTAGGTCGCACCCGGCCGTGGAATCTACCACCTGATCTATCCTGGGAAGACCAAATGGGTCCTTAGGGCACGCCTTGTTGAGATCGGTGTAGTCGACGCACATGCGCCATTTACTATTTTTCTTTTGGACCTGAACTGGGTTTGCCAGCCAATCCGGGTGATAGACCTCCTTGATGAACCCGGCTGCGAGGAGCTTGGTGATCTCCTCCCAAATAGCATCCTTGCTGTCTTGAGCGAAGCGCCGCAGCCATTGCTTGACTGGTTTGGCATCTGTCTTCACATTGAGGGCGTGCTCGATCACCTCCCTTGGTACGCCCGGCATGTCGGACGGTTTCCACGCAAATATGTCCTTGTTGGCTTGGAGGAAGGTGACGAGCGCGTCTTCCTATTTGGGGTCGAGTCCAGTCCTGACTAGGGCAGTCTTGGAGAGGTCGGAAGGGTCCAGGGGGATCTTCTTTGTGTCAGAGTCCGCTGAAATTCCTGACTTTGTCGTCTTTTTTGCCGGAACTTGATCTTGCTTGACTTCAGTTGTGGCGGCTTGCCGGATGCTGTTGCGCCCGACTGCCACCTCTTGTGATTGAGCCAGTTCGTAACTCTCCTTGTCGCAGGTGAAAGCTTGCTTGACGTCGCTGCGGAAGGAGAGGACTCCTGCTGGCCTAGGCATCTTGAGCACCATATATGTGTAGTGCGGTATCGCCATGAATTTGGCGAGTGCCGGTCGTCCGAGTATCGCCTGGTACGCGGTCTCGAAGTCGGCGACCTCAAAGCAGACGTTTTCCGTGCGGAAGTTATCCCGTGTGCTGAAGGTTACTGGCAATGTGATCTGCCCGAGTGGAGTTGATGACAGGCCGGGAATTATCCCGTGGAAGGGCGCAGTGCTTGGCCGTAATTCTGAATAAGGAATCCTCATCTCGTCCAAAGTCTTGGCGAATAAGATGTTGAGCGCGCTGCCTCCATCGATGAAGGTTTTCTTCAGCCTGATATTTCCGACGACCAGGTCCAGGACGAGTGGGTAGCGTCCCGGGTGTGAAACCCGATCTGGGTGATCTGCGCGGTTCAAGGTGATGGCCATCTCTGACCAGCGCAGGTACTGGGGGGTGTCCATCGTAGAGACCGTGTTGATGTCGCGCGCTGATAGCTTCTATTTGCGCTTGGACTCGTATGCGAGCGGCCCTCCAAAAATATGATTGAGCTCGGCTTGGGGATCTTGAAAGTCATCAGCCGGACCCTGATCTGGCTTGTCTTTGTCCTTGTTAGCGCCAGATGATGAAGCCTGCTCAGAGGCAAACTTCTTAAGCATGTAGCAGTCTTTGGCCGCGTGCTTGGCCTTGGGGTGGAAGGGGCATGGCCCGCTCATAACCTTCTGATAGTCATTATTCCGCTGGGGCCGTGATCGAGTGCGCTCCATGTTGGCCACCTCGTTGTCTGACTTCTGCTTGTGGCTGCCAGACTTGTTTTGAGACTGCTCATTGTCGGCTTTCGCCTTCTGGTCTTTCTGTCGGGACTCCTTCTTCTCGTCGAGGGCCTCTGCGACCGCTTCAGCCGAGTCAGCGTATTTGTTGGCCATGTCAAAAAGAGCCCAGACAAAGGGTGGTGGCATCTGAGTGAATTTTGCGATGAACGGGGCATCCTTTATTCCCTGGCGGAAGGCGGCGATGACGGCCTCGTCTCGGATGATTGAGATCTTGTTGCGCCTCTCTGAGAATCTCTTGATAAAATCTCGTAGAGACTTGTTCTTCTTCTGGTGTAGTTGATACAAATCGTGCTCAGAAGATGGCCTCTCGTAGGTTCCCTGAAAATTGGCGATGAACCGCTCCCTGAGTTCTCCCTAGGAACCGGTCGACCGCCTCGGGAGCCCTGTCAGCCATCGAGTGAAAGCTGGAATGCCTTCATCTTCGTGAGGGCTCGGGCTTCGACCACGACGGTTAAACCACTCGTGATGGAGACCGAAGCGCTCATTTTCATCCTCCAGTCGGTGGCGCTCGTTTTCGTGTCATTCGTGGTGCCTGGCGTTGATGGTGTGGCAGAGGTCGTGTTGTAGGCGCTCTCGGAGGTCTTGGTTGGGTCGGCAGTCATACTGGTGACGCTGCCGACTGTCATTGCCGAGTGACATTTGCCTAGACTCCTCGCGTGCCCGACTTGAGCCGACCGCCTGACGCCGTGTTGACATGGATGAGCCCACTGCTAGAGATCCCTGACGGTTAGTCGGTACCGGGTGTCGCCGACTGCTGTTGTTGTTGCTGGCAGGCAGCAGCCGTAATCATCACCTTGATCTTGGCGATAGTTGGGGTGGCCTGGTGATCAGGCCCGAGCTGGAGCGTGTCCAGCAAGGTTGCAGCAGCCACAACATTCTGTTGTGGCGTGACGAAGACATCGTGATCGCCGACTTTAGTCTAGAGAATCTGCTGCTGAGCTGCTCGCCCAGCTGTGCATAGCCCGTCATTGCGAGCCTCGCGGTCTGCCTCCTCCTGTTGTTGCAGTTGGCGCGCTCTCCTGTTGCCTCCTCTTGTAGTCGGCGCACCTCAGATGGTGGTGTTGAATCCATAAAGATCTTGCGGGGGAGGAGGAAACTTGCTAGACTGGAGTCCGAACTAGCGTTCGAACCATTATCCGACTTGGAGTCAGACTCTGAGTAGTTTATCGGAGTAAGAACGACCCCAACCTCTCTAGATCCAATCTGAAACGGCACTTGGCCGTGTCCAAACTAAATCGCAGGAGATCGGGTCTATTGCGCGGGATGCAGATCCTTAGCGTCGCCGAATCCGTGCGGGAAATTGACGATCTCTCTCCTTCTTGGCCCAACCCGAGCTGGCTCAAGGCCTAGTGCAAGTCGGACGCTGAAGGAGAGAGCTGTCCCAATGCTCGGCGAAGTGAAGGACTGCCGCAGTAGTGTGGGTGCCATGGGCCCCGGGTACCTCATGACAAGCATATGGGCCACTCGGATAGAGGATGGGCCTAACCTTATAATTAGAGATATAGCTAGATTCGGCAGACTTCGCCTTGTACAGAAAGGAATATACAGTCCTAGTCGGGTGCGTTATATCTCTAAGGGGAGATCTCCTAGTCGTAATCCGATGGGGACTCCTACCTTATAACCCTGTCCCAAGTATATAAGGGGAGGCAGGGCGCCCCATGAGGGCAGAAGAGCACACATAAGCTCGCGGGTTGAGTTGGTTCACCAGAATCACCACCACAAATCCTCAAAGGAATACCACGACAACTGGACGTAGGGTATTATCTCACATCGAGGGCCTGAACCAGTATAAAATCTCTCTGTGTTCCTTTGCAATCCACTGAGTTTCCATCTGCCGAGTAGCCCCATATATTTATTGCCGGTGTAAAACATCGACAGTTGGCGTGCCAGGTAGGGGCTTCGGCACGATCTACATCTACAAGCTCGATGGATCCAGCAACCAAAGTCGACGGCGGCAAACTCTCCCCTGGAGATACAATTGCAGTCAGAAGCCTCGACTTCATCGCCGACCAGATCGGCAATCTCACCTTGGCTGACTCGGACTCGATCCGATCTGCCAAGGAACCAGCCGACTCCGCGCCAGTCGGCCTACACGATGCTGCAGCAATCTTTCACGACATGCTGCGGCGATCTCCAATACGCCCGAGTCTAGGGACAACTCTTTCTTTCGGTGTTCGACTCGGACTCGGTTTTGAGCCGGCCGAGATCGGGCCAGAAAAGAAAGAGATTGTAAATTTCCCATTCGGACTCGACGACGCCGTGGATATCTACAATCTACATCCGACGCAGCAAACCCGATCCTCTGGAGTTCGACTCGGATAATGCCTCGAGCCACTCGAGATCGGATCTAGGGAGGTCGGAGTTGTAATAACCCCCATCGACTATTCCAACTACGACTCTCAGTCGGACTACGACTCCCAGTCAGATTCCGACTCCAAGTCGGACAGCAGTTCAGCAAGCTTCTCCCCGCCACGAGAAATCTTCATGGCATCCAAAGGCTCTACTCCTACTCAGGAATCACGCCGACTAGCGAGCAGCAAGAGGAGGAAACACGCCGACTGCGAGAGCAACAAGAGGAAGAAGCAAGACGCCGGCATGACGCCCTACGCAGGGCTGGGCGGACTGCTCAGCAACAAATCCTCCAAACCCGAGTCAGTGACCACGACGTCTTCATTACTCCTCAACAGAACATCGTGGCCGCTGCGACTCTACTGGATACACTCCAGTTCGGGCCTGATCACCAGGCCACCCCGACGATCGCAAGGATAAAAGCCATGCTTACCGCTGCTGCATGTCAGCAGCACCAACAGTCGGGTGATACCCTCATACCGACCAACCGGTTGACATCCCCAACGGCAGTCTCATCTACCTCAAAGCGACGCCGAGCGGCTGGCGCCAGTCAGCCGCATACGGAGGCACGTCAGGCGTCACTCGGCAACCCCAACGACAACCGGCGATGTCAAAGCAACCATCGGGACAATCAGGACCTCCGAGACTGACTACGGCGCGACCTTCGGCAAAACATCATCGCTCGGCCGACTGGAAGAAGATGAGCAACGCCAACTGGAAGACAAGAACAAGCATTTCGGCCTCCACCACGAGCGGTTTCACTGCCATATTCGGAGTCGGAGCCCTCATAAAGACGAAGGCATACCAACCTTCACCCAGGAGCTACAACAGGTCGACTGGCCGTCGAGTTTCAAGCCTACAGGCATCAACAAATACGACGGCAAGACCAATCCCGAGTCCTGGCTCACGGTCTACACTCTGGCGATCTGAGCAGCTGGGGGAAATCACAAAGTCATGGCTAACTACCTCCCAGTCGCTTTAGCCGACTCAGCGAGGACATGGCTAACAGGACTTCCCAAGCAATCAATCGACTCCTGGGGAGAACTCCGGGAACGCTTCATCACCAACTTCCAGGGAACATACGAGAGGCCATCTTCCGAGTACGACTTATATCAGTTGCATCAAAGGAAGAACGAGTCTCTTCGTGACTTCATCAAGAGGTTCTCTGAGAAGAAAAATTCAATCCCGAACATCAAGGACAAGGTCGTCATCACCGCCTTTCGAAAAGGAGTCAAAGACACCTCGTTCATCGACAAATTCACTCGGAAGCCTCCCAACTCTGTCAAGGCTCTATTCGACATGGCGAACAAATACGCCGACTCAGCCCACACTGTTGCTGAGGCCCTTGAAGATAAAATGTCATCCTGACAGAAGAAGCGGGAGGGCACCAACGGCGCGGTCCCGACTAAAGCCGGGAATCACAAACGCAAGTCAGACGGCTTCATTGTGGCAGTCGGTCAGAATCGTCTTCGACTTTCAACAACTGAAGATTATCAGAACAACAAGTGACATGCTCGGGGGCTCACAAGCTCAAACGCAAGGATGGCATCCCCACTCCGAAATACCGAACAGCTAAGTCGCTTCCTGATAAATATTTCTTCACTCGGCCTTGCCAATGCCGCTTACACCTAATAGGTGCACAAGCTGCACTCTTCTCTAATTTTGCTTTTAAATGATTGCAAAAGTACTCGAGTAGTATAAACCCTGATCCGTGAAACTTTGCTCCATGAAAGACGAACTCAAGTCACCCAAAACGCGTGTCTGGGAAAGAGCCATTAGCCAACTCCCGACGCTAGGGGGCTATGACTAGTCGGGCAGAGTGTTTAAACGTAAGGGGTCAACTACTCGGGGAAATTAATATCAAAAAGAGGAAAAACTCGTATTTACATATATTGTAAAATACATTTTATTCGGGTGATTATTTCCATCATTAGATGCTACTCATCCAATATCTTTATATTGCAGGCCCAGCTCCGGATACGCGTGACAGGAACTCAGGGCTGCGAGCCTATCTCCTACGCTCGGGGGCTGGACAAGTCTGCCAAAATACACTCGGGATGCTCCATGAGGGCTACTTACCGAGTACTTGCGCCAGTTGGGACGTCGTCTTCCTCGGCTATGCTCCATGTGAGCTGACAACCGACTTTCGGCACTAGTCGGGGGTCGTATATCACTCGGCTGGGTGAGGTACGCCCCATGAGGGTCACTAGCCGAATCTTATGCTAATGCAAGGTTCGGGTATCTCGCTTGGCTATAACTCTGTTGGGTAGGGTATGCCCCATGAGGGTCGCTAGCCGAATCCTATGCTAATGCAAGGTTCGGGTACCCTGCTCGGCTCTCCTGAAGTCAGAGAAGACTTACATCGTCAAAGCGCATCCGGAGTTCTCATGCACCGCGTCACACTTGAGGAGGGCAAGCAGATCCTGCAATATACCTACTCAGACTTCTGTGGCAACCAGGTTGCATTCGGAACGTAAGTCGGAAAGGCTTGCGAATAAGGATTTCTCTGGCTGATTGCGGTTACCAACACCAAAAACTCATCCTGACATGCGAGGGATGGTGATTTTATAGAGCCTACATTGGGTGGGTCGGTTTAGACCGGCGTACTCGGTAACGGGCTACCAAGATATGAGTTCCTACAGTAGCATGCTCCATGTGGGCCGCCCGCAGGCTGAGTTGAAATTATAGCGCTGGTGCTACCAACAGGAGCCGATGAGGTAAACAGATATGCTTCATGAGAGCCTTATTGCTAAACATATATGTTTGGGTATCTGTTTTATCCACCAGGTCTCGAGGATATATCCTTACAAGGATCACAAGCTAGTCTTCATTAAAATTGGGGATGCAGGTATCTTTCTCGGGTACACCTGACCACGCCGTGGATTTATTTTCATAAAGTGGTACTCGGCCTACATGCGTGGCCATCAGTTGCCATGAGCAACATTATTCCCACTGACATGATGTGGAAGAGTCTAACTTTCGAGTAGTGCACTACTCGGGAGAGACTATAAATTTCTCATTCCCGTTGACATGATGCGGATGAGTCTAACTTTTGAGTAGTATACTACTCGGGAAAGACTATAAACATTCTTCCAGCTGACGAGCTGAAGAGTCTAACTTCCGAAAGGGACGCCGCTCGGGAAAGACTATAAACACCTTTTCCAGTTGACATGAAGCTGACGAGTCTAATTTTCGAGTAATATATTACTTGGGAAAGACTATAAATAATCATCCCGGCTGACATGATGCCGACGAGTCTAATTTTTGAGTAATATATTAATTGGGAAAGACTATAAATAATCATCCCGGCTGACATGATGCCGACGAGTCTGATTTTCGAGTAATATACTACTCGGGAAAGACTATAAACACCCCCTTTCCAGCTGACATGACGCTGAAGAGTCTCATATACGAGTAGCATCCTACTCGGCAAGACTACAAACACACATTCCGACTGACATGAAGTCGAAGAGTCCCACATACGAGTAGTTCCCTACTCGGCAAGACTATAAATTATATTCCGGTTGACACGATACCGAAGAGTCTCATACACCAGTAATATACTACTCGGGAAAGACTACAAGGTTAAAGATCTTTGACTTTATGTTTAATTGTCTTCACAATTAAGCACAAAGTCGGGGGCTACACCTAATAGGTGCGCCTATTCGGTGCACACTATTCCTACATCTACGTGGAGCCCTTCATAGCCTCGCTGCCAGCTGACATGAAGCAGGACTTGGGAGAAGAAGCACTCGGACAAAGAGTACTCGGGAGCAATGCACTCGGGAATACTTCACCATGGAGGATGAGCACTCGGCATCAGCTGTGACTCAACTATGAAGGTCTCGGGGGCTACTGTGGGTGCCATGGGCCCCGGTTACCTCATGACAAGCATATGGGCCACTCGGATAGAGGATGTGCCTAGCCTTATAATTAGAGATATAGCTAGATTCGGCAGACTTCGCCTTGTATAGAAAGGAATATACAGTCCTAGTCGGGTGCGTTATATCTCTAAGGGGAGATCTCCTAGTCGTAATCCGATGGGGACTCCTACCTTGTAACCCTGTCCCAAGTATATAAGGGGAGGCAGGGCGCCCCATGAGGGCAGAAGAGCACACATAAGCTCGCGGGTTGAGTTGGTTCACCAGAATCACCACTGCAAATCCTCAAAGGAATACCACGACAACTGGACGTAGGGTATTACCTCACATCGAGGGCCTGAACCAGTATAAAATCTCTCTGTGTTCCTTTGCAATCCACTGAGTTTCCATCCGCCGAGTAGCCCCATATATTTATTGCCGGTGTAAAACATCGACAAGTAGATCATTGAAGGAGATTGTGGAGTCCTATGATCCGACTGGCGCAACGTCGGCTGGTTCCTGGGCCAGCTGGATTGGATCTGCTTCGGCCAAGGTAAGGTTGCCGATCTGGTCAGCAACGAAATCGAGGCTTCCGAAGGAAATTGTGTCTCCAGGGGAGAACTTGTTGCCGTCGACTCCGCTTGTTGGATCCATCAAATTTGATGAAGAAACTCGCCGGATGCCCCTACCTGGCATGCCAACTGTCGATGTTTTACACTAGCAATAGAACTATAGGGCTACTTGACAATGGGAAACTCAATGGATTGCAGAGGAACACAGAGAGATTTTATACTGGTTCAGGCCCTCGATGTGAGGTAATACCCTACGTCCAGTTGTGGTGTTATTCCTCTGAGGTGTTTGTCGATCGATGATCTCATGCCCCTTGAGGGGCGCCCTGCCTCCCCTTATATACTAGGGGGCAAGGGTACAGGATAAGGATCCCAGCCGGATACGGCCAAGGGATTTCCTTCTTAGAGATAGAAACTTATCCTACTAAGACTATGTTTTCCTTATTGTACAAGGCAAAGCCTGCCGGGTGCTCTCTTATCTCTAACTACATGATTCGGCCCATCCTCTATCCGAGTGGCCCACATGCTGGTGGTGAGGTACCTGGGGCCCATGGCCTCCACAACTGTGTAGGCCCAGGCCCACGAATCGGAAACGGCTCTATAAAAGGCAGGGAGAGAGAGAAAAGATTCTCTCATCTTCTCCAATCCTCCAATCGTTTCATCTTCCAGCTTCCGTGCCGAAATTTTGTCTCCCGCTTCACTACGGTTCGCTGTTGCTCACTCTTCCCCACTGAAACTCGAGCGATTTCACTCCTCCTCATCCCTTCCAAGCCCCTGACGGCCTTTTCCCCAAATCTCCTCACCCCCAGCCATGCCAAGAGTGTCGGAGATCCCAGAGGTGACCGATGAGGCATGGCCGACTTCAGATTGCGGTCGGTCCAAGCTGGAGCGATTGGAGAAGCAGTTGAAGTTGCAGAGCCACGATGTCGTCCACTGGCGTCCGACTAAAGGGGAAACAGTTCCAGAGCCCCAGGAGGGTGAGACTGTCGTCTTTGCCTCTTTTTTTGACTGGGGTCTTTCTCTTCCTTCTTTCGAGTTCTTCCGCCAGCTTCTTGCTTTTTATGAACTCGAGTTGGTGAATTTGAATCCCAACTCGATTCTACAACCATATGCAGGCCGGTGGGTACAAGAACTTCCATCTGTTCTTTGGTCTCTCAGAACCACGGTTAGTCGGGCAACAGGGCAATCCCCTTTCTTTCTGGTCTACGGTGTCGAGGCTATGCTACCTACTGAGTTACAGTTCGGCTCTCCGCGAGTCCGGGCCTACTCAGAAGATGACTCCAATAATACCCGACTGGTCGAACTAGATCAGCTGGAAGAAGCAAGAGACACCGCAACTATCCAGTCGGCCAGGTATCTTCAAGGCCTACGCCGCTACCACAATCGCAACGTCCGTGGCCGCGCCTTTTTGGTCGGGGATCTCGTTCTACGGAAAATACAAACCACCAAAGATAGGCATAAACTATCCCCAATCTGGGAAGGGCCGTTCGTTATAGCCAAGGTCACGCCGCCAGGCGCCTACCGACTGAAGACCAAAGACAGCGTCCTCATCAGCAACTCATGGAACATAGAACAGCTACGTCCTTTCTATACTTGAGTTCTATAATTTTCATGTGTACAGTTCCTCTGACTCACTACGCCGCTTGTATCAACCGAGTAGTGAGTCGGGGGCTGCATGTATATATGTGCGTTGTCAATAACATACGAGCTTATTTCACTTCGGTTATGAAGCCTTACTATGATTGTCACGTTGCCCGAGTACAGCTCCTTACTCCGAACGTTTTTATTAAGTTCTGACAGACTAACTCGGTGCATACTACACAGTCAAGTAAAGCTAATGACAACTGAATAATAAGCTTGGCGGCATTGCACACATATTTACACACGCTTGTTTACACAAGTTTATATATTCCGACTACATAACTTGTTGCCCTTACAGACCCAGGTCTCGTGTAATTATTTCTGCAGTCGGCTTCGCCCGGGCGATTAGCTCCAGCGCCTCCTCTGGCGTCGTCTCTTTGGCAAACCCCTCCCCGATGGCCTCAATATCCGCCCTAGGGTATATGGATTTGGTCATCGCCAGGGTCTGGGCCATGCCGGCGATAACACGCTCATCCGAGTACCTTTTCAAGGCACTCGGTGCATCCTCGAGACGCCCCACTATCTGAGGGATTCTGCTGCAGCTGGTTCCCACTGGGCGGGGATCTATAAGGTCAAGGAGCCCTTTCACGGACCCGACAAGGGCCTCCCGTGACTCCCTGATCAACCTTATCTCCTCCGTGTAGAACTGATATTGGGCCCGGACATTGGTTCTCATGTCTGCCCAGATCAGCCGGCAAGTAAGCTTGTCAAAATCGGCTACGCACAGGATAACTAATGGATTGGCCAAGATCACAGTCAGGTTGAGGACTTACTTTCGTAGTCGGCCTCCCACCCGGCCACGGTCTTCTCCAGTTCAGCCTTCTCCTTACCAAGCTTGACAACGGCTTTCTCCAACTCGGACTTCTCCCGGTCAAGCTCGGCGTTGGCCTTTGTCAGGTTGGCCTTGACCTTCTCAAGCTCGGCCTTGGCTTCTCCGGCCTCCTTCAGTTGCGATTCCCTCTCCGTTCGGGTCTTTAACTCCGCTTCGAGGTCTGCACCACAGATTAGCCAAGAGCTCAACCGTGCAGTCATGACACAACTGGGCAGTCGGGAACAACGCAGCTGGATGAATACATCAACGGCTCAGTCGGGAAGATATTGTCGATGCTTTGCACCGGCAATAATACTATGGGGGTACTCGGCGAACTGGAATTCGGTGGATTGCAGAGGAACACGAGGGAATTATACTGGTTCAGGCCCTCAAGGTGAGGTAATACCCTACGTCCAGTTGAGGTGTTATTCCTCTGAGGTGGATTTGTGATCAATGATCTCGGGTTGCCCTCATAGGGCACCCTGCCTCCCTTTATATACTAGGGGACAGGGGTACATGGTAAGGATCCCAGTCGGATACGACCAAGGGATTTCCTTATTAGAGATAGAATCCTATCCGACTAAGGCTATGTTTCCTTATTGTACAAGGTACAGCCTGCCGGGTGCTATCTTATCTCTAATTACATGATCTGGCCCATCCTCTATCCGAGTGGCCCATGTGCTTGTAGTGAGGTACCCGGGGCCCATGGCTCCCACAGTAGCCCCTGAGACCTTCATAGTTGAGTCACAGCTGACGCCGAGTGCTCTTCCTCTACGGTGAAGGTTACCCGAGTGCGATGCTCCCGAGTACTCTTTGTCCGAGTAAGTCTTCCCGAGTCCTGCTTCATGTCAGCTGGTAGCGAGGCTATGAAGGGCTTCATGTAAATATATGAATAGTGTGCGCCGAATAGGCGCACCTATTAGGTGTAGCCCCCGACTTTGTGCTTAATTGTGAAGACAATTAAACATAAAGTCAAAGATCTTTAACCTGGAAGTCTTTCCCGAGTAGATTACTACTAGTATATGAGACTCTTCGGTATCATGTCAACCGGAATATAATTCATAGTCTTGCCGAGTAGGAGGCTACTCGTATATAGGACTCTTCAACTTCATGTCAGTCGGAATGTGTGTTTATAGTCTTGCCGAGTAAGATACTACTCGTATATGGGACTCTTCAGCGTCATGTCAGCTGGAAAGGAAGTGTTTATAGTCTTTCCCGAGTGGCGTCCCACCCAGAAGTTAGACTCATCCGCATCATGTCAGCGGGAATGATAAATTTATAGTCTCTCCCGAGTAGTGCACTACTCGAGAGTTAGACTCTTCAGCGTCATGTCGGCTGGAATAATGTCGCTCATGGCAACTGATAGCCGCGCATGTCGGCTGAGTACCACTTTATGAAAAATAAATCCATCGCATGGTTAGGTGTACTCGAGAGAGATACCTGCATACTCAATTTTAATGAAGACCAGCTTGTGATCCTTGTAAGGATATATCCTCGAGACCTGGTGGATAAGACAGATACCCAAACATATTTGTTTAGCAGTAAGGCTTTCATGAAGCATATCTGTTTACCTCATCGGTTCCTGTGGGTAGCACCAGCGCTATAATTTCAACTCAGCCTGCGGGCGGCCCACATGGAGCATGCTACTGTAGGAACTCATATCTTGTCGGCCCAATACCAACTGTGTGGGCCTGAGTCCATCTAGTCAGTTCAGGCTATAAAAGGATGGGGAGAGAGAAAAAGATTCCATCGTCTTCCCCAAAGCAACCAATCTCTTCATCTTCCACCTTCGCGCCTAGCTTTTCGCCTCCCGCCCGGCTAGGGTTAGCAGCAGCCGTTCCCCACCCGGACTCGGGCGATTTCAATCCTCTTCGTCTATTCCAAGCCCCCGAGTTGCTTTCCCCCAAATCTCAACACCTCCAGTCATGCCGAAGGTGACGAATCCTGCGGGTGCGCCAGGGAGTTCTTGGCCGATCTCGGATTGCGGCTCGGTGAAGCTGAGACGGCTGGAGAGCGAGCTGAAGTTGCCCAGCCAAGAAGTGATCCGTTGGCGGTCGGCGAGGGATGAGTCGAGCCCCAACCCCCGGCCTGGTGAAACGGTAGTTTTCGCCTCTTTCTTTGATCGGGGCTTGTGCCTTCCGTCGTCTGATTTCTTCCGCCGCATCCTTGATTTCTACGGGCTGGAGTTGGTGCATTTAAATCCCAACTCGATTCTTCAGATCTCCATATTCGTTACCCTTTGCGAGTGCTTTCTGGGTGTTGAGCCCCATTTCATCCTCTTCCGCCATTTGTTCCATGTCAAGCCCCAGCCTTCCAAGAGTAACATCAGTGTGATTGGGGGGGCTGGTCTTCAACTAAGGAGTGATGGGAAGAAAACATATATCGATTTGCCCTTGAAATCTTCTCTGAAGGGCTGGCACAAAGAGTGGTTTTACTGTGCCAATCTAGCTCCTTCCTTGCCCCCGTTTACTGGTATGCCGCCGGTGGTGTTGCCAAGCTGGTCTTCGGAGCCAACCTTTGAAGAACTGGGCCAGGCACACATATTGCTAACGAAGATAGATGACCTCAAGAGGGCCGGCTTGACAGGGCCCTGGGTGGCTCGTCGTTTCCTGACGAGGCGCGTCCAGCCGCTGAAGCTGAGAAGTGCTTTCGGCTGGGCCTTCAGAGGTAAGCACGATCCCGACCGGGTGAGCAGCGAGACAGCGGACAAGGGGGCAGTAACCGACACCTTGTTCGGCTACTTCTCAGAAGGGGTCGTTGCCACCGAAGATGATAACCGCCGAGTTGCTGCCTATAGCTTCATCCGGCCACGGACCAAGGTAAACTTGTACTTTCTTCTGTGGTGAACGCCTGTGGAACGATGATTGTTCAACCTTGCGTGATGGTATCTTGTCGACTTGCTTGTAGTGGCATGAGGAATTTGATGAAGATTCTCGCCCATTGTCTGCGGTCGCGTCGAAGAAGAGGCCAAGGAGTCCCTCTGATGCCCAACCCGACTCCAAGAGAGCGGGGAAAAAGCCAATTTTATATCGGGGCGAGGGGGCCATGGCAGCGCGTGCCGTGAGCGGTAGCTTGAAGATAAAGGACACCGCTGCCACAACGCCTACGCGGTCGAGTCCCAGGCTGAGAGCAGCTGGCTTGGGCTCGACGTTGTCATGCCCAGCAACAGCGCCGCCAAGGGGCCAACCAGAGCGGAGGCCGATTGGGGCGAAGGAACCCGAACCAACCGTACCAGAGTCGAGGCCGACTCAGGCCGATATGCCTCTGCCGTCGGCGACACCGTCCGGGGCGAGCACCTATGCCAGCGCTTCGCCGGGGAGCGGGCACGCTAGCAGGAAGCTGAAGTTTTCCAAGAGGTGCGCTACTCCGAGCATTCTGTAGTTGTCGTATGTTGAAATACAGTCTTGATGTCTTGCTTCGTTGTGCAGGAAGCGAGCCGATATCGACCTCAAAAAGGTCGGCCCATCTGCCCCGCTTGATGAATCCACCCCAGCCGAGTCAGCAGCGGCAAGCACACCTGCTGTGCCGGTGGCCAGCCCGGTTGCTGAAACCGAGGCGGCTCCGACTACAGGGCCGCTACCGCCAGTCGACCAAGAGGTGGCCGTTGAAGCTGAGGCCCCGGCCCCTGAGGCTCCATACGTCGCGGAAGCAGGGGACGGATCCCCCGATCCGGTCCCCAATGTTGTAGGGGAAGGCGATGCCGAGGCCGGGACCTCGTCGCCTTCATGGTTGTCGTCACCGCCATCGTCGCCGTTGCCGCCGCCACCAGAGATCCCACATTTGCCTCGGATCGAAGCTCCCCCACGCGTGATGCCCCGGACCTTCTCGTGGACCACTCGCGACGGCACTATGAAGAGCTTCAGACTTGATGAAATCGTCGCAAGGAGAGAGCGCGAGAGCCTGATTCGTGCCGCCATCAATGGGTCCCAAGGGGTCGCGGTATGATTCTCGTAGTGAAGCTCCAGCAATCTTCTTGTCTTGATGTTTGACTCTTGTCGTCGGTTTGTTCCTTGTCCTGAGTAGAAACTCGTCGACCGCAATGAGGCGATGACAGAGATCCTAGTCGAGATGGCTCCCCATCTCGCAGAATTACAACAGCTCCGGGCATTGAAGGCCGAGATGGAGGCGCGTCACATGGGCAGGGAGGCCTGGCTGAAGAGCGGCGCTGATCAACTCAGGGCTGAGACATGGGCCTTAGCCGAGAAGGTCAGAGGTAAAATCCTCGAGCATATCTCCCCGACTGGACCGTTGGTGTAATCGTCCAGTGACGTCGATCCAACTGCTTGGTGGTGTGATGACTGCGCGATTGAGCTCTTGGCTAATCTGTGGTGCAGACCTCGAAGCGGAGAGGGAGTCGCAGCTGAAGGAGGCCGAAGAAGCCAAGGCCGAGCTTGAAAGAGTCAAGGCCGACCTGACAAAAGCCAATACCGAGCTTGACCGGGAGAAGTCCGGGTTGGAGAAGGCCGTCGTCGAGCTCGGTAAGGAGAAGGCCGAACTGGAGAAGACCGTGGCCGGGTGGGAGGCCGACTACGAAAGTAAGTCCTCAACCCGACTGTGATCTCAGCCAATACATTATTCACCCTGCGTGTAGCCGATCCTGACAAGCATACTTGCCGGCCGATCTGGGCAGGCATGAGAGCCAACGTCCAGGCCCAGTACCGGTTCTACACGGAGGAGATAAGATCAATCCGGGAGTCACGGGAGGCCCTCGTCGGGTCCGTGAAGGGGCTCCTTGACCTTGTGGATCCCCGCCCAGTGGGGACCAGCTGTAGCAGAATTCCTCAAATAATGGGGCGTCTCGAGGATGCGCCGAGTGCCCTGAAAAGGTACTCAGACGAGCGGGTTGCCGCCGGCGTGGCCCAGACCCTAGCAATGACCAAGTCCATCTACCCGAGGGCGGACATTGAGGCCATCGGGGAGGGATTTTCCGAGGAGACGACGCCCGAGGAAGCGCTGGAGCTGATCTCACAGGCGAAGCCGACTGCTGAAGCGATTACCCGAGACCTGGGTCTGTAAAGGCAATATATTTTGTAGTCGGTGTATACATATGCTTTCATATACGATCATGTGTGAATATATGTGTCGTGCCGCCAAACTTATTATTCGGTTGTCATTAGCTTTACCCGACCATGTAGCATGCACCGAGTTAGTTCGATAGAACTTGATAAAAATCGTTCAGAGGAAGATGCTATACTCGGGCCAACGCATCAGTCGTGGCAAGGCTTCATGACCGAGGTGAGATAAGCTTGTATGTTATTGACAGAACACATATATACATGCAGCCCCCGACTCACTACTCGATTGGAACAAGCGGCGTAGTGAGTCAGGAAAAACTGTACACATGGAAAAAGTAAAACTCAGGTATAGAAAGGACGTAGCTGTTCTATGTTCCATGAGTTGGTGATGAGGACGCCGTCTTTGGTCTTCAGTCGGTAGGCGCCTGGCCGCGTGACCTCGGCTATAATGAACGGCCCTTCCCAGATGGGGGATAGTTTATGCCTGTCCTTGGTGGTTTGTATCTTCCTTAGAACGAGATCTCCGACCAAGAAGGCGCGGCCACGGACATTGCGATTG
Organism: Oryza meyeriana var. granulata; assembly: GCA_003991445.1. Taxonomy (NCBI): domain Eukaryota; kingdom Viridiplantae; phylum Streptophyta; class Magnoliopsida; order Poales; family Poaceae; genus Oryza; species Oryza meyeriana. The sequence continues at coordinate 208,977 of RYFJ01000967.1, forward strand.
TGGTAGCGACGCAGGCCTTGAAGATATCTTGCCGACTGGATTGTTGCGGCGTCTCTTACTTCTTCCAGCTGATCTAATTCGATCAGTCGGGTGCTGTTGGAATCGTCTTCGGAGTAAGCCCGGACTCGCGGAGAGCCGAACTGTATCTCAGTCGGTAGCATGGCCTCAGTACCGTAGACCAGGAAGAAAGGGGATTGCCCTGTTGCCCGACTAACCGTGGTTCTGAGAGACCAGAGAACGGATGGTAGTTCTTGTACCCACCGACCCGCATATGGTTGTAGTCGGTCGTATATCCTGGCCTTGATGCCTTGTAAGACCATGCCGTTGGCTCGCTCAACCTGCCCGTTGCTCCGCGGGTGTGCGACAGACGCATAGCAGATCTTGATGCCGAAGTCGTCGCAGAAATCTTGGAATAGGCCTGCCGCGAACTGAGTGCCGTTGTCGGTTATGATGCGGTTAGGGACCCCAAACCGGTATAGAATACTCAAGATGAAGTCCTTTGCTCGTGCCGCTGTGATTGTTGCGACAGGTTTAGCCTCAATCCACTTGGTGAATTTATCCACTGCGACGAATAAATGTGTGAACCCTCCTGGCGCTTTCTTGAATGGCCCGACCATGTCGAGCCCCCATACTGCGAATGGCCAAGAGATGGGATAGTCTGGAGTTCCTGGGCGGAAGATTTGTCTGTCTTGCGAAGAACTGGCAACCCTCGCACTTGCGAACGATGTCTTTGGCGTCTGTGACTGCGGTGGGCCAGAAGAATCCCTGCCGGTAAGCTTTTCCGACTAACGTCCTGGATGCAGCGTGGTTGCCACATATGCCCGAGTGGATTGAATGCAGGATCTGCTTGCCTTCCTCGGTGGTGACACAGCGCATGAGGACACCGGATGCGCTCCTTCGGTACAGGTCTTCTCCGACTCGCAGGAAGCTTTTGCTTCGACGCTTGATTTGCTCGGCTTGATTGCGATCTTCTGGGAGTTCATCGTCCAGGAGGAATTTGAGAACAGGACCCCTCCAGTCTTGACATATGTGCAGCACTTCGTCGGTGGTCGGGGTAGACTCGCCTCCCGACTGCTCTTGTGCCGGTTTCTTCTTGACTGATGGCTCCATAAGTTGCTCGACGAAGATTCCAGTCGGGACCGCTTCTCGCTTGGATCCCATGTTTGCCAGCTCGTCGGCCGCGTCGTTGTATTGACGCAGGACGTGTGTGATTTCCAGCCCGTCGAACTTGTTTTCCATCTTGCGGACCTCCTGACAGTATGCCGCCATTGTGTCGTCGAGACATGTCCAGTCTTTCATGACTTGGTTGACCACGAGTTGGGAGTCTCCGCGCACAACCAGTCGACGTATGCCGAGTGATATGGCGATGCGGAGCCCGTGAACGAGAGCCTCGTATTCGGCGACGTTGTGGGAAGCCGGGAAGTGGATTTGTAGTACGTACTTCAACTTTTCGCCAGTGGGGGATGTCAGTATGACACCGGCCCCGGCACCGCCGATCCGTAAGGAACCGTCGAAGTACATTGTCCAGTATTCTAGCTTTGTTGTTGGTGTTGGGAGTTGAACTTCTGTCCACTCGGCCACGAAGTCGGCTAGAGCTTGAGATTTGATAGCTGTCCGTGGCTGAAAGGTGATGTCAAACGCCATCAGCTCGAGTGCCCATTTAGCGATTCGGCCGGTGGCCTCGCGATTATGAAGGACATCCCCGAGTGGAAACGCTGTGACCACCGTGACTTGATGTGCTTGAAAGTAGTGCACCAGCTTTCGGACTGTGATGAGTAGGCCGTATAGCAGCTTCTGGACCTGCGGGTATCTTGTTTTGGAGTCGGCAAGGACCTCGCTGACAAAATAGATTGGCCGTTGTATTTTTTGAAGATGACCCTGTTCGGATCGCTCCACTACCAGCACCGTGCTGACTACCTGTGCTGTTGCCGCCAGATAAAGCATTAGTGGTTCTTGGGGCACGCTTTGTTGAGGTCGGTGTAGTCGACGCACATGCGCCATTTACCGTTTTTCTTCCGGACCAGGACTGGGTTGGCCAGCCAGTCCGGGTGGTAGACTTCCTTGATGAAGCCGGCTGCGAGGAGCTTGGTGATTTCCTCCCGGATAGCATCCTTGCGGTCTTGAGCGAAGCGCCGCAGCCGTTGTTTGACCGGCTTGGCGTCTGGCTTTACGTGTAGGGCATGCTCGATCACCTCCCTTGGTACGCCCGGCATGTCGGACGGTTTCCACGCGAAGATATCTTTGTTGGCTTGGAGGAAGGTGACGAGCGCGTCTTCCTATTTGGGGTCGAGTCCGGTCCCGACTAAGGCAGTCTTGGAGGGGTCGGAAGGGTCCAGGGGGATCTTCTTCGTGTCAGAGTCCGCTGAAATTCCCGACTTCGCTGCTTTTTTCGCCGGAACTGGATCTTGATCGACTTCAGATGTAGCGGCTTGCCGAATGCTGTCGCGCCCGACTGCCGCTTCTTGTGTTTGAGCCAGCTCGCAGCTCTCCTTGTCGCAGGTGAAGGCTTGCTTAGCGTCGCTGCGGAGGGAGAGGACTCCTGCTGGCCCGGGCATCTTCAGCACCATGTATGTGTAGTGCGGAATCGCCATGAACTTGGCGAGGGCCGGTCGTCCGAGTATCGCGTGATACGCGGTCTCGAAGTCGGCTACCTCGAAGGAGATGTTTTCCGTGCGGAAGTTGTCCCGCGTGCCGAAGGTCACCGGCAAGGTTATCTGCCCGAGTGGGGTTGATGACAAGCCGGGGATTATCCCGTGGAAGGGCGCGGTGCTCGGCCGTAGTTCTGAACGAGGAATTCTCATCTCGTCCAAAGTCTTGGCGAACAGGATGTTGAGCGCACTGCCTCCGTCGATGAGGGTTTTCTTCAGCCTAATATTTTTGACGACCGGATCCAGGACGAGTGGGTATCGTCCCGGGTGGGAAACCCGATCTGGGTGATCCGCGCGGTTGAAGGTGATAGCCATCTCTGACCAGCGCAGGTATTGGGGGGCATCCGTTGTGGAGACCGCGTTAATGTCCCGTGCTGATAGCTTCTGCTTGCGCTTGGATTCGTACGCGAGTGGCCCCCCGAAGATGTGGTTGAGTTCGGCTTGGGGGTCCTGGAAGTCGTCAGCCAGACCCGAGTCTGGCTTGTCCTTGTCCTTGTCGCCGACGGCAGATGATGAAGCCTGTTCGGAGGCAAACTTCTTGAGCATGTGGCAGTCTTTGGCTGCGTGCCGGCCCTTGGGGTGAAAGGGGCAAGGCCCACTCATGACTTTCTGGTAGTCGTTGTTCCGCTGGGGCCGTGACCGACTGCGCTCCATGTTAGCCACCTCGTTGTCCGACTTCCGCTTGCGGTTGCCAGGCTTGTTCTGAGGCTGCTCGTTGTCGGCTTTTGCCCTGTTGTCTTTTTGTCGGGGCTCCTTCTTCTCGTCGAAGGCCTCTGCGACGGCTTCAGCTGAGTCGGCGTACTTGTTGGCCATGTCGAAGAGAGTCCGGACGGTGGAAGGTGGCTTTCGAGTGAACTTCGCGATGAGCGGGGCGTCTTTTACTCCCTTGCGGAAGGCGGCGATGACGACCTCGTCTTTGATGTTTGGGATTTGATTGCGCTTCTCGGAAAACCTTTTGATGAATTCCCGTAGAGACTCGTTCTTTTTCTGATGCAGTTGGTAGAGCTCGTGCTCGGAAGCCGGTCTCTCGTAGGTCCCCTGGAAGTTTGCGATGAACCGGTCCCTGAGCTGTCCCCAGGAACCGATCGACCGCCTTGGGAGGCCTGTCAGCCATGTCCTCGCCGAGTCGGATAACGCGACTGGGAGGTAGTTAGCCATGGCTCTGCTGTCGCCCCCAGCAGCTTGAACTGCTAGGACGTAAACGGTGAGCCAGGACTCTGGGTTGGTCTTGCCGTCGTACTTTTCAATCCCGGTAGGCTTAAAGCCGACTGGCCATCGGACGTCCTGTAACTCCCGAGTAAAGGCTGGGATGCCTTCATTATCGTGAGGACTCGGGCTTCGGTTTTGGCGGTGTAGTCGCTCGTAGTGGAGACCGAAGCGCTCGTGTTCGTCCTCCAGTCGGCGACGTTCATCCTCTTCGCGCTCTTCGCGCCGGGCATTTATAGTGTGGCGAAGATCGCGTTGTAACCGCGATCGGAGGTCTTGATCGTGTCGGCGGTCGTATTGGTGACGCCGCCGGTTGTCGTAGTTGGTATTGCCGAGTGTTGTTTGGCGGGATTCTTCATGCTGCCGGGTGGAGCCGGCTGCCCGTCGTCGTGCTGATGCGGATGACTCCGCCACTGGAGAGCCCGTTCGACGGGTCGGTACGTGAGTGTTGCCTGACTGTTCTTGCTGCTGGCAGGCGGCAGCAGTAATCATCGCCTTGATCTTGGCGATGGTTGGTGTGGCCTGATGGTCCGGCCCAAACTGGAGCGTGTCCAGCAGAGTTGCGGCGGCCACGACGTTCTGTTGTGGCGTGACGAAGACATCGTGGTCGCCGACTTTGGTTCGGAGGATCTGCTGCTGGGCGGCTCGCCCAGCTTGTCGAAGCCCGTCATTGCGAGCTTGTCGGTTGGCCTCCTCTTGTTGCACTCGGCGCGCCTCCTCATGCTGCTCCTCTTGCAGTCGGCGCACCTCGGAAGGTGGTGTTGAAGCCATGAAGATCTCGCGGGGGAGGAGGAAGCTTGCCAAGGTGGAGTCCGAGTTGATGCTCGAACCACCATCCGACTTGGTGTCGGACTCCGAGTAGTTTATCGGAGTTAGGACGACTCCGACCTCCCTAGATCCAATCTGAAATGGTTCATGACCGTGTCCGAACTGAATCGCTGGAGGTCGGGTCTGCTGCGCGGGTTGTGGATGCACAGCGTCGCCGAATCTGTACGGGAGATTGACGATCTCTCCCCTCTAGGCCTAACCCCGCGCTGGCTCAAGGCCTAGCGCGAGTCGGACGCCGAGGGAGAGAGTTGTCCCGATGTCCGGCGACGTGAGGACTGTCGTAGTAGATCGTCGAAAGAGATGGTGACGTCCCTGGGGCCGACTGGCGCAACGCCGGCTGGCTCTTCGGCTGGCGAGATCGGATCTGCCTCAGCCAAAGAAAGGTTGCCGAGTTGATCGGCGACGAAATCAAGGCTCCCGAAGGTGATGGTGTCTCCGTTGGAGAACTTGTTGCTCCTGACTCCGTTGATGGGATCCATCGAATCTGTTGATGAAGAACTCGCCGGGCCCCTACCTGGCGCGCCAACTGTCGATGCTTTGCACCGGCAATAATACTATGGGGGTACTCGGCGAACTGGAATTCGGTGGATTGCAGAGGAACACGAGGGAATTATACTGGTTCAGGCCCTCAAGGTGAGGTAATACCCTACGTCCAGTTGAGGTGTTATTCCTCTGAGGTGGATTTGTGATCAATGATCTCGGGTTGCCCTCATAGGGCACCCTGCCTCCCTTTATATACTAGGGGACAGGGGTACATGGTAAGGATCCCAGTCGGATACGACCAAGGGATTTCCTTATTAGAGATAGAATCCTATCCGACTAAGGCTATGTTTCCTTATTGTACAAGGTACAGCCTGCCGGGTGCTATCTTATCTCTAATTACATGATCTGGCCCATCCTCTATCCGAGTGGCCCATGTGCTTGTAGTGAGGTACCCGGGGCCCATGGCTCCCACAGATATACTCGAGGATTTTACCTCTGACCTTCCCGGCTAGGGCCCATGTCTCCCCTGAGCTGATTGGCGCCACTCTTCAGCCAGGCCTCCCTCCCCGCATGACACTCCTCCATCTCGGCCTTTAAGGCCCGGAGCTGTTCCAACTCTGCGAGGTGGGGAGCTACCTCGACCAAGATCTCCGTCATCGCCTCATTGCGGTCGACAAGTTTCTGCTCAGGATAAAAGACGAATCAAGGACGGGGTCAGACATCGGAACACGAAGATTACCAGAGTTTTACTACAAGACTCATACCGCGACCCCCTGTGACCCGCTGATGGCGGCGCGAAGCAGGCTCTCGCGCTCTCTCCTTGCAACGACTTCATCAAGCCTGAAGCTTTTTACAGTACCGTCGCGTGTTGTCCATGTGAAGGTCCGGGGCATCACACGTGGAGGAGCTTCGATCCGAGGCAGGCGTGGGATCTCTGGCGGCGGCGGCAACGGCAACGACGACGGTGACGACCACGACGGCGATGGGGTCCTAGCCTCAGCGCCATCATCCCTCGCGACCTCCGGGACAGGCTCAGGGGCTTCGCCCGCGGCTTCCGCGACGAGCGGCACCTCGGGAGCTGGGGCCTCAGTCTCAGCAGCCACCTCTCGGTCGGGCGGCGGCAGCAGCCCTGTAGTCGGGGCCACCTCAGTCTCAGCGACCGGGTTGGCCGCTGGCTCAACAGGCGTGTTCGCGGCCGCCGGCTCGGCTGGGGCAGGCTCATCAAGTGGAGTGGTTGGATCGATTTCCTTGAGATTGATATCGGCCCGCCTCCTGCACGGTGAAACAAGACATCAAGACATTAATTCAAACGCGCAAAGACTCCAGAAGACCCAGAGCAGCGCACCTCTTGGAGAACTTCAGCTTCTTGCCGGGCGACCTGCTCCCCGGCGGAGCACTAGCTCTGGCAGTCGGCCTGGTCGGCGTCACAGTCAGCGGTGGCGCGGCAACCGGAGTCGGCCCCGACTCCGGTACGGTCGGCTCGGGCGCCTCCGCCCCCGTCGGCGTTTGCTCCTGCCGGCCCCTCGCCGGCGTTACGACCGGACTCGACAGCGTCGGGCTCAAATTCACAGGTCTCAACCTGGGGCTCGATCGAATGGGTGTCGCGGTAGCGGCGTCCTTTATTTTCAAGCTTCCGCTCACGGCGCGCGCCGTCATGGCCCCCTCGCCCCGATATAAAATCGGTTTCTTTCCTGCTCTCTTGGAGTCGGGCTGGGCGGCGGAGGGACTTCTAGGCCTCTTCTTCGACGCGACGGCCGACAATGGATGGGAGTCCTCATCAAACTCCACGCACCACTACAAGAAGATCCACAAGATACATCATATGCTGCCGGAAACTCAGATATTTGAGCCCGCAGGCCTACGATATGAAGGGAAGACGGATGTTACCTCGGTCCGGGGCCGGTTGTGCCTAAAAGATGCAATGCGTCTCTTCTTGTCCTCGGTTTCAATTACCCCGCTGGAGAAGTATCCGAACAACGTCTCCGTCACCTTCCGCTCGTCGGCCGACTCCCGACTAACTCGGTCAGGGTCATTTTTTCCCTGGTAGTCCCAGCCGAACGCGCTCCTTAGCTTCAGGGGCTGGAAGCGCCGGGTCAGGAACCGCCTGGCTACCCAGGGACCAGCCAAGCCGGCCTTCTTGAAGTTATCCAGCTTCGCCAACAGCAGGTGCACTTGACCCATCTCCTCATAGGTCGGGTCCGCCGACCAATTCGGCGAAAACACCTGCGGCAAGCCGGTAAATGGCCGCAAGGAGGGTGCCAGATTTGCGCAATAGAACCACTCCTTGTGCCAGCCTTTCAAGGAGGATTTCAAGGGAAGATCGAGATACGACTTTTTCCTATCACCCCTCAATTGAAGACCAGCCCCCCCGATTACACTGATGTTAGATTTGGAGGGCTGAGGCTTAATGTGGAACAGATGCCTGAAGAAGAAGAAATGGGGTTCCACACCCAAATAGCACTCACACAGAGTGACAAAAATAGAGATCTGAAGAATGGAGTTCGGGTTCAGATGCACCAACTCCAGCTTGTAAAAGTCAAGAATGCGGCAGAAGAAATCAGAAGACGGGAGACACAAGCCTCGATCGAAAAAAGAGGCAAAGACTACCATTTCTCCGGGTCGGGGATTCGGGCTCGACTCATCCCTAGCCTGCCGCTAGCGAATCACCTCTTGGCTGGGCAACTTCAGTTCACTCTCCAGCCGCTTCAGCTTCACCGAGCCACAATCTGACACCGGCCAAGAACTTCCCGGCGCCCCCGCAAGGTCCGAAGCCTTCGGCATGACTGGAGGCGATGAGATTTGGGGAAAAGCAAATCAGGGGCTTGGAGCAAACGGGGAGGATCGAAATCGCCCGAGTTCGGGTGGGGAATAGCAGCAGCTAACCCTAGCCGGGCGGGAGGCGAAAAGTTGGGCGCGAAGGTGGAAGATGAAGAGATTGGCTGATTTGGGGAAGACGACGGAATCTTTTTCTCTCTCTCCCCGCCTCTTTATAACCGATGCCGACTAAATGGGCTTGGGCCTACACAGTCCGCGCTAGGCCAACAAGATATGAGTTCCTACAGTAGCATGCTCCATGTGGGCCGCCCGCAGGCTGAGTTGAAATTATAGTACTGGTGCTGCTAACGGGAGCCGATGAGGTAAACAGATATGCTTCATGAGAGCCTTATTGCTAAACATATATGTTTGGATATCTGTTTTATTCACCAGGTCTCGAGGATACATCCTTATAAGGGTCGCAAGCTGGTCTTCATTAAAATTGGAGATGCAGGTATCTTTCTCAAGAACACCTAACCATACCATGGATTTATTTTCATTGAGTGGAACTCGGCCTACATGCGTGGCCACCAGTTGCCATGAGCAACATTATTCCAGCCGACATGACGCTGAAGAGTCTAACTTTCGAGTAGTGCACTACTCGGGAGAGACTATAAATATCTTTTCCCGCTGACATGATGCAGAGGAGTCTAACTTTTGAGTGGGACGCTACTCGGAAAAGACTATAAACCCCCTTTTCCAGCTGACATGACACTGAAGAGTCCCATATACGAGTAGCATCCTACTCGGCAAGACTATAAACATATATTCCGACTGACATGAAGTCGAAGAGTCTTATGTACGAGTAGTCTCCTACTCGGCAAGGCTATAAAATTTATTCCGGTTGACATGATACCGAAGAATCTCATATACCAGTATTAATCTACTCGGGAAAGACTTCCAGGTTAAAGAACTTTGACTTTATGTTTAATTGTCTTCACAATTAAGCACAAAGTCGGGGGCTACACCTAATAGGTGCGCCTATTCGGCGCACACTATTCATATATCTACATGAAGCCCTTCATAGCCTCGCTGCCAGCTAACATGAAGCAGGACTCGGGAGAAGACTTACTCAGACAAAGAGTACTCGGGCGCACTGCACTCGGGCAACCTTCACCGTGGAGGATGAGCACTCGGCATCAGCTGTGACTCAACTATGAAGGTCTCAGGGGCTACTGTGGAGGCCATGGGCCCGGGTACCTCATTACCAGTACATGGGCCACTCGGATAGAGGATGGGCCGAACCATGTAATTAGAGATAAGATAGCACCCGGCAGGCTGTACCTTATATAATAAGGAAACATAGTCTTAGTCGGATAGGATTCTATCTCTAAGAAGGAAATCCCTTGGTCGTATCCGACTGGAATCCTTATCATGTACCCTTGTCCCCTAGTATATAAAGGGAGGCAGGGCGCCCCTCAAGGCAGGCACAACAAGAGCAACCAGATCATTGATCTATAAACACCTCAGAGGAATAACACCTCAACTGGACGTAGGGTATTACCTCATCCTGAGGGCCTGAACCAGTATAATTCTCCTGTGTTCCTCTGCAATCCACCGAATTCACCCTCGCCGAGTAGCCCCATAGTTTTATTGCCGGTGCAAAGCATCGACAGTCGGATGCCAAAGGAAAGAGTTGTCCCAATGCTCGGCGAAGTGAAGGATTGCCGTAGTAGATCGTTGAAGGAGATTACGGCGTCCTGTGGGCCGACTAGTGCAACGTCGGCTGGCTCCTCGGCCGGTTGGATTGGATCTGCTTTGGCCAAGGTAAGGTTGCCGATCTGGTCGGCAACGAAATCGAGGCTTCCAAAAGAAATTATGTCTCCAGGGGAGAACTTGTCGCGGTCGATTCTGGTTGCTGGATCCATTGAGCTTTTAGATGTGAAACTCGTCGGAGCCCCTACTTGGCGCGCCAACTGTGGATGTTTTACACCGGCAATATAACTATAGGGCTACTCGGCAAGGAGAAACTCGGTGGATTGCAAAGGAACGCAAAGAGATTTTATACTGGTTCTGGCCCTCGATGTGAGGTAATACCCTACGTCCAGTTGTGGTGTTATTCCTCTGAGGAGTTATGTCGATCAATGATCTTCTGTGTTGTTCTCTGCCCTCAAGGGGCGCCCTGCCTCCCCTTATATACTGGGGGATAGGGGTACAAGATAAGAATCCCAGCCGGATACGGCCAAGGGATTTCCTTCTTAGAGATACATCTTACCTAGCTAAGATTGTATATTCCTTTCTGTACAAGGCAAAACCTACCGGGTGCTATTATATCTCTAACTGCAAGACTCGGCCCATCCTCTATCCGAGTTACCCATATGCTTGTGATGAGGTACCCGGGGCCCATGGCCTCCATAGCGGTGATCATGGCTTTTATCCTTGCTATCATCGGGGTGGCTTGATGATTAGGCCCGAACTGGAGTGTATCCAGCAGAGTTGCAGTGGCCACGATGTTCTGTTGAGGAGTAACGAAGTCATCGTGGTCGCTGACTCGGGTTTGGAGGATTTGTTGTTGAGCAATCTGCCTAGCCCTACGTAGGTCATCATTGTAGGCGTGCAGGCATCTTGCTTCTTCCTCTTGTTGTTCTTGTAGTCAGCGGGCCTCCTCCTCTTGATACTCGCGTAGTCGGCGTGATTCCTGAGTCGGAGCTGAACCCTTGGAGGCCATGAAGATTTCTTGTGGCGGAGAGAAGCTTGCCGAACTGCCATCCCACTTAGAGTCGGAGTCTAACTGAGAGTCGGACTCCGACTGAGAGTCGGAGTCGGACTCCGACTGAGAGTCGAAGTCAGAATAGTTGATGAGGGTGATTATAACTCTGACCTCCCTAGATCCGATCTCGAGCGGCTCTGGACCGTATCCGAGTCAAACTCCAGGGGATCGGGTTTGTGTTGACGCCGAAAACCGCCGGGGGCCGACGATCTGGTTCGGCGTCTAGAGACACGTGAAGGCCTGGGAGATTTGCTTCACTCCAGTGCAGGTCCTAAAATCTTGAGGTTCGTAGGCGTGCCAGTCAATTTGACCCTGCAATTGACAAGGAGATAAAAAATATTAGATCAATGAGCCAATCGGCTGGAAGCCGATCTGGACTCGTCTCATCGGCCGATGGCCGATATAAACGGTAGCACTTATACACCGACTGGAAGCCGATGATGGCATGAACCGTAACTAATAATGATAAGCAAATACCAAATTAGCCGATCGCCGAAGGCATACTTGAAAATCGGCTATAAACTAATAAAATAAATAGGCAGAATGCATAAATAAATAGATTGAATAAACTTCAGCCGATTGCAATAGTAATTGCTAGCATCACTCCAAAGGTGCTGCCTGCGCCCGTGCCTGGGCCCTTGCTCGTGCCCGTGCCTAAGTCCTCGCCTGCTGTCCGTGCCCGTGTCCGGGCCCTTGCTCGTGCCTGCACCCGAGTCCTCGCCTGCTCTTCGTGCCCGGGTCCTCGCCTGCTCTTCGTGCCGGGGTCCTTGCTTGTGCCCGGGCCCTCGCCATAGGGAAAGACCGAGATATGCAATTTTGTGCCGCCCTGACTTGGCAACGATTTTCTAAATATGTTTGTGACAAATCGGCTGGATATAAAGATAACTTATCGGCTAAACACTCCAATAAAACATCGCATAAAACCCATCGGCTTATTAAGAGTAAAGTTATTACCAACAGTCTAGTAGATCGGACCCAACCGTTGCAGCACAGACTGATGATGATAACAAGACCTCGATGGGCCGATAGATCTAATGCGATCGTGATGTAAAACATGATAACTTATCGGCTATACATCCCGATAAGATGCTTGCGCAAAAAATATCAACCTAGCAGGAATGATTTATCACTGGCAGTTTAGTAGGTCAGACCCAACCGATGCAGCACAAATTGATGATAAATCGCTCCCAGTAAGTCGATACGATCTGCGCACGCGTGATGTGATATACCTAATCGATCTATGAGATCAAACTAAACTGATGCAGCCATAGACAAAATAGATATATCGTGGTAAGCCATCCACCGTTAACCGACTAGAATATCAGACTTAACCGAGGAAGTCCTAGCCGATGCGGTGGCCGGGGTGACGAGACTTACCCTCTCGCAGGAGGTCGAACTTAACCGATGTAGCCCAGCTCGAGAAGCAAGAACCCATCGAAGGGGTGGCGATGCGCCGAAATTGTATTGATCTGATTGATGTAGATAGATTACAAAGCACCCAGGCATACGTATTTATACCCCAAGTTGATATGAGTCCTTATTGGACACGGTACACGATTTCCTAATTACAGATGGAAACATTAACAGGACCCGACCGGACACGAGATCAGGTTTCCTAAAGATAAAATATTAATTTGCCTAATTAATAATCTGCCATACTACGGTCTTCATGGCTCTTTCCTAGATTCGACTTCCTTCTGGATCAATCTCCATTAGTTAACAGCAACTTTCTCCTTAGCCGAATCTGATACAGAGCCATACCAAATTTTGGCGTTAACACATGCCCCCAATTTCGGAGTTCTTCTATAGGACTTCGAAATTCTTTTATTTTGGGCCTTCAGATTCCTTCCATACCGAGGCGGCCCAAGGTAGCCCACTTGCCTTAATTGTTTGAAACAGTGCCAACGGCCTCGATTCCCGCCCGGTCTTCATGCCTCTATAAACCGCTTCGTCTCCCTGGCCTTTTTTACGCTTTCACATCACCAGAGCACTACCGCTTCATCTTCCGAGACCTCGACGAACTCCGGTGAACTCAGACGAACCGTCGCAGCTCTCTCCTTCGACCGCTGATTCCCGCTCTTCTTCTTCTTGCACAATGGCATCAGCATCTGCAGTCCTCGAGGTAATCTTTCTGCCCGATTGTTTTCTCTGATCTTGTAGCCTAGACGAATCCAATCTGCCATGTTCTTCACCTGTTCTTCGTCGTGTTCTTATTTACTGTAGAGCCTTAGAAGCCAAATCTTAATCCCAGCTGCCGATTACCCAAATTTCTTCTATCATGGCCCAATGGGTAACGAGGATCCCACAGATTTCATCAGCGCCGAGACCCAACGCATTCCTTTCAAGAACTCCGCCATGTTAGTTAGCAATTGGACCAATAGCTTCAGATCATGGCCGAGCAAGCTTCCTGGGTGGAGGGACTGGTATATCAGAGTATCGGCCACGAAGAGAACCCTCTGGGAAGAATCAAACATTGGCCATTGCATCAACCTTTCTTTAGCCGATATGGAAAAGAACGAACCTCTGCTTGCATCGGCTTCATATTTCTAGTCAGATGCCCTCAACGCCTTCATGTTCGGGCACGGACCGATGACCCCCACATTGATGGATGTGACTATGCTCACCTGCCTCGACACAACGAATTAAATCAACCCCTTCAGGCTCCGATTCAAGCCTGCCCATCGGCTTCAGGCGAAGAACATTGGTGGCTGGTCCAGGTATATATCAATCCACAACAAGGGAACTGGACCAGTCGACGATCGGGAACATGTCGCTTTTTTGAACTTGTGGCTGGAACGGTTTGTTTTTGGTGGTGCAACCCTCGGCCCAATGACCAACATGCAATGCCTAGCAGAGTGCTTGGCCGATCGGAAACAAGTCCCCTTGGGGCAATACCTCCTTGGTGCCACTTATCATCTGCTACATCAAGTAGCGACCAAGCTATCGGCCGGCTAGCCCATCGGCCATATTGAGGGTCCTTGGTGGTTTGTGCAACTATGGCTCAACGTCTACGTCCAAGGCCTTTTCTGAGACTTCTTTTCTTAACCAATCCTTTCCAGCCGATCATACAGAAGACCAGGAACCCACTTACCGCCGATGTATCTCCATGGGCGAAGCTGCATCGGCTCTTCCTGGCGGCAAGATAACACCTGTTGGACTTAGTCAATGATTCAAGGGGTTTTATTACGGCTTCACCAAGGAGGCCACACTTTGGTTTGCATACAATGATGCATCGTCATTCGAAATGCCTTCCAACTTCAATCCACTCGATGCTCTGGAAGATGATGAGTTGAAGGCCATATTCCTATCGGCCATTACCCCCTGTTTGCTGCCGACTGGCTTTTCTCTGGGCCGATCACAACCATCATATGAATTCTACCATCCATCGGTCGGCTCCCATCAACTTGGTCTTGGTCAACTTCCAATCGGCCTATTCCTCATCGATAAACTTCAGGCCCGGGGCAATGTCAACAATGCCCTAGAGTATGACCGGATGCGGACCTTGACAGAATCCCTACCTCTGGGCGCCGCCACCGAGGTGAATGTATGTACCGCCAATACAAGGCTTTTTGCCCGATGGTGGTCAAAATGGAGGAGACATCTATTTAACTTAGCGGCCATCCACTACTGTTCTCGCCTCAATGCCGACTACATCGAATCTGATGAAGAGGTAACACCCATAAGCCTTAATCATCATCTCCGATCATCTCTCACTCTTAATTTCGCAGGCTGCCAACGTCGAGCCCCCAACAACAAGCACTAGTGGCCGGCCGATCATGTATCAACCCCCATCGGCCACTCCGAACTTAGGGCGCGATGCTCCCTCTCCATCGGCTCTCCTCTAGGCGCCCCGGCCGACAGGACAGAAGCGCAAAAAGCTGGTGCATCGCCTTTCTCTCAAGAAGCAGAAAACTAATGCCGATGTCATGGTCACGACGCCACCTACTCCCCAAACAACATCGGCCCCCTCATCTCCTCGGGTATGTGCTAAGTCTTGATATCATTATCTGTTTTCCCATCTTTTTCATCAATTTTATTTTCAGCTCGAGTCATCAGCCCCTGAACCTCAACCTGCTACTGACACCCCTCCAAGCATCGAGCCGATGACTTCTCCAGCCGCTCCAGTTTTAGCACCCAGTCCCCCAAGCCGTTGAGGTTGTTCCTACTACATCGCCTGACATTGGCCGTTCTGAACAACCTACTCATCCACTTGAAGCCGATGTCACCCAAGCTGCCGATGCCCTACCTCAGGTAATCTCTCTATATCCATACTTCACTTTTAACTCTTCACTGATTCTTTTACCGATGTCAATTTGCAGTCCTTAGCCGATTTGTTCTCCTTTGACATCGGCAAGTACTTAGAGGCAGAAGAAGCAACAGCCACTAGCGCGGCAACCAAACCTTCCTTCTCAGCCGATGTGTGCGAGTACTTAACGAATATCATCAGTCGGCTGGAAAATCCGATCGACGCACTAGTGGAAGACTGCGGGCCAATCTGGGCAAGACTTGCAGATATTGAACATCATTTGCCCGAAGAACTCATCGACGCATTGACTCCCATGGCATATCTGGAATCTCACAGATTCAGACTCATCAAGCTCAGGCAGCGCATAGCCGATCGTGCTGACCAACAGAAGATAACCCAAGATATCCAAGACGATCGGCTGTCAGCCCAAACAGAGAAGAAAAAGCTTGATGACATGGTAACTGCCCCTCAAGAGCTCCAATCCAAATTGGACCAACTGAAGAAAAAGGAGGCCGATTTGCTGGCAGAATTTGAAAAAACTCGTAAGGATCTTGAAACAATAGACTCCCAGCTCATCGGCCTGCCACAAGCTATACAAGATCAAGAGGCTAAGGTTACAGCAACGGTGTGTCAAGTCGTTCATCGGCGCAAAAATTTGAAGACCATCCCGGGCTCTGATGAAGACGACATTCGTGCTATCAATGAGATTGACCAGATCCGCCTGCGCGCGATCGGAACAATTCAAAACTTTTTGTAAAACCTTGATACTAACGACTGATGATTTCCAGACATGCCGATTAACTTTTACTGTAATATAATCTAATCGGCTCTGTTGCCTGTTTCTTTCAATTGTCCCTTAGTATTTTTGTCTTTGATCTAAAGGCGATATCAATTGATATCGGCTATCTTTAGGTGATGCAAAAACATCGGCTTTCTGAACTGTTTTAGAAATCGGCCGCATCCAGCCGATTCAGGAGTTAATCCAAACGCTCGGATAGTACTTCTTGAGATATTTCCCATTAAGCGCTTTAGCAAACTCCGTCCCCCCAAGATCTTCTAGTATATAGGCATTACCAGGCACACAACGATTAATCCGATAGGGCCCTTCCCAATTAGGCGACCACTTTTCAAACTTATTATCTCTGGACCCGATCGGCAAAATCAATTTCCACACAAGATCTCCCTTAGCAAACGATTTATTCACCACCTTTCTGTTATAATGCCTAGCTGCCTTAGCTTTATTTTCCTTGATCCTCTCCAGCGCCCTTAACCGATTCTAAGCCAAATCTTCAAGTTCATCTGTCATTAAGTTATAATAATCATCGGCTGTCAATTGATTCTACAAAGAAACCGTCCTGGAGGCGATGTTAGTTTCCCAAGGTAGATCCGCCTCATGTCCATACACCAACTGATAAGGTGGTACTCGAGTAGATCCATGACATGCCATCCGATAGGCCCACAATGAATCAGCTAATGTAGTATGCCATCGTCATGGCTGTTCATCAATCTTTTGCTTGATCAATTTGATCAAACTCTTATTAGAAGCTTCCGCCTATCCATTAGCCTGAGCATAATAAGGCGATGAATTCAATAACTTGATTCCCATACTGGCAGCAAACTGTTGAAACTCATCGGATACGAAAATAGATCCCTGATCGGTAGTTATCGTCTGAGCAATTCCACACCGATAAATTATGTGTTCCTTTACAAACTCGATCGCTTCTTTGGACGTAACTTTCTTTAGAAGAATCGCTTCTACCCACTTTGTAAAATAATCTGTCGCTGCCAATATGAATTTATGTCCCTTACTCGATGGAGGATAAACCTGGCCGATCATGTCAATTCCCCATCCTCTGAACGGCCACGGTTTGATGATAGGATTCATAGCCGATGTTGGTGCTCACTGTATATTTCCAAACTTCTGACAATCTTGACATCCTTTATAGTACCTAGAGCAATCTTCCAGCATTGTCGGCCAAAAGTATCCTACTCTTCTCAGCAACCACTTCATCTTATGAGCCGATTGATGAGTCCCACAAACGCCGTCATGCACTTCGCACATAACCACTTTGGCTTCTTCCAAATTCAGGCATCTCAGCAGAACTCCTTCAAAAGTCCGATAATATAAGTCCCCATCAAGCAACACATATTTAGTAGCTTTATACTGAAGCTTCGTAGAAACCGATTGCGACGGATTTTGCAGATAACCAATTATTTCCTGTCTCCAATCATCGGCTTTATCCTGAATATCATTATCGGCTATTTCACCTTCAACTTGCTTATTCAGCCGATAACCCAAAGCAATTTGTGCAAGATCATTGGCTTCTAAATTCTGTTCTCTAGGGATATGATCCACTGATACCATCTTGAAATCCTTCAACAAATCTGTACACTCCTCATAATATGATCTCAAAACATCATCCTTGCACTCATATTCCCCAGACAACTGCTTGATCACCAACAAAGAATCACCAACTATCTGTATGATATCGGCTCCGATCTCCTTTAAAAGCTGAAGTCCTTTTAATACCGCCTCGTATTCCGCTTGATTATTAGTCCGATAAGGTTTAATTGTAAAAGCAAACTCAAAACTTGCCCCCCAAGGCGACACAATGACCAATCCGATACCAGATCCATGCTTGCACACTGATCCATCAAAAAACAAAGTCCATGGGATCGGCTCCACATAATCTTCATGAACCCCTCTATGTTGCACAATGAAATCGGCCACCGCTTGTCCCTTGATCGCTTTAGCCTATTCATATCTCAAGTCAAACTCGGTCAAGGCAAAGATCCATTTACCAACTCGCCCTTTTAAAACTGGAGCCGACAACATGTATTTTACCACATCGGCCTTGCAAACCACCGTGCACTCAGCCGATAGGATATAATGCCTTAACTTTGTGCATGAGAAATATAGACAAAGGCATAATTTCTCCACCGCAGGATATCTAGTTTCAGCATCCAAAAGCCTTCTGCTTAGATAGAACACGACTCGCTCCTTGCCTTCAAACTCTGGAATTAAAACAGACCCGATGGATTTCTCATCGGCTGATAAGTACAATTTGAACGGCACTCCTTTCTGTGGCGGAATCAGAACAGGTGGGGAACTCAAATAACTCTTAATTCCATCGAATGCCTTCTGCTGATCTGGCCCCCACACGAACTCTTGATCGGCTTTCAATTTTAACAACGGGGTAAAAGATTCAATTCTCCCTGACAAATTTGATATGAATCTCCTTACAAAATTAATCTTGCCGATCAATGACTATAACTCTGTCTTGTTGCTTGGTGGCTCTGTAGTCTTAATGGCTCTGATACTTCATTGACTAACTTCAATTCCTCGCTCATGAACCATAAAACCCAAAAACTGCCCAGCCGATACACCAAAAGCGCATTTATTAGGATTCATCCTTAGTCTGTATTTCTTAGCCCTTTCCAGCACTTTTCGCAAATCGGCTATATGGCTTTCCTCACTCTTAGACTTAACCACCACATCATCGATGTAAATTTCCACTAACAAGCCGATGAGATCATGAAATATATAATTCATCGCCCTCTGGTAAGTCGCACCGGCACTTTTTAACCCAAACGTCATTACTACCCACTCATATAAGCCGATAGCTCCAGGACATTGAAACGCAGTCTTATGTATATCTTTTTCAGCCATAAAAATCTGATTGTATCCTGGATTGCCGTCCATGAAGCTAATAATCTTGTGGCCTGATGCTGCATCCACCAATAAATTTGCTATCGGCATCAGGTACTCATCCTTGGGGGTAGCTTTATTTAAATCCCGGAAATCGATACATATCCTCAATTTTCCATTCTTCTTTTCTACCAGGACAATATTAGAAACCCACTCAGCATATTGGCATGGCCTTATAAACTTGGCATCATATAGCCTTGTAATCTCTGCTTTGGTTGGCTCATATAATTCTGCCTTAAATCTTCTTGGAGCCTGTTTGAACGGTCGATATCCTAGTTTAATGGGTAGCCGATGTTCAGCAATTGATCAGCTTAATCCTGGCATCTCATGATACTCCCAAGCAAAACAATCCTGATACTCCTTCAACAGTGTTATCAATTCTTCTTGAAGTTTAGGGCATAACTTTTTGCTTATGTACGTCGGCCTTGGCCTATCTCCTGGTCCTATGTCGATCTCCTCTAAATCATTGGCCAACGTAAACCCTTGTCCCAATTTCCCTTTGAAATCTTCAATGGATCCCATTAGAGTAACAACTCAGAGCCGACTTGCTGAATCGGCTATATCCCTTGGCTGGTGACCTTAAGATAATCTCCTTCCCACATTTTTCCGGACAGACAATCAACACCATCTGCTTCCCAAACCAGCAAATCGGTCATTGCAATGTTGGTTGACCGATCTGCTAGGACTACCTCGACTTGATCTCCTTGCCACTGGATTAAACATTGATGCATCATCGAGGGCACGCAACATTTCGCGTGAATCCAATCCCTGCCAAGAAGCAGACTATATGATCCTTTTCCATCGATAACAAAAAACGTGGTAGGTAATGTCTTGTTTCCCACTGTCAACTCCACGTTCAATACGCCTTTCGCCTCTGATGAATTTCCACCGAAGTCTTTTAGCACCATATTCGTCTTGATCAAATCTTCGGCAGTTTTCCCCAATTTTTGAAATGTAGCACGAGGCATTAGATTAACAGCTGCTCCCCCATCAACTAGCATCTTTGTCATCGGCTTCCCATTCACATAGCCCTTGATATATAATGGCTTTAAGTGCCGATGCTCTGATTCCTCAGGTTTATCAAATATAGCCTGATTGGGTTGCAATGTTAGCTGAGCGAAAACTTCTTCATTGCCGTCCTCATCTGATGAAAGTGCTTTATAGTCCCGAGGCAAAAAGAAAACCATGTTTACTGGAGCCGATGGATCTTCATCGTCCTTCCTCTTCACACGCCATACTCGTTTAGTTCTCTTGTGACGATGATCGGCCTCTTCCTGATCTTGCCTCTGTTCTTCTTGTTGCTCTCGGTGTCGTAGCCGTTGTGCCCTTCTCTTCTGATTTTTTGTGAATATTCCGCTAGGACACCACTGAGGATTTTGGACTTGTTTTTCATGTATTTTTTCATCATTTTCTTCAAAGAATTCTTGATGGATCAGCCCCAATCGGCTGTGTACCGACGTTCGTCTTTCAAGTGGCCGATCTTGTAAAAACCTTTCCTGCTGAGCTTGCCGAGACCCTATATTATTGCATTCAGGGCAATCTTCAATTGATGGCAATCTCATCCCTTGATCCTAGCAGAAACGGAAGAACGGGCAATTCCAATGTGGATTATATCTTTCCATGTCCAGCTCGATCCACTGTTCTTCGTACTTTGAATATTTCTCTATCATGCCCGATGTAGTAATCCTAGATCTGTATCCTCGATGCCTTCCTTCATCGGCTTGAGTCCTTGACGACGATCCCGCATAAACCATGTTCACGGGGAACGGGTGTCCGTCGATCTTTATCGGCTTTTTGTCTTCGAATTTGATCCTCCCTTGTTCAACAGCCGATTGAATTTGTTGCCGAAAAACTTTGCACTCGTTGGTGTGATGTGATATCGTATTGTGCCACTTGCAATATCTCTTCTTCTTCAGTTCTTCGACCAATGGAATTACGTGGTTTGGCGGAAGTTGTATCTATTTCTCTTGTAACAGTAAATTGAAGATTTTATCGGCTTTATTAATGTCAAAATCATACCGTTCTTCCTTGCCGATGTCCTTGACCCACGGGCATGATATTGATTTCTTGTTCCTAGCCCACTCCGCCAATCCGACTTCAGCATCGGATTCTTTGTCTGAGTCCGATGAATAAACCTGTATCTGAGCAACCCTTCTCTAATATTTATCCTTTTTCGCCTCCTGAAATCGGCTTTCATGAGCCGATACCTTCTGTACCAGGTGCGCCAGGGATTCGAACTCCTGTGATGAAAACCTCTCTTTAATCGGCGCCAAGAGGCCCTGGAAAGCCAAATTGGTTAGATGTCCATCGCTCAGGTTCAAACTGTAACATCGGTTTCTAACATCCCGAAATCGCTGAATATATTCCGGTACTGTTTCATCTGGTCTCTCTCTAACCGATGTTAGATCTATCAATCTCATCTCATGGATCCCAGCAAAGAAGTATTTGTGAAACTGTTTTTCTAGATCGGCCCATCCCCAAACTGAATTCGGTGGTAATGAAGAGAACCATGTAAAAGCCGATCCAGATAGCGACAAGGGGAAGAACCTAACTCTCAGAGCCTCTTCAGCCGATGCCTCTCCGCACTATGCCATGAATCGGCTAATGTGCTCTACCGTAGATGTGTTGTCTTGCCCTGAGAACTTAGAGAAATCCGGGACTCTATATCGGTGTGGTAATGGGACTCTGTCGAACCACTCAGGATATGGATGCCGATACATAAATGTTTGCTCCTTGGGCTTGATCCCAAATTGTTCCCTCACTATCTCTGCAACCCTTGCCGACAAATCTTCTTCCCATGGGATCTCCTACTGATATTGTACGGGTGGAGTTGGTTGCCGATTCTATCTAGGATATTCTCTCTGGTAACTACCTGGATTGGCCCCACCTCCTGGATAATTTTGTTGATATCCCCCATAATAAGCAGACCGATGGTATCCAGCAGGAATATCCTGTTGCCCCCTAGCCTGGTTCTGCGCAAACAGGTTTTCCGGTATGTCTCTGTTTATCCCATAAGTAACCTGATTTGGCTCCGTCTTTGGCGGGAGATATACAGGACCTCGAGTAGGCTCTTGAACAATTGATCCGTCCACTGTCTTCTTTATGAGGTTATGAAGCGTGTTCACCAGGATCCCGGATTGATTGATTAATGCGTGATGTACTGCTTCATTCACCATCTCCTGTAAGGGTTTTACTGGTGGACTTTCAGGTGGTGTGCGGCTCGATTCTCCAACCAGAACTGGTTTCGGAAACTAAGATTTTTGAATCGGCCCTTGTCTTGTCATGCTGAAGGATTCCAAGCAAAGCTTCTGAAAATTGGCCATATTTTGCTCGACTTGCTGTTTTTGTTCTTCAATTAAATCTTCCATGTTGACCGGAATTACATTATCTATTTTGATTTCTTTTCCGGCCATGTTGTAAATCCGTTTGAGACTTTGTGTTGAAACTTCGTGTCCCACCAGGTGTGCCAAAAACGTGTTGACGCCAAAAACCGCTGGGGGCCGACGATCTGGTTCAGCGTCTGGAGATACGCGAAGGCCTGGGAGATTTGCTTCACTCCAGTGCAGGTCCTAAAATCTTGAGGTTCGTAGGCGTGCCAGTCAATTTGACCCTGCAATTGACAAGGAGATAAAAAAAATATTAGATCAATGAGCCAATCGGCTGGAAGCCGATCTGGACTCGTCTCATCGGCCGATGGCCGATATAAACGGTAGCACTTATACACTGACTGGAAGCCGATGATGGCATGAACCGTAACTAATAATGATAAGCAAATACCAAATTAGCCGATCGCCGAAGGCATACTTGAAAATCGGCTGTAAACTAATAAAATAAATAGGCAGAATGCATAAATAAATAGATTGAATAAACTTCAGCCGATTGCAATAGTAATTGCTAGCATCACTCCAAAGGTGTTGCCCGCGCTCGTGCCCGGGCCCTTGCTCGTGCCCGTGCCCGAGTCCTCGCCTGCTGTCCGTGCCCGTGTCCGGGCCCTTGCTCGTGCCTATGCCCGAGTCCTCACCTGCTCTTCGTGCCCGGGTCCTTGCTTGTGCCCGGGCCCTCGCCACAGGGAAAGACCGAGATATGCAATTTTGTGCCGCCCCGACTTGGCAGCAATTTTCTAAATATGTTTGTAACAAATCGGTTGGATATAAAGATAACTTATTGGCTAAACACTCCAATAAAACATCGCATAAAACCCATCGGCTTATTAAGAGTAAAGTTATTACCAACAGTCTAGTAGATCGGACCCAACCGTTGCAGCACAGACTGATGATGATAACAAGACCTCGATGGGCTGATAGATCTAATGCGATCGTGATGTAAAACATGATAACTTATCGGCTATACATCCCGATAAGACGCTTGCGCAAAAAATATCAACCTAGCAGGAACGATTTTTCACTGGCAGTTTAGTAGGTCAGACCCAACCAATGTAGCACAAACTGATGATAAATCGCTCCCAGTAAGCCGATACGATCTGCGCACGCGTTATATGATATACCTAATCGATCTATGAGATCAAACTAAACTGATGCAGCCATAGACAAAATAGATATATTGTGGTAAGCCGTCCACCGTGAACCGACTAGAATATCGGACTTAACCGAGGAAGTCCTAGCCGGTGCGGTGGCCGGGGTGACGAGACTTACCCTCTCGCAGGAGGTCGAACTTAACCGATGCAACCCGGCTCGAGAAGCAAGAACCCGTCGAAGGAGTGGCGATGCGCCGAAATTGTATTGATCTGATTGATGTAGATAGATTACAAAGCACCCAGGCATACGTATTTATACCCCAAGTTGATATGAGTCCTTATTGGACACGGTACACGATTTCCGAATTACAGAAGGAAACATTAACAGGACCCGACCGGACACGAGATCAAGTTTCCTAAAGATAAAATATTAATTTGCCTAATTAATAATCTGCCATACTGCGGTCTTCACGGCTCTTTCCTGGATTCGACTTCCTTCTGGTTCAACCTCCGTTAGTTAACAGCAACTTTCTTCTTAGCCGAATCTGATACAGAGCCATTCCAAATTTTGGCGTTAAAAGTTTGCCGCGTTGGATGTTGTTTGAAGATATCCGCGGCGTTGCCGAGTCTGTACGGGAGATTGACGATCTCTCCCCTTGTTTGCCTGATCTTGGCCGGCTCAAGGCCGAGTCCAAGTTGAATACCGAAGGAGAGAGTTGTCCTATGACCCGGGCAAGTGGAAGATTGCCATAGCATGTCAATGATGGTCGCTGCAGCATCGTGTGGGCCGACTGGCGTGGAGTCGGCTGTTTTCCCGGTAGATCGGATCGAGTCCGAGTTGGCCAGGGTGAGTTTGCCGAGCTTGTTGGCGACGAAGTCGAGGCTTCTGAACATGATCATGTCTCCAAGGGAGAAGCCGGTGCCGTCGACTCCGGTTGTCGAATTCATCGAGCTTGTTGAGATTGATCGCGGTGAAGCACCTACCTGGCGTGCCAACTGTCGATGTTTTACACCAGCAATAAATATATAGGCCTACTCGTCGGCCCGAAACTTGATGGACTGCAAAGGAACAAGAAAGGTTTATACTGGTTTAGGCCCTCGAGATGAGGTAATACCCTATATCCAGTTGTGGTGTATTTCCTTTGAGGATGTATGATAGTGATTCTTGTGAACCTCCATGATTCTGCCCTCATGGGGCGCCCTGCCTCCCCTAATATACTGGGGGACAGGGTTACAAAGTCGTAGTCCTAGTCGGACTACGACCAAGGGATCTCCTCCTAGAGATATAACTTGTCCAACTAGGACTATATCTTCCTTATCGTACAAGGTTAAGATTGTCGAGTGCTATCATATCTCTAATTACAAGGCTGGACCCATCCTTTTTCCAAGTGGCCCAATAGCTTCCCATGAGGTACCCTGGGCCCATGGCACCGACAACGATCATGGTGGAGGGTCCACCTTGATGCTCCAGCATCACTCTAGGCCCCTGGTGCTGTCCCTGGTTGTGAAGGTGATGAGGACATCACTAGGTCGAATATGACCATAGCTACCTTATGTATTCATCAACCAAAGGTGAATGCTTTCTACGTAAGATTTACGCGTTATATATTTGAACAGCCATTACTGCACCATGAGTTTTGTGTGTTCTTGTTTGCAGAGATACTTGCTCGGATGAAGGGAAAAAGACCGAGTGCAAGAAATGCATGGATGATCAAAGAAGTTGATTGGGGACCAAACCAAGACCTTATCCAAGTCTACTCCTACATCACCATGTCACTTTTGGTCCATAGAAGGCAAGAGATGAAGTTCTATATGTTTTGGATTCGGATTCAGGCCTCCTGATAGCATCAACTTCAAACGGATCTAGCTGCTGATCCAGAAGGAATTTTGGGGCCCATGAGTACTTGTTGGAAAGCTTATGGAGTCTACTTTCAGATGGTTTTGGTTCCATATCAAAATTCCTCCTGAGCTCTCCGGAATCATTAAAACAAGACACGTACCTCTTCTAGTCCGAGTCTGTTTTTGGCCTTGGGCCTTGTAATTGTAAGGGGTGTGCGCCCTAGGGTTAACCCTAGGACGTCCCAACTCATATATATTCAGTAGCCGTCATCATTTAGAGGTGGGTTTTTCTTAGATTAATCTGTCTGTGAACAGTTTCGCCGTTTATCGGCTTGTGAGACCCCAACTTCGAGAGTTTAATCATTCATCTGCAAGTGAGTTGCAATCTTTCTTGTTCTTGCTTGTGTTCTTCGATTCGCATGTAAGGATAAGCCTTTGTGGCAAGGTCAACCGGGCAGCACATGGTTGATAACGAGAGGAGACGTGGTGCAGCGATTGCAAGGTTCGGGTCTTGGTGATCAGAAGCCAGATCGTGAGTGTCAATTCTCCACCAAATCGAGAGTTATCCTTACCTAACGGAAGATCGGGCACCCCGTTGCCATCAAGTGGTATCAAAGCGAAGGTTGCCCGTTAGGTATCATTCTGTTCCGTCCTGTTTTCAATCTTTGTTTACTATACCTAGAGTCCAGAAAAAGCCAGAAAAACAAAATTGGTAGTCGTAGGTTTTTCCCTGCCTACAACCCCGTTTAGCCTTTTGCATAATTCTATTTCAGAGTCCGTAGTGTTGAGTTTGTGTCCTAGGTCGAGTTCGGTTGCTGGCTTAGATTGTATTTGAGTCCAGTTTGTGATCCATCCACCGCACCCCCACAAACCCTACAACTCCATCCACCTGATCCTGAATCGGCCTCCACCAAAACACTGATACGGAGGACCTTCCTTGAAACAGCCATAACTTTCGCATACGGACTCGGAATTAGGCAAATAA
The DNA here is from genome assembly GCA_003991445.1 of Oryza meyeriana var. granulata. NCBI lineage: Eukaryota > Viridiplantae > Streptophyta > Magnoliopsida > Poales > Poaceae > Oryza > Oryza meyeriana. The sequence continues at coordinate 234,919 of RYFJ01000967.1, forward strand.
ATAGTCTACAGATATCTACAAAAAAATTCCCATCCGCTACTGCCCACTTCATCAGGTTTGCCAAAATCAGTTTTTCAAAATTCAGCCCGGAAAATTGGGTTTCCGCACTTCAAAGTTCTAGCACGCTTTTTCAAGCATGCTTGTGTATTTCTACAGACCACACCTTATATCAGGCTGAGCTATCACCTCCTGAGGTTCTTGTTCCTATGCTCCTAGTTGAGGAAAACATATCAGAAAAATAAAAGAAAAATAAAAAAAAGGTGTGAAAGAAGAGAAAAAAAGGATAAAAAAGAAAAAAAGAAGAGGAGCACATAGGACACACCAGGGAGCCATCTGTGGTTGTATTTTTGCCTTGTCCTTACTTCCTTGCTGCTGTCCTTTCATACTTATTTGTCCCTTGTTTTATCACATCTGGTTTAGAACACGTTTAGGCCAGTAATTAGGACAAGTGCTTTGGACATTTATTCAGCATTACTATCTGTTATTGAATTGTGTGCTACTAACATATTTGGCCTCCCAAGCTCCACATATATACTTCTGGTCAGCACGGTCTCGACCCTTGCAATCTCTGGATCACGCCCTCAAGGTATCATGAACCAGCCATCAGTTGTACCATCCTTTGCTCGCTAGTCTCAGAACCTTGTAAGAGCTCGGTAAGGTGCGTCTATTTACGAGTGTCCACTATCCATGCATAGTAGTATTTGATAGGGATAATTCCTTTGTGTTTTCTCTGTCTTCTTGCTAACAATGCCATTTGACGAAATGGCGAAGTGCGTTCTTCGTGGCGAGATGCAAGGCTACATGGACCAGATGATGAAGGGGGTGAATGAAACCATTCTGAAGGGGGTCAACGCTGCTCTTGCTAAGCAGAACATAAACCACATGCTTGAGAGTCTGGACAGAGGAGTAGCCACGCTGGCTGGGAGGATTGATGAATTGGAGACCCATCGGCCACCCTCCGGAGATGATGCCAACTAGGACATGATGTATGATGACGATGGAGACGATGGAGAGGTTGACCGGCGAGCAATAGAAGAGGCACGACTACGTCAACGCCTTCGCCGAAATCGTCAAGGTAGGGGAAGATCGAGCACCCCGTTGCCATCAGAAGGCCATGGGCCCCGGGTACCTCATGAGAAGCATTAGGGCCACTCGGACAGAGGATGGGGCTAACCTTGTAATTACGGATACAATAAGACTCGGCATACATTACCTTGTATGACAAGGAAAGGATATAGTCCTAGTCGGGCACGTTGTATTCCACGAAGGAAATCCCTTGGTCAGAGTCCGACTGGGCTTCCTATATGGGGAGGCAGGGTGCCCCCTGAGGGCAACTGAGACTATCTCATCAGAGAAACCTCAAAGGCAATACACAGCAGCTGGAAGTAGGGTATTACCTCACCTCGAGGGCCTGCACCAGGATAAATCGTTTCATGTTCCTTTGCAATCCATCAAGTTTAGGTCTCACGAGTAGCCCCATATTATTATTGCTGATATAAAACATCGACAGTTGGCGCGCCAGGTAGGGGTTTCGTCGAGATCATTGTCATCAAGCCTGATAGATCGAACCACCGGAGTCGACGGCATCAAGTTCAACCCCGAACAAGCGATTAGCTTTGGGAGCCTTGACATTATCGCTAATAAACATGGCAACCTCACCCTGACCGACTCAGATTCAACCCGATCATCCAGGAATCAGGCCGACTTCGTGCTAGTCGGCTTACTCAATGCTACAGCCCTCCTCGGTGACTTGCTGCGGTGATTTCCAAGACCTACGAGCCTAGGGACAACTCCTTTTCGCAGTGTTAGACTCGGACTTGGTCTTGAGCCAACCAAGATTAGGCTAGGGGAGGAGGAGATCGTCAATCTCCCATTCAGACTTGGCAATGCCACGGATAACTTCAATCTAACTCTGATGCGGCTGATCCAATCCCTTGGAATTTGACTCGGATACCGGCTAGAGCCGCTCGAGATTGGATCAAGGAAGGTCGGAGTTGTTATTACCCCCCTGAACTACTCCGACTCTGACTCAGAATCGAATAGCAGCTCAAGAAGCTTCTCTCCTCCGCGCGAAGTGTTCATGGCATCAAAGGGATCAACCCCAAGGCAAGATGCACGCTGACTATGTGACCAGCAAGAGGAGGAAGCCCGCCGACTGCGTGAGCAACAAGAGGATGACGCACGAGGCCTGCAAGCTGAGGGTGACACTCGTAACGACAACTTGCACAAGGCTGGGCGGACTGCTCAGCAAGAGATCCTCCAAACCCATGTCGGCGACCACGACATCTTCATGACACCACAGCAGAATGTCATGGCTGTTGCCACACTGCTAGACACCTTGCAATTCAGGCCTGACCACCAGGCTACCCCGACTATTGCAAGGATCAAGGTAATGATCACCGCTGCAGCTTGCCAGCAGCAACAATAGCCTAGAGACACTCTTGTAGTATCAAATAAGATGGCCTTAGATACTGCGGTCTCATTTGGCTCAGCACGACACCGAGCAGCTAGCTCTGGTTAGCTCCACTCGGAGTCCCACCATACGTCTCTCGGCAACCGAAGGAATGACCGATGGCGTGATCACTGTGAGAAGCGCTGTGACACCAGGATGCCCGAGGACGACTATGCTAGGATCTCCGCCACGACATCAACGCTCGATGCCGGGCACGCGAGGAGGATGAACGCCGTCAACTAGAAGACGAGCATGAGCGCTTCGGCCTCCACCACGAGCGGTTTAATCGCCGCAGTCGGAGTTGGAGCCCTCACCTAAATGAAGGAGTTCCAGTGTTCACCCATGAACTACAACAAGTTGACTAGCAATCCGGCTTCAAGCTGACTGGTATAGAGAAGTAAGATGGCAAGACCAACCCGGAGTCCTAGCTGACCGTGTACACCTCGGCGATACGAGCGACTGGAGGTGATCACAAGGCCATGGCTAACTACCTGCCAGTTGCCTTGACCGACTCAGCAAGAACGTGGCTGATGGGGCTTCTTAGGCGGGGAACTCCATGAACGCTTCATTGCAAACTTCCGAGTAACCTATATATGGAGGCCATGGGCCCCCGGGTACCTCATGAGAAGCTGCTGGGCTACTCGGAGAGAGGATGGGCCTAACCTTATAATCAGGGATATAATAGGACTCAGCATACATAACCCTGTATGACAAGGGAAGGATATAGTCCTAGTCGGGAATGTTGTATTCCTAGAAGAAAATCGCTTGGTCGGCGTCCGACTGGGATTCCTACGTTGTAACCCTATCCCCCGGTATATAAGGGGAGGCAGGGCGCCCCCTGAGGGCAGAATCACCAGAGATAGATAAAATCTCACCAGAGAAACCTCAAAGGCAATATACCACAAGTGGACATAGGGTATTACCTCATCTCAAGGGCTTGAACTAGTATAAATTGTTTCATGTTCCTTTGTAGTCCATCAAGTTTAGGTCTCACAAGTAGCCCCATATTATTATTGCCAATACAAAACATCAATAGTTGGCACACCAGGTAGGGGCTTCGTCGAGATCATCTTCATCAAGCCTGATGGATCCAATCAAGGGAGTCGATGGCATCAACTTCTTCCCTGGGCAAACAATCAGCTTCAGGAGCCTCGACTTCATCGCCGACGAATTCGGCAACCTTACCCTATCCGACTCGGATTCGATCTGATCGCCCAGGGATCAAGCCGACTCCTCGCTAGTCAGCCCACATAACACTATGGCAACCCTCGTCGACTTGCTATGGCAATCTTCAACATGCTCGAGTCTAGGGACAACTCTTTCTTTCAGTGTTTGACTCGGACTCAGACTTGAGCCGGCCAAGAACGGGCTAAGAAAGGAGGAGATCGTCAATCTCCCATTTGGACTCGGCAACGCCATAGATAACTTCGATCTGCATATGATGCGGCAAACCCGATTGTTGATGTTTTACACCGGCAATATGAATATAGGGCTATTCGTTGGATCGAAACTTGGTGGACTGCAAAAGAACACAAGGGGTTTATACTGGTCCAGGCCCTCGATGTGAGGTAATACCCTATGTCCAGTTGTGGTGTATTTCCTTTGAGGATGTATGGTGATGGTTCTGATGAACTTGATGGTTCTGCCCTCAAGGGGCGCCCTGCCTCCCCTTATATACTAGGGGACAGGGTTATAAGGTAGGAGTCCCAGTTGGATTATGACCAAGGGATCTCCTTCTAGAGATATAACGTGCCCGACTAGGACTGTATTTTCCTTATCGTTCAAGGCTAAGTCTGTCAAGTTCTATCATATCTCTCATTACAAGGCTAGGCCGATCCTCTGTCCGAGTGGCCCATATGTTTGTCATGAGGTACCCAGGGCCCATGGCCCCCACAACAGCCCCTGAGACCTTCATAGTTGAGTCACAGCTGATGCCGAGTGCTCATCCTCCATGGTGAAGTATTCTCGAGTGCATTGCTCCCGAGTACTCTTTGTCCGAGTGCTTCTTCTCCCGAGTCCTGCTTCATGTCAGCTGGCAGCAAGGCTATGAAGGGCTCCATGTAGAAATATGAATAGTGTGCATCGAATAGATGCACCTATTAAGTGTAGCCCCTGACTTTGTGCTTAATTGTGAAACAATTAAACATAAAGTCAAAGATCTTTAACCTTGTAGTCTTTCCAGAGTTGTGCACTACTAGTATATGAGACTCTTCAGCATCATGTTAGCCGGAATGATTTTTTATAGTCTTTCCCGAGTAGTATATCACTCGGAAGTTAGACTCTTCAGCTTCATGTCAGCTAGAATGAGTTTTGCTCATGGAAATTTTGGCCAAGTATATAGGCCGAGTACCACTTTATGGATCTTAACCCAATACGTGGTCAGGTGTACTTGAGAGATACCTGCATCCCCAATTTTAATGGAGACCAGCTTGTGATCCTTATAAGGATGTATCGTCAATACCTGGTAAATAATGTAGATACCCGAATGTATACACTCGGCTATAGGCTTAGCATGAAGCATATATAATTATTTGATCGGTTTCTGTAGGTAGCACCAGCACTATGATTTTTACACAGCCAGCGAGCGGCCCAGATAGAGCGTGCTACTATAGAAACTCATGTCTTGTGGCCTAGTACCGAATTTGTAGGCCCAAGCCCACTTATCAGCACAGACTCTATAAAGGCGGGGAGAGAGAAAAGATTCCCTCATCTTCTCTAATCCACCAATCGCTTCGTCTTCCAACTTCCGCGCCGAAATTTCGCACCTTGGCTCACTAGGGTTCGCCATTGCTAGCTCTTCCCTCTCGAAACTTGGGCGATCCCGCTTCTCTGCATCCATTCCAAGCCCTCAGTAGCATTTCCCCCAAATCTCCTCGCCTCTAGCAATGGCAAGAGCTTCAGGAATCCTGGAGGTGTCTAATGAGGCTTGGCCGACTTCAGATTGTGGCTTGACCAAGTTGAAGTACTTGGAGAAACAGCTGAGATTGCAGAGCCGTGAGGTCATCAATTGGCATCTGGCTAAAGGGGAATCGATCCCGGCGCCCCAAGGTGGTGAGACTGTAGTCTTCGCCTCATTCTTTGACTGGGGTCTGTCTCTTCCTTCTTCGGATTTCTTGCGCCAACTTCTTTCTTTTTACAAGCTAGAGCTAGTAAATCTGAACCCCAACTCCATTCTACAAATATCTATATTTGCAACTTTGTGTGAATGCTTTCTGGGTGTGGAACCCTATTTCAATCTATTCTGATACTTGTTCCACATCAAGCCTCAGCCCTCTAAGAACAAAGTCTAGGTGATAGGGGGAGCCGGTCTTTAGCTTAGGAATGAGATGAAGAAGATCTATCTTCATATTCCCTTGAAATCTTCCCTTAAGGGTTGGCATAAAGAGTGGTTCTATTGCTCTAATCCTGAACCACGTCTGCCCCTTTTCACTTGTTTGTCCCTAGAGGTTATGCCCAGCTGGTCATCTGTTCCAAGCTTTGAGGAGATGGGCCAAGTATATGTGTTGATTGATAAGATTGACAAGCTAAAGAGTGCTTGTTTGACTGGCCCCTGGGTGGCTAGACATTTCCTGACCCGGCGTATCAGGCCACTGAAGCTAAGAAGCCACTTCGGCTGGGATTACCAAGGGAAAAATGATCCCAGCCAAGAATACCTAGATCTGACTGACAAGCATAAGGTGACTGACATCTTGCTCAGTTATTTTGCCAGCGGGGTGGTCGAGACTGAAGATGCAGAGCGTGCCATCGTGGCTTATAGCACAAAAAGGCCTCGTCCAAAGGTAATATTGTGGAGGCCATGGGCCCCAGGTACCTCATCACAAGCATATGGGCCACTCGGATAGAGGATGGGCCTGGCCTTGTAATTAGAAATATGATAGAATCCGGTAGACTTAGCCTTGTACGATAAGGAATATACAGTCCTAGTCGGGTAGGTTATATCTCTAAGAGGAGATTCCTTGGCTGAAATCTAGTTGGGACTCCTATCTTGTACCCCTGTCCCCCAGTATATAAGGGGAGGCAAGGCGCCCCCGGAGGGCAGGACAACACATAAGCTCATAGAAGCAAACACACATCCTCAAAGGAATACACCACAACTGGACGTAGGGTATTACCTCACATCGAGGGCCTGAACCAATATAAACCTCCTCGTGTTCCTTTGCAGTCCACTGAGTTTCGATCCGACGAGTAGCCCTATATTCATATTGCTGGTGTAAAACATCGGCAGTTGGCGCGCCCAGTAGGGGCTTCGGCGAGATCTACATCTACAAGCTCGATGGATCCAACTACCGGAGTCGACGGCGGCAAATTCTCCCCGGGGGACACAATAACTTTCAGAAGATTCGACTTCGTCACTGACCAGATCGGCAATCTCACCTTGGCCGATGCAGACTTGATCCAACTAGCCAAGGAACCAGCTGACTCCCCGCTAGTTGGCACACAAGACATTGCAGCCACCCTCGTCAATTTGCTGCGGCGATCTACCACCTACTCGGGTCTCGGGACAACTCTCTCCTTCGACGTCCGACTCGCACTCAACCTCGAGCTGACTCAGGTCGGGCTAGGAAGGGGAGAGATTGTCAATCTCCCATGCAGACCCGGTAGCGCCGCGGATCTACATCCCACGCGGCAGACGCGATCCCCTACGGTTCAGTTTGGACGTGGCTCAGAGCCGCTCCAGATTGGATCTAGGGAGGTCGGAGTCGTCCTAACTCTGATCAACTACTCGAAGTCCGACTCCAAGTTGGACAATGGTTCGAACACCAGTTTGGACACTAGTATGGCGAGTTTCCTTCTGCCACAAGAGATCTTCATGGCTTCAACCCCTCCACCGGAGGTGCGCCGACGACAAGAGGAGCAAGCAGAGGAGGCACGCTGGCTATGGCAACAGGAGGAGGCCGAGGCTCGCAACGACGAGCTACGCAGGGCTAGGCGAACTGCTTAGCAATAGATCCTCCAGACTCGAGTCAGCGACCACGACGTCTTCGTCACGCCTGAACAGAACACCGTGGCCGCTGTAACCCTACTGGACACGCTCTAGCTCAGGCCTGATCATCAGGCCACCCTGACAATAGCCAAGATCAAGGCGATGATTATAGCTACTGCCTGTCAACAGCACCAGCAGTCAGGCGACACACTTGTACCGAACAACCGGTCGGGCTCCCTAGCGGCAGTCTTGTCCGCATCAGCATGATGCCGGGCGGCCGGCTCTTGTCAGCCGCTGTGGAGGCCATGGACCCCGGGTACCTCATCACAAGCATATGGGCCACTCGGATAGAGAATGGGCCGAGTCTTGTAGTTAGAGATATAATAGCACCCGGTAGGCTTTGCCTTGTATAATAAGGAATGTATAGTCTTAGCTAGGTAAGATCTATCTTTAAGAAGGAAATCCCTTGGCCGTATCCGGCTGGGATTCCTATCCTGTACCCCGGCCCCCAGTATATAAGGGGAGGCACGGCGCCCCTTGAGGGCAGAGAACAACACAGAAGATCATTGATCGACATAACCCCTCAGAGGAATAACACCACAACTGGACGTAGGGTATTACCTCACATCGAGGGCCTGAACCACTATAAAATCTCTTTGCGTTCCTCTGCAATCCACCGAGTTTCCCCTTGCCGAGTAGCCCTATAGTTCCATTGCCGATGTAAAACATCGACAGTTGGCGCGCCAGGTTGGGGCTCCGGTGAGTTTCACATCTACAAGCTCGATGGATCCAACAACTAGAATCGATGGCGACAAGTTCTCCCCTGGAGACATAATTTCTTTCGGAAGCCTCGATTTCATTGCCGACCAGATCGGCAACCTTACCTTGGCCGAAGTAGATCCAATCCAACCGGCCGAGGACCCAGCCAAAGTTACGCCAATCGGCCCACAGGACACCGCAATCTCTTTCAACGATCTACTGCGGCAGTCCTTCACTTCACCAAGCATCGGGACAACTCTCTCCTTCGGCGTCCGACTTGCGCTAGGCCTTGAGCCAGCCTGGGTTGGGCCAAGAACGGGAGAGATCGTCAACTTCCCACACGGATTCGGTAACGCTGCGGATCTACATCCCGCGCCGCAGACCCGATCTCCTGCGATTTAGTTTGCACACGGCCAAGCGCCATTTCAGATTGGATCTAGAGAGGTTGGAGTCATTCTTACTTCGATAAACTACTCGGAGTCTAACTCCAAGTTGGATAACGGTTCGAACGCTAGTTTGGACTCCAGTCTGGCGAGTTTCCTCCTCCCCCGTGAGATCTTCATGGCTTCAACACCACCACCCGAGGTGCACCGACAACAAGAGGAGCAACAGGACGAGGCGTGCCGACTGTGACAACAGGAGGAGGCTGACCGCGAGGCTCGCAATGACAGGCTACACAATGCTGGGCGAGCAGCTCAGCAGTAGATTCTCCAGACTAAAGTCGGCGATCACGACGTCTTCGTCACGCCACAACAGAATGTCATGGCCGCTACAACCTTGCTAGACACGCTCCAGCTCGGGCCTGATCACCAGGCCACCCCAACTACGGCCAAGATCAAGGCAATGATTACGGCTGCTGCCTGCCAACAACAACAATAGCAGTCGGGTGATACCATAGTACCGACTAACCGGTCGGGATCTCTAGCGGCGGGTTCATCTACATCAACACGGCGCCAGGCGGCTGGCTCAAGTCAGCCACGCGAGGAGTCTAGGCAAACATCACCCGGCAATACCAACAATGACAACCGGCGGCATCACCAGTATGACTGCCGGCCCAACCAAGATCTCCGAGAACGCCTACAACACGACCTCCGCCACACCATCAATGCCCGGCGCCACGAACGACACGAAGATGAGCGCCACCGACTGGAGGACAAAAATGAGCGCTTCGGTCTCCATCACGAGCGGTTTAACCGCCATGGTCGAAGCCCGAGCCCTCACGAAGACGAAGGCATTCCAGCTTTCGCCCGGGAGCTACAGGACGTCGATTGGCCGACTGGCTTTAAGCCCACAGGAATTGAAAAGTATGATAGCAAAATAAATCCCAAGTCCTGGCTCACCGTATATACCCTAGCAGTTCGAGCTGGTGGGGGCGACCACAAAGCCATGGCTAACTACCTCCCAGTCGCGCTAGCCGACTCAGTGAGGACATGGCTGACAGGGCTCCCTAGGCGGTCGATCGATTCCTGGGGAGAACTCAGGGAGCGGTTCATCGCCAATTTTCAGGGAACCTACGAAAGGCCATCTTCTGAGCACGATTTGTATTAACTACACCAGAAGAAGAATGAGTCTCTACGTGATTTTATCAAGAGATTCTCCGAGAAGCGCAACAAGATCCCCATGTTCAAAGACGAGGCCGTCATCGCCGCCTTCCGCAAGGGAGTAAAGGACGCCCCGTTCATCGTGAAATTCACTCGGAAGCCACCATCATCTGTCTGGGCTCTTTTCGACATGGCAAACAAGTACGCCGACTCGGCTGAAGCGGTCGCAGAGGCCCTCGACGAGAAGGAGTCCCAACAGAAAGAACAAAAGGCGAAAGCTGACGAGCCATCTCAAAACAAGACCGGCGGCTGTAAGCGGAAGTCGGACAATGAGGTGGGCAACATGGAGTGTACTCGGTCGTGGCCCCAGCGGAATAACGACTACCAGAAAGTCATGAGCGGGCCATGCCCCTTCCACCCCAAGGGCAAGCACGCGGCCAAAGATTGCTACATGCTTAAGAGGTTTGCCTCCGAGCAGGCTTCATCGTTTGGGGCCGACAAGGACAAGGACAAGCCAGACTCAGGCCCTGTGGAGGCCATGGGCCCCGGGTACCTCATTACCAGCACATGGGCCACTTGGATAGAGGATGGGCCAGACCATGTAATTAGAGATAAGACAGCATCCGGCAAGCTGTGCCTTGTATAATAAGGAAACATAGTCTTAGTCGGATAGGATTCTATCTCTAAGAAGGAAATCCCTTGGTCGTATCCGACTGGGATCCTTATCATGTACCCCTGTCCCCTAGTATATAAAGGGAGGCAGGGCGCCCCTCAGGGCAAGGACAACAAGAGCAACCAGATCATCGATCTACATACACCTCAGAGGAATAACACCTCAACTGGACGTAGGGTATTACCTCATCTTGAGGGCCTGAACCAGTATAATTCTTTTGTGTTCCTCTGCAGTCCACCGAATTCACCCTCGCCGAGTAGCCCCATAGTTTTATTGCCGGTGCAAAGCATCGACAGTTGGCACGCCAGGTAGGGGCCTCTGGTGAATTCCTCATCTGAAGATTCGATGGATTCAATCAACGGAGTCGACAGCAACAAGTTCTTCCCCGGAGATGCAATTACCTTCGGAAGCTTAGACTTCACCGCCGATCAATTCGGCAATCTCACCCTGGCTGAAGCAGATCCAATCTTGCCAGCCGGGGAACCAGCCGACGTTGCGCCAGTCGGCATGCAGGACACCGCCGTCTCCTTCAGCGACTTCCTGCGGCAGTCCTTCACATCGCCAAACATCGGGACAACCCTCTCCTTTGGCGTCCGGCTTGCGCTAGGCCTTGAGCCAGCCCGAGTTGGGCCGAGAAGCGGAGAGGTCGTCAATCTCCCAAACAATTCCGGCGACGCTGCGCATCTTTGCCCTGCGCAGCAGACCCGATCTCCAGCAATTCAGTTTGGACACGGCCAAGCGCGCTAGCTCCGATAAACTATTCCGATCTCCAGCAATTCAGTTTGGACATGCTTGCGCTAGGCCTTGAGCCAGCCCGTGTTGGATCTAGAGAGGTCGGAGTCGTTCTCACTCCGATAAACTATTCGGAGTCCGATACCAAGTCGAACAGCGGTTCGAGCGCTAGCTCGGACTTTAATTCGGCAAGCTTCCCCCTCTCCCGCGAGATCTTCATGGCTTCAACACCACCTTCCGAGGTACGCCGACTACAAGAGGAGCAACAAGAGGAGGCGCGCCGGTTACAACAAGAGGAGGTCAATCGCGAAGCCCGCAACGACAAGCTACGCCAGGCTGGGCGAATCGCTCAGCAACAGATCCTCCAAACCAAGATCGGCGACCACGACATCTTTGTCACGCCACAACAGAACGTTGTGGCCGCAGCGACTCTGCTGGACACACTCCAGCTCGGGGCCGATCACCAGGCCACCCCGACTATCGCCAAGATCAAGGCGATGATTACAGCTGCTGCCTGTCAGCAGCAACAGCAATCGGGCGACGCCGCTATACCAACCAACCGGTCGGGTTCTCCGGCGGCAGGCTCATCCGCATCAGCACGACGATGGGCGGCCGGCTCCAGTCGGCAACGCGAAGAGTCCCGGCAAATAACGCTCGGCAATACCAATAATGACAACCGGCGGCGTCGCCGATACGACCGCCGACCCAATCAGGACCTCCGAGTTCGACTGCACCGGGACCTCCGCCACACCCTAAACGCCCAACGCAAACAACGCGAAGAAGATGAACGCCGCTGACTGGAAGACGAAAACGAGCGCTTCGGCCTCCACCACGAGCGACTACATCGCCAAGATCGGAGTCGGAGCCCTCACGAAGATGAAGGCATCCCAGCCTTCACTCGGGAGCTACAGGACGTCCTGTGGCCGACTGGCTTTAAGCCCACCGGGATCGAAAAGTACGACGGCAAGACAAACCCCGAGTCCTGGCTCACCGTCTACACCCTAGCAGTTCGCGCTGCTGGTGGCGACAGCAGAGTCATGGCTAACTACCTCCCAGTCGCGCTAGCCGACTCGGCGAGGACATGGCTGACAGGCCTCCCAAGGCGGTCGATTGGTTCCTGGGGACAACTCAGGAGCGGTCATCGCTAATTTCCAGGGGACCTACGACAGACCCGCTTCGGAGCATGATCTTTATCAACTGCACCAGAAGAAAAACGAGTCCTTGCGCGAATTCATCAAAAGGTTCTTCGAGAAGCGCAACCAAATCCCAACGATCAAAGACGAAGCCGTCATCGCCGCCTTTCACAAAGGGGTAAAAGACGCTCCGCTTATCGCAAAATTCACTCGGAAGCCACCATCCACAGTCCGGGCGCTCTTCGACATGGCCAATAAATACACCGACTCAGCCGAAGCGGTCGCCGAGGCCCTTGACGAGAAGAAGGAGCCCCAACAAAAAGAACAGAAGGCGAAAGCCGACAATGAGCCATCTCAAAACAAGTCCGACAGCCGTAAACGGAAGTCAGACAACGAGGTGGCCAACATGGAGCGCAGCCGGTCGCGGCCCCAGCGGAACAACGACTACCAGAAAGTCATGAGTGGGCCATGCCCCTTTCACCCCAAGGGAAAGCACGCGGCCAAAGACTGCTATATGCTCAAAAAGTTTGCCTCTGAGCAAACTTCATCATCTGGCGCCGACAAGGACAAAGAGAAGCTAGACTCGGGCCCGGCTGACGACTTCCAAGACCCTCAAGCCGAGCTCAACCATATCTTCGGGGGACCACTCGCGTACGAGTCCAAGCGTAAACAGAAGCTTTCAGCACGCGACATCAACATGGTCTCTATGGCCGACACCCCCCAATACCTGCGCTGGTCAGAGATGGCCATCACCTTCAATCGCGCAGATCACCCAGATCGGGTTTCCCACCCGGGACGCTATCCACTCGTCCTGGACCTGGTCGTCAAAAATATCAGGCTGAAGAAAACCCTCATAGACGGAGGCAGCGCGCTCAATATCTTGTTCGCCAAAACTTTGGACGAGATGAAAATCCCTCGTTCAGAACTACGGCCGAGCACTGCACCCTTCCACGGGATAATTCCCGGCCTGTCATCAACTCCACTCGGGCAGATAACTTTGCTGGTAACCTTCGGCACACGGGATAATTTCCGCACAGAAACTGTCTGCTTCGAGGTCGCCGACTTCGAGACCGCATACCACGCGATACTCGGACGACCGGCACTCACCAAATTTATGGCGATACCGCACTATACATACATGGTGCTGAAGATGCCCGGACCAGCAGGAGTCCTCTCCCTCCGCAGCGACGTCAAGCAAGCCTTCACCTGCGACAAGGAGAGCTGCGAACTGGCCCAATTACAAGAGGCGGCAGTTGGACGCGATAACATTCGGCAAGCCGTCACAACTGAAGTCGAGCAAGATCAAGTTCCGGCTAAAAAAGCAGCGAAGTCGGGAATTTCAGCGGACTCCGACACGAAGAAAATCCCCCTGGACCCTTCCAACCCCTCCAAGACTGCTCTAGTCGGGACCGGACTCGACCCCAAATAGGAAGACACGCTCGTCACCTTCCTCCAAGCCAACAAGGATATCTTCGCGTGGAAACCGTCCGACATGCCGGGCGTACCAAGGGAGGTGATCGAGCACGCCCTAAACGTGAAGACAGACGCCAAGGCAGTCAAACAACGGCTGTGGCGCTTCGCTCAAGACCGCAAAGATGCTATCCGGGAGGAAATTACCAAACTCCTCGCAGCCGGGTTCATCAAAGAGGTCTACCACCCGGACTGGTTGGCAAACCCAGTTCTGGTTCGGAAGAAAAATGGTAAATGGTGCATGTGCGTCGACTACACTGACCTCAACAAAGCGTGCCCCAAGGACCCATTTGGTCTTCCTCGAATAGATCAGGTGGTTGACTCCACGGCAGGGTGCGACCTACTCAGTTTTCTCGACTGCTACTCAGGATACCATCAAATCAGCCTGAGGGAAGAAGACTGCTTGAAGACATCTTTCATTACACCGTTTGGAGCGTACTGCTATATCACAATGCCGTTCGGTCTGAAGAACGCGGGCGCAACCTATCAAAGGGCTATTCAGCGGTGCCTGCATACTCAGATCGGACGCAACGTGGAAGCCTACGTCGATGATGTGGTGATCAAGACCAAGTCTAAAGAAGACCTCATTGCTGACCTGGAAGAAACCTTCCAAAACCTTCGAAGATTCAAGATGAAGTTGAACCCGGAAAAATGCGCCTTCGGCGTTCCATCCAGAAAGTTACTTAGCTTCATCGTCTCGCACCGCGGCATTGAGCCCAACCCGGAGAAAGTCAACGCCATCAGGCACATGGCACCCCCGACTAACCTCAAAGACGTCCAGAAGCCTACAGGCTACATGGCGGCACTCAGCCGGTTTATCTCCCGACTGGGTGAACGGGGCATGCCCTTCTTCAGGCTACTCAAAAAGACCGACAATTTCCAATGGACTCCGGAAGACCCAGCGAGGCTTCGAAGACTTCAAACAGTTCCTTACGTCACCCCCCATGTTGGCGTCACCTATGCCCCAGGAACCGCTAATGCTATATCTGGCGGCAACGACACAGGTAGTCAGCACGGTGCTGGTGGTTGAACGATCCGAACAGGGTCATATTCAAAAATTACAACGGCTAGTCTACTTCGTCAGCGAGGTCCTTGCCGACTCCAAAACGAGATATCCGCAAGTCCAGAAGCTGCTATATGGCCTACTTATCACAGTCCGGAAGCTGGTGCATTATTTCCAAGCACACCAAGTCACGGTGGTCACAGCATTTCCACTTGGGGATGTGTTAACGCCAAAATTTGGTAAGGACCTGTATCAAATTCGGTCAAGAGGACGGTTGCAGTCGGATAATGGAAATTGATCCAAGAAGCAGACCGAGTCTGAGAAGGAGCCGTGAAGACCGCGCGTGGCAGTTAATTACTATAGTTATTAGGAAAAGGTTTATCTCTTTTTAGGAAACCTGACCTCGTGTCCGGTCAGGGCTCGTTAGCGTTTTCTGTTATAGATAGAAATCATATATCGTGTCCTATAAGGACTCATGTAACTCGGGTATATATACGTATTGCCCGGGACCTTGTAAATCATCACAACGATCAATTACAAATTCGGCGCATCGCCACCCCTTCGACGGGATCCTGCTTCTCGAGCCGGGCTGCATCGGTTAGGTCCGAACTCCTGCGAGAGGGTAAGTCTCGTCACACCGACTACCAATCGGCTAGGACTTCCTCGGTTAGGTCCGATATTCTAGTTGGTTTATGGTAGCCGGCTTACCACGATATATTTATTTTATCTATGGCTGCATCAGTTCAGTTTGATCTCATAGATTGATTAGGTATATCACATCACGTGTGCACAGACTGTATCGACTTACTGGGAGCGATTTATCATCAGTTCGTGCTGCATCGGTTAGGTCCGACCTACTGAACTGTTAGTGATAAGTCAATCCTGCTGGGCCGATGCGTTGTGTGCAGGCGTTTTATCGGAGTGCATAGCCGGTAAGTTATTTTCATCACGATCGCATTATATCTATTGGTTCATTGAGGCATTGTTATCATTGATCAGGTCTGCTGCTGCAACGGTTAGGTCCGATCTACTAGACTGACGATAATAGCTTTACTCTTAATAAGCCCGATGTGTTGTGCGATGGTGTTATCGGAGTGCTTAGCCGATAAGTTACCTGTTAAAGCCGACTACATTTATTCATTGTTTATCCTGTACTCGCTTTGTTAAAGCAATCGGCTAGTTTACCAATTATTTATCATTTACGTATTGCATATTTTAATATATAGCTTCTTGCCTGTATTATGTCACAATCGGCTAAGGGCTAGCCGATGGGTTTATTCTGCCGATCCAAGCACAAGTACAAAGCAGGTTCCCAGGCACGACCCCAGTAAGGGCCCGGCATGAGCCCGGGTAAGGACCAGTGTATGGGCCCGGACAGCGGACGAAGATCTTGGGAGCCGATATGAGCAAGGGCCCGGGTGCAGGCACACCTTCATAACAATACCAGTAACACTAGATCATGATCAGCTAGGATCTATTTGATTTATTTATGCATTATACTTGCTTATTTTATCTAGCTTATAGCCGGTTTTCGAATATCCCTTCGATGATCGGCTAGCATGATATTTGTTTATTGTTACATTGTTGTCCTTGCCGTCATCGGTCTTAAGCCGATGTGTAAGTGCTACAGTGTACATCGGCCATCGGCTGATGAAACGAGTCTAGATCGGCTTCCAGCCGATTTGAAGGACCGAAAACAGTGGCGACCAGAGGGGGTGAATGGGAGCCTATAAAAATTTCTTTCAAAAAGAAACTCGGCCTTTGTCCCAAATTTCAACCCAACACCCCTCTCAATCAATCGTCAAGATTACTTACCCCAACTAGTGGTGTAATAATCTTAGGAACGATTATACAAGTTCTCCAAGCCGGCAGAAACAAAAATAATTAAGACAGCTCAAAACTGCCCTGTAAAGAATTCCTCAAACACCTTGCGTGCAGTAGCGACAACAGCAGCTTGCTGGTGGCCGGCAAATAGCAGGTGCTGAACCCCCGTCCTGGCGTGCTCGACCAGCAGCAGCAGGGAACGGCAACGACACCCAGCGGACAGCAGAAACTAGACTCCGCGATGGCACGCGTGAGGTCACTGGCGGCAGACAGTAGGAAAAGTAGATGCAAACAAAAAGAACAGAAAAGTAGATGCAAACAAAAAAGAACAATTCACCAAGATGAATGATTAACTCCAGTAATTGTTCTCCAGAACTGCATCTAGCCTCCGCCCGATCGTCCTCCCTCTCTTGATTGGAGAGATCAATAAAAATCTCTCTCTAGACTTGAAGACCTAGGCTAGATTGAGAGAGAAGATGTGTTCCCTGGAACCCTAGGCCACGGGTACTGTTCACGGTGAACAGTAGCTCGCCCCAAAAAGCCCAAAAACCCCCACCTCTCTCAACCCTAGGTGCCACATATTTATATCTCCAAAAAGGTGGCCCACCTAAATTACAAGACTGCCATTACGCGACGTAAACGACACGTAATGGCATGATAATCATATCCAATCAATCACGTCCTCCATGGCAAATTCCGCGATGTTCGCGATCCCTCCATCTCCACGATGTGATCCTCGCGATGTCGCCGCACGACCATCCGAAATCATATCGCGATCGCCGGAAATTTCCATCTTCGCCACGCCCGCCGCACGAGCGTCCCGGTACGTCCTTGGTTTTATGGCTCAACCAAGAAACCGTCCACCGACGTCCTCCTGCCGTGTAGCCAGATACAGTAGACGTACACCGCACAATCTCCGTCCCTCGAACGCGAGCGTCGAACCACCCTTCACCGCCCCGCGGTTCATCAGCATGGCATCCTATCCCCGTTCTTCACAGATTGCCGCATGATTAGTCTCCACCTGTCACCTGCAACCACAGCCTGCCAAGAGACACGTCACACGCACACCGTGTTGTCAATCGCTCATCATAAGGCACTAGCCCCACGGGCATCTCACGATTGGCTCATTGATCTAACATTTTCCTCCTTGTCAATTACAGGGTCAAATTGACTGGCACGCCTACGAACCTCAAACTTTAGGACCTGCACTGGAGTAAAGCAAATCTCCCAGGCCTTCGCGTGTCACCCAAACGCCGAACCGGGACCCGGCGATTTTCGGCGTCAACACGCTTTTGGCACGCCCGGTGGGACACGAAATTTTAAGCCAGAATTCCAACAAAGATTGTTTCAATCAAGATTTCAACATGGCTGGAAAAGAAGTCAAGACAGACAACGTAATTCCGGTCACCATGGAAGATCTAACTGAAGAACAAAAACAACAAGTTGAACAGACCATGACAAATTTCCAGAAGCTGTGTTTAGAATCCTTCAGTATGACGAGACAAGGGCCGATTCAGAAGTCTCAGTTTCCAAAACCAGTACTGGTAGGATAATCGAGCCGCACACAACCTGAGAGTCCACCAATCAAGCCTTTACAGGAGATGGTCAACGAGGCTGTGCACCACGCACTCATCAATCAGTCAGGGGTCTTAGTAAATACATTGCATAACCTTATCAAGAAGACTGTTGATGGATCGATTGCCCAAGAGCCAACTCGGGGTCCTGTTTTTCTCCCACCGAAGATAGAGCCAGGCCAAGTTAATTACAACATTAGCAGGGATGTACCAGAACACTTGTTCGCGCAAAACCAGGCCGGGGGGCAACAGGATATCCCTCCTGGATATCACCGATCTATTTATTATGGGCCGGATACCAGCAGAACTATCCGGGAGAGGAGCCGATCCAGGTACTTACCAGAGGGAGTATCACAGACAGAATCGGCAACCAACCCGCCGATGCAGTATCAGCAGTATCAACAGGAGAAGAATGCAAACGAGAGGAGATTTGCGGCACGGGTTGAGGAAATAGTAAGGAGCAGTTTGGGATCAAGCCCAAGGAACAAGCGTTCATGTATCGGCACCCTCGCGACAACCAGGATATCCTGAGTGGTTTGACAACCGTTCCGTTGCCACACCGAACAGGGAGGTCCCAGATTTTTTCCAATTTTCAGGGCAGGACAACACATCTACAGTTAGAACATATCAGCCGATTTTTGGCGGCACGTGCGGGGAAGGCATCGGCTGAAGAGGCCCCTAAGGTTAGGTTTTTTCCCCTATCACTATATCTGGATCGGCTTTTACCATGGTTCTCGTCGTTACCAGCCGAATTCTGTTCGGGGGGCCGATCTGGAGAAACAGTTTCACAAATATTTCTTCGCTGGATTCACGAGCTGAGACTGTCAGATTTGACAAGTCGGTTAAGCACCACCAATAGCGACCAGATGAAACAGTACCAGGCGCGGAATACATATCAGCGATTTCGGGATATCAGAAGCCGGTGTTATAGTTATAAACCTAAGCGCATGGGCATCTGGACCGATCTAGCTTTTTCAGGGACTCTTGGCGCAATCAGAAGAAAGGTTTTCTCTCAAGAGTTCGAATCTTTGTCGCACCTAGTACAGGAAGGTATCGGCTCATGAAAGCCGATTTCAAGAGGCGAAAAAGGACACCACAGAGGAGAGTTGCTCAGGTTCAGTCTATTCAACGGATCAGATGAGAGGATCCGACGCTGAGGTGGGCTGCGGAGTGGGCCAGGAACAAGAAGTCGGGTATCATGCCCATGGGTCAAAATAGATCGGCAAAGAGTAGAAACATATGATTTCGATGTGAGCAAAGCCGATAAGATCTTCTGATTGTGTTGTGCAGAAAAGCAAATCAAATTGCCGCCAAACCACGTGATTCCATCAGCCGAAGAACTAAAGAAGAAGAAGTATTGCAACCCTGGCACCGCCGATTATCGCAGCCTACTAACGAGTTAAGAGGTTTTTCCGGCAACAAATTCAGCTGGCCGTTGAAGCAGGACGTAATCAAGTTTGGAGATAAAAGCCAATGAAGATAGGAATGGGCACCCCGTTTCCCGCTAACACAGGGGCATGGTTCTATCTGGCCACGGGCCGTCATCGTCCAGGGACTCAAGCCGATGAAGGAAAACGTCAGAGTAGAAGCGGGAGAGTTACTCATCAGTTATGATAGAGAATATTCAAAGGTCGATAAACACAAGGGGATAGGACCGTATGACCCCATATACACCGCATTGGAGCAACTGCCCATGCTCTTTTTCGTTTCTGCTGGGTATCAAGGGAATGAGTTCCATCAGCTGAAATTGCCCCGAAGTGCAGCGGTACGGAAATCGGCATGGATCCCAGCCAGGAGTGTTCGCATGAGGGCTAAGGCGTGCGGTCGCCTGAAAAAGCATCATTCATAGCCGAATTGGGGCCGCCACACTAGATCCTGATCAGGTTCTTTGGAAGAAGGAGAGAAGAGGAAAACTGCCTGGAAACAAGTCCAGAAATCCTCTCCAGTGAGATTGACTGTCCTAGCGGCATTATTCACGAATCTGAATCCACTGAAGAAGATAAAGACCAACATACAGCGTGCTAGCGAACCGGAAGAACAGCAAAGACTAATGCAAATGCCAGATGTGTCAGAGGAGGCCTGGTACATCGCCTACACGAAGGCTCAAGCAAGTTGGCAAGTCAAAAGAGGATGGGACGACATTAGGACGCGATTGGCCCCAGTTAAACATGGTGTTCTTTTTGCCAATTCGGAGGATTTTTGTTATAAACGCTTGCTTTTATCAGATGAGAAGGGACGAGTGGAGGTTTAGGTACGGCTCAGACCATACCGTATGCAATCCTGGATCAAGCTATATTTAGTAAACACTGAGACTCAGTAATGCTGAGCATCGGCACTTGAAGCCATTTCATACATCAAGGGATACGGTACAAATGGAAGCGATGACAACAGATGTGAGTTGATGGAGAGCGGCGGTTAACCTCGATCCTCATGCTACGTTCCGGAATTGGCCAGAGACACTCGAAGAGGGCCTGATCATAGACAAATTATGGTGGCTAAAGACTTCGGTTATAACGTGGGAATTCCAATCGTGAAGCTAAAGGCGTAACATCTTTGAGTGAGCTGACAGTAGAGAATACAGTATACTCACCACGTATTTTTATCAGTGACGGAGCCGACAGGTCATATAGTTTGCTTCTCCGGGCCTAAGGCATAGCTGGATCGACGCGAACTGTGCGTGCGTGTCGAAGCGATGCCTCAATGTCTATACAGTCGCAGGGAGATCAAGTCACGAGAGGGTGGATCGCAAGAGCACGTACTCGGGAAGACGAATCGAACAGTCTGACTTAGTCCATGATCCCGAGGCTGATCTAACCTAGTCTGAAGCCGATTCGGTGGTGACTGCCATCCGGAGAGAAGTTTGGGTGAAAGAAGCCCGATTTACCTCAAGGTACTAGCCAGGGATACAGCGATCCAGCAAGTCGGCTCTGAAGTGTTACTACTGAGGCCTCCATGATGTAACTTCGAGGGGAAATTGGCCGGCCAGGATTTAAGTCCGGTGTATGGATTAGGAACGAGAATATGAAATAAGTGCAGGACAGAGAGGCCTACCAAGGCCGATGGGAATATCAGACATGAAAGAATGAGCTCGAGGCTGACGAGAAGAAATGTGGATAGCATCTTGCTTTGAAGGGAACTATTCGGATGTTTCGGCGCTGGGAAGACGACTCGAGTGACCATGAGATTGCCAAAGGGTTAAGACAGTCGATATGTAAACAGTATGTCTGATGCATCGGCACTAGCCTACTGTAAACCAGCGAGGGTAAGGTGCGAACTGCCAAAGGTACGCATTCAAAAAGCAGCCTCCAAGAGATCAGCAGCAATCTATATAAGCCCGATCAAGGCGGGGAGATACACAAGGTAGTGTAACAGAGACATCGGCGTAAGTCTCAGTAGGCACATCGTAACCGATGACGTCTGAGTGGACCGGGGTTTCTGAATTATCGTGGTCCCTTGAGTGAGAGTGAAGACAAGATGGGAAATGAGGATATGTATTGATTCCGGGGGATCTTAATGAAAAGGTACCCCCAAGAGATAGAGACGATGGCCGATAGCGGATTTAAGGTAGTAGGTACTGCGAAATGCATAAGCATCAATAACGCACAAGACATTCATCAGCCTTCCGGCTTACAGGACATGCCCGCCATCAGGAAGTACGAAGTCAGTTTTCATTTTGAGCGAAATGGTTTGATCATACCAAGACTGCGTTTCGGATGTACCGGATAACGATCGCGTAAACAGTTATGTATGAAATAGCCCCCCCAGCAAGTGACGCGAGATAGTAATGACTTTGTGATTGCAAAAATATGCCGAGGTGGCGGACCCTTACCAAGAGTCAATGCATGAAGGTATCTCATAAGAGCCAATCGGCTTATTGTATCGGTCAGCGAAACTGATCATGACATTTGATGAGTGTTGTGCGGGTGATTAGAAATCATAAAAGTTGCGTGAAAGCCAATATAAGCAACCGAATTCTCTACCGCAGTGTGGAGCAGGGCAAGAAATACGGACTAAGAATGAAAATCCCTTCATAAGTGTGGCTGTTTGGACACTAGATGTAATCCGTGGACTACGATGATACTCGCGAGTAGTGCGCATTTGTTTGGTTTTATGGTTCATGGAGCGAGGGATGAGTTAGTCAGCGATAAGACATCCAGAGCCATTAGACTACAATATAGCGCGACCACAACGCAATGAAGAAACGAAGGACCGTTGCAATGCGTTAATCGGCAATACTAATTTATCTTGTATGGGAATTACATATCAAGGCAATTTATACAGGAAGAATCGGTCTGTCTCCACAAACCGTTATTAATAAAGCCGATCAAGAATTTGTGTTGAGGGAGGTTCAGCCGAAGAAGGCGTTGAGCCGAGATTCAAGTAAATCATTCTCCTTAAGTCCCTCTATCGGCTTGTTGTCTAGATCTCCGCCGCAGGGAGCGGGCACACGATGCGGCCTCAATTCACGATGCACATGGATCCTCACTTTCGAGACCCTCGCCGATGAGAAGTCCATTCGGTTCTGTTTTGATCAGCGAACTATTCTGCACAATGTATGAAAGAGCGGAGTGCTGTTCTAATTACTATGTGAGGAGACTTTTGGAATGCTGAGACGATATCCAGCAGAGTGGAGAAGATATCAATGCTTGTGTTTATAATTTCTCGTTCTCGGTAACAAAATTGAAGGGCATTAACTGTATCCTTATCCTAGGGACAGTAGGTACCAGTCAGTGGCCAGGCCGATTGTACGCACCCTCATAGAGTATATGTTGTACGGATCCCTATGTCTTGAAAGTGGCGAGTGTGGCAAGTGGTTTTGGCCTTGACAGAGTTTATCCATTGGAGTTTTCACGGAATCGGTTCTATAAAGAATCATACTGCACAAAGCAGTGTAGGCCGGATATTTATTGTCCAGCACGGGTCGTCTCACCGAGAGGGCTACGATGAGGACTACTTGTGGAGTGCGCCATACACCGTGGCCTCTCTTATTTTTGATGGATCCCGGTCTTGCAGGCATGATCTGGTAGACGGTTTGATTAGTTTGTCGCCCGGGGTAGCACTCGTTTTTTAGTTGTACTCTTAATAAGCAATTAAAGCCTTATCGAGGTACTAAACAACACTCCAGGCGAATACCAGGCGCTGAGGGACCGAGAGGTGTTGTCAGCCGTGGTGAGTACTGAAAAGAACATTGCAAAGCTGAGAATTAATCAGATCGCGGGGCCGAAATCTATAGTACAGGCTTTTCTGTGGATTCCTTGTGGTATGATGAACAAACAATATATCTGAATTATAGCTATGATTTGCCGGTGATGAGTATTTGATCGGTGCAGTATATGAAGAGTGCGTGGATTGTGTTGAAGGATGTTCAAGATGGTGTCATAAATCATCTCCCAGGGAGCAGAATTTGGAAGCCAATTGATTCTTGCTACAGATTGCTTCAGGATATCGAGTCCCTACGGAATAGACAAGGTTGCAGGCTCGTAGTCTAGTTCCAGATAGTCATGCCGAGAATCGAAGGACCGACATGTTACTGGAGACCAGGACCTAATTTTGATTATTTACGAAACCGCGTCGCAGTCTTTTCCAGAAGACCCTCGGCCGTTGATATAATTCTAATCATAAATATTGCACTTTGATGAGAGTGCTATTATCGGACTAGTTTGAGGGAGTTTTGGCCGTACGATGCCCTGAGAATTTGAAGACGCCAACAGTGGTAGACTAGTGTGAAGTGCACGAACGCATCTGTGGGTACATCATCAATCGCTCATAAGATGAAATGGTGTTGAGGATAAGACGTAGAGGTATATATATGTGGGCCGACAATGCTGGAAGATTGCTTTAGGTATTATACAAGGATGTCAGGATTTCAGAAGTTGGAATATACAGCGGCACCAGGCATCGGCTATGATCCTATCATCAAAAACCGTGGCCGTTCAGAGGATGGAATTTGATTATTATCGACCAGAATTTCCTCCGATCAAGTAAGGACATGAAGCTCTATAGTAAGATTCTTGCAGAGCTCAACGCATTAATTTCACCAAAGGGTGGTCATCGAACCAGATGCCCCGATCTTTGAAGATATGTCCTCGAGTCACAGAAGAAAGACCGAACTGAATATTTATTAACAAGGAAACCATATCACTTAGTCGAGGACTCTCGGGATTCCTCAGTATCGAGGCTAACACTATTTTGACTCAAAAGCGGAAAATACTGCTCATTTTCGTTTCTGATGAGTTTCACAGTTTGCTCCAGTATGGAATCAAGTTATTGAATTCATCGCCTTATTAGCTCAAGCCAATGGGCAAGCAGAAGCTCAACAAGAGTTTGATCAGTTGAATTAAGTGGCAAATGATGAGCACCACGGCGATGCATTCTACATTAGCCGATTCCCTATGGCCCATCGATGGCATGCCACGGTCTACTCGCGGTACCGCCGTATCATTGGTATATGGACATGAGCGGTTTTACCATGGGAAACTACTCGGCCTAGAAGACTTTCTTTGCAGAATCAATGACGGCCGATGATTATTATAACTTGAGGCCAGATAACTGAAGATTTTAGCTCAGAAATCGGTTGAGAGCGCTGGAGAAAGAATCAAGAGATAAGCTAGGGCAGCTCGGCATTAACAACAAAAGGTGCGTGAATAAGTCGTTTGCGAGGGGGACCTTGGTTGGAAGTTGTTTTATCCACGGGTCCAGAGAAAAGTTCGGAAAATGGTCCCTAATTGGGAAGGGCCTTATCGGATTTATCCTGTGTGCCTGGTAACGCATATATATTAGAAAAAAGATTTCTTGCGGGACGGGAGTTTGCTAAAGCACTTAATGAATATCTTCAAGAAATACTACCTAGCGTTTGGACAACTCTTAAATCGGTTAATACAGCCGATTTCTAAGCCAATCGAAGCGAGTTTTTATACGTCGCTTAAAGACAGCCGATATCAAATTATATCGCCTTTAGTTTAAATAAGCGGGAAAATTATCAGGATGGAGAGGATGAGTAGCAGATTGCATCTGGTTACATGACAGCAAAGGGTGATCGTGTTCATTGTCGGAAAGTCCAAGTTTATCATCTGAGTTTTAGGCCTTACCAAAACCCTCTGATTATAGAGTTTCCCCGAAATATTTTTTGCAGCGCCCGGACTGTCTCAATCATCACACAAGATCCCGAATTTCATTGATGGCCCGGATTGATCGCTCCCCATCAGAGACCGTAGGATGACTTTCAAAGCCTTAATGCGCCAAAAATAAAAGACTTGGGACGGCTGCTGCGCTTTGGCTTCTTGATCTTGGATGCTGTCCTTCGCAGGATGACCGATGAGCTGGGATCCTTTGAAGC
>RYFJ01003971.1:0-47587 GCA_003991445.1 Oryza meyeriana var. granulata
GCAGGACGCCGGATGATATCGGGGTTTGCAGCCGACAGAGACCTCTCCATCTTCCGTTCCAATCCACAATCCGAGGTTAGCCACCCATCCATCCGACACCCCGCGGAATATGGCACCTTCGGCATGGCTGGGGGACCGAGATGGGGAAATATAGTTGGGGGCTTGAGTGGAACAATGGACTGTGGAATCGCTCGCTTTCGTGGGGAGGGAGGCAAGCCAATGGCGAACCTAGCAGAGCGGGGAAGCGAAATTTTGGCGGGAGCTGGGAGACGAAATGATGGTCGCGTGGGGAATACGAGAATCTTTTCTCTTCCCTCAGCCTTTATAGAGCCCTGTGCCGACTAAATGGGCTTTGGGCCACAGCAGTTGAAGCGGGCCATCTAAGATATAGTTCCTACAGTAGCACGCTCAATATGATCCGCGGCAGGCGAGTTAAAATCACAGTGCTATGCTACAATAGGCCGATGAGGTCAACCAGATATGTTCATGAAGGTCTAGTTGTAAACACATGTGTTTGGGATCTGTCTATCACCAGGTATCGAGGATATATCCTTATAAGGATCACAAGCTGGCCCTTCATGAAATTGGGATGCAAGTATTCTTCTCGAGTACACCTGACCCCAATGGATTATTTCTAAAGTGGTCTCGGCCTACATGCTTGGCCAACTAGTTCCACGAGCAACATTATTCCAGCTGATATCATGGCTGAAGAGTCTAACTCTGCGTGCACTACTCGGGAGAGACTAATAAATAATTTTTTGCCAGCTGACATGACTGAAGAGTCTATCCCGAGTGGACGCCACCCGAGAAGACTATAAACCCCTTTTTCAGGCTGAAGAAGCTGAAGAAGTGTCATATATGAGTGGATGCCTACTCGGACGACTAAAATCATATTCTGGTGACATGATACCGAAGAAGTCTGCATATACCAGTTGTATCTACTCGGGAAAGACGTGCACGTGTTAAAGATCTTGACTTTATGTTTAATTGACTCACAATTAAGCACAATAGTCGGGGCTAATACCTAATAGGTGCGCCTATTCGGCGCACACTTATTCATACAACCAACATGAAGCCCTTCAAAGCCTCGTTGCCAAGCTGAATACAAGTAGACTCGGGAAGAAGAAGCCACTCGGACAAGGAGTAATTGGAGCAATGATCTCGGGCATCTTCACCGTGGAGGACGAGCACATCGGCATCAGCATGTGACTTAACTATGAAGGTCTCAGGGCCTACTGGGAGGCCTGGGCCCCGGGTACCTCATCACAAGCATATGGGCCACTCGGAAGAGAGTGGGCCAAGACTTGTAATTAGAGAATATAACATAGCACCCGAAGATTTTGCCTTGTACAGACAGGAATATCAGTCTTAACCGGTAAGATGTATCTCCAAGAAAGGAAATCCCTTACCGTACCGGCTAGGATTCCTATCTTGTACCCCCTTCCCCGCAGTAAATAAGGGGAGACCGGACGCCCCATGAGGGAAGAAGATCATTTGATCGACACACATCCTCAAGGAACTCACCACAACTAGACTAGGGTATACCTCGCATCGACGGCCTAAACCAGTAATAAAATCTACTTGTGTTCTTTGCAGTCCACCGAGTTCCCCTTGCCGAGTAGCCCTTAGTTTATATTGCAGTGTAAAACTCGGACAGGTGGCCTGATGATCAGGCCCAACTGGAGCGTCTCCAGTAGGGTGCAAGGGCCACGATCATTCTGCTAGGCATGATGAAGACTCGGTCACTGACTCGTGTCTGGAGGATTTGTTGCTGATGGTTCGCCTCCTGCGTATCTTGTCGTTGCGAACGTCAACTTCAGGCCTCCATTGTCGCAGTCGTGGGCCTCCTCTTTGATCTCGCGTAGTTGCGCGCCCTTGAAAGGGAGTGTCCACCCTTGGACGCCATGAAGATTTCACAGGGCAGTAGAGGCTTGCAGCACTGCTGCTCGAACTGCTGTTCGAACTCCTGTCCGATCGGAGTCGGACATCGAAGTAGCGATGGGGTGATGAGACTCCGACCTCCCCTATATGCTGATCTCGACAGGCTTGGGCCGTGTATGAATTGACCGTAGGGATTGGATCTGCCGCATGGATGATTGTGCATTCCACGCCTTGCCGAGTCTACATGGGATTGAGATCTCTCCCCTTCTAGCCTACCCGGTGGCTCAAAGGCAAGTCCGAGTTGAACGCCGAAGGAGAGATTGTCGCCCCCCGCGCGAACCCGGGCGAAGTGGAGATTGCCGCAGCAAGTCGACCGAGGGTTGTCTGCAGCATCATTGGGCCGACTGGAGCAGAGTCGCTAATTCCTGGCAATATCAAATCGAGTCCGAGTGCCAGGTGAGGTTATGCCGAACTTGTCGGCGACGAAGTCGAGGCTTTCGAACGTAAGTTGTGTCTCCGGGGGAGAGGGGGGGAGAGTATGAAAAAGGGCTACTTGTCGGATCGAACTCGATGGAATGGCAAGGAACACAAGGGGTTTATACTTCGGCCTGATGTGAGGTAATACCCTACGTCCAGTTGTGGTGTATTTCCTTTGAGGATGTATGGTGGTGGTTCTGATGAACTTCTGATGTCCTATCCCTCATGGGGCGCCCTGCCCTCCCCTTATATACTGCGAGATAGGGTTACAAAGTAGGAGTCCTAATCGAACTACGACCAAGGATCTCCTGCTAGAGATATAACTTGCCCGACTAGGATTGTATCTTCCTTATCATACAAGGTTATGTCTGTCGAGTGCTATCATATCTCTAATTACAAGGCTAGGCCCATCCTCTTTCCAAGTGGCCCATATGCTTGTCGTGAGCTACCCGGGGCCCATGGCCTCCACACTGTGATAACGACGTAGGCCTTGAAGGTACCTTGCTAACTAGATAGTTGCGATATCCCTCGCTTCTTCCAACTGATCTAGTTCGACCAATCAGGTATTGTTTGATTTGTCTTCTGAGTAGGCCCAAACTCGTGGAGAGCCGAACTCCAACTCGGTTGGTAACATAGCCTTAGCACCATAGACTAGGAAGAAAGGGGATTGCCCTGTTGCCCGACTAACCGTGGTTCTCAGAGACTAGAGAACAGATGGGAATTCTTGTACCCACCACCCTGCATATGGTTGTAGTCGGTCGAATATCCTAGCCTTGATACCTTGTAAGACCATGCCATTAGCATGCTCAACCTACCCATTGCTTCGTGGGTGTGCCACAGAAGCATAACAGATCTTGATGCTGAAATTGTCACTGAAATCTTGAAATACGCTGCCCGTGAACTGAGTACCATTGTCTGTGATGATGCGGTTAGGAACCCCAAATCGGTATAAAATACTCATGATGAAGTCCTTTGCTCGTGCCGCCGTTATGGTAGCAACGGGTTTTGCCTCAATCCACTTTGTGAATTTATCCACTACGACGAATAATTGTGTGAACTCTCCTAGAGCTTTTTTGAACGGCCCGACCATGTCGAGCCCCCAATCTGCAAAGGGCCAAGAGATTGGAATTGTTTGAAGTTCTTGAGCTAGAAGATTTGTTGGTCTTGCATCGAATTGGCATCCCTCGCATGTGCGAACTATATCTTTAGCGTCTGTTACTCCAGTCGGCCAGAAAAAACCTTGCCTGTAAGCCTTTTCGATTAATGTCCTAGATGCGGCATGGTTGCCACAGATACCTGAGTGGATTGATTGCAGAATCTACTTACCCTCCTCGGTTGTGACGCAGCGCATAAGGACCCCAGATGCGCTTCGGCGATATAGAACTTCTCCGACTACCACGAAACATTAGCTTCAGCGCTTGATTCGTTTGGCTTCACTACGTTCTTTTGGGTGTTCGTCTTCCAAGAGGAATTTGAGAACTGGAGTCTGCCAATCTTGAGAGCTGATTAATACTTCATTTGCTGCCGGGGTAGGTTCAGCCTCCGACTGTTCAACCACTGTTTTCTTCTTGACTGATGGCTCCAGTAAGTGTTCAACAAAAACCCCAGACGGGACCACTTCTTTTTTGGATCCCATGTTGGCCAATTCATCTGCAGCATCGTTGTATTGTCATAATACATGAGTTATCTTCAGCCTATCGAACTTGTTTTCTAGCTTTCCGACCTCCTGACAATACGCCGCCATATTATCGTCAAGATATGTCCAGTCTTTCATCATTTGGCTGACCATGAGTTGAGAATCCCCGCGCACAACCAGTCGTCTGATGCCGAGTGATATGACAATGCGGAGCCCGTGGATAAGTGCCTCGTACTTGGTGTCCAGATATGTCCAGTCTACTCCTACTTGTGTAGGAGGTTTAGATATAAATAGATGAGGGCTTGAGGCCTAAAGCATAACGTTTGGATGAGAGAAAAGCAAGGGTTTAGCCTTGAGAGAGAAAGATATGCTTTGTATGCACTTTGTAAACACATCTTGATGCAATAAAGAGAATAATTCTTCAAGATTTGCATTGTCGTTCGAGAGTTTCGTCGAGATCATTTTCAGTTTGTTTGTAGGCAGTCAGACCGGTAGCAAGGACACGGTCAGACCGGCAGCAAGGACAAGGTCGGACCGGCATCTTCCAGAAAGGTTGGAGATCTTGATTAAAGTAAAATTAACTTCATTGGTTTAGAGGTAACTTTTTATTCCCCGAAAAGTTTGGTTTTTGGTAATCCTACCATTCACCCTCCCCCCATCTGGTAGGCTTAATTCTTGTCTTTCGATCCTACAAGTGGTATCAAAGCCTTGTTTTTGTTTCTCTTTTGATCTTAATCGATCTTGAGTTGCCATAGTGGATAAATATTCAATTAAGCCACATGTTTTTGATGGAGTTAATTTTCCTTATTGGTGCAAAAAGATGCAATCTTATATTATGTCCCAAGGCTTTGACATTTGGCAAAAAGGTTCAAAACCCTATGTTATTCCTGAAGAGATTACTATGGCTAATAAAATTGATTTTGAAAATAATTGTAAAGCTCGCAATTATTTTTTTAAATGGAGTTTCTCGTTCTGATTTTGATCGAATCTCTCATTTTGAAACTGCGCATGAGATGTGGAAGGCCTTATGTGACTTTCACCAAGGATCTTCTAACATCAAGGAACTGCGTAAAGATGTTTCTAAAAAGGAGTATATGAAATTTGAGATGAAATCTGGAGAAGCTCTTGATGATTATTATGCTCTCTTTAACAAAATTTTGAGTGATCTTCGTTCTATTGATGATGCTTATGATGCTAATTATACTCAGTCTAAAGTTTCTCGACATCTTTTGAATGGTCTTGACATGTCTATTTGGGAGATGAAAGTTACATCTATTCAAGAATCTATAAACATGAATACTTTAACCTTGGAATCTTTGTATACCAAATTAAAGACACATGAGATGAATATTCTTTCATGAAAAATTGATTCAAAATCTTCTGCTTTAGTGTCTTCTTCTAGTTATTCAGTCAATGCTTTTTCATCACTTTCTTTAACTGCTTTCAATGGCATGTCCGATGACCAACTCGAGCAAATCTCGGAGGAGGACTTGGTTTTGTTAACTAACAAACTCTCTCGAGCTTTGAATAATTTAGAAGTGTGGAGGCCATGGGCCCCGGGTACCTCACCACAAGCATATGGGCCACTCGGATAGAGGATGGGCCGAGTCTTGTACTTAGAGATATAGTAGCACCCGGTAGATTTTGCCTTATATAAAAAGGAATATACAATCTTAGCCGGGTAAGATGTATCTCTAAGAAGGAAATCCTTTGGCCGTATCCGGCTGGGATTCCTACCTTGTACCCTTGCCCCCCAGTATATAAGGGGAGGCAGGGCGCCCCCTGAGGGCACGAGATCATAGATCAACAAAAATCCTCAAAGGAATAGCACCACAACTGGACATAGGGTATTACCTCACATCGAGGGCCTGAACCAGTATAAAACCTCCTTGTGTTCCTTTGCAATCCACCGAGTTTCCCCTTGCCAAGTAGCCCTATAATCATATTGCCGGTGTAAAACATCGACAGTTGGCGCGCCAGGTAGGGGCTTCGGTGAGATCTACATCTACAAGCTCGATGGATCCAACAACCGGAATCGACGGCGCCAAATTCTCCCCTAGAGACACAATAACTTTTGGAAGCCTTGACTTCGTCGCCGACCAGATCGGCAATCTCACATTGGCCAACACAGACCTAATCCAACCGGCCAAGGAATTAGCCGACTCCACGCCAATCGGTCTACACGATGCTGCAACGACCATCATCGACTTGCTGCGGCAGTCTTCCACTTGCCCGGGTCTTGAGACAACTCTTCCTTTGAGTGTTCGACTCGGACTCGGTCTTGAGCCGGCCGAGATCAGGCTAAGGAAGGAGGAGATCGTCAATCTCCCGTTTGGACTCGGCAACACCGTGGATATCTTCGAACAACATCTGACGCGGCAAACCTGATCTTCTAGAGTTCGACTCGGATACGGCCTAGAGCCGCTCAAGATCGGATCTAGGGAGGTCGGAGTTATAATCACCCTCATCAATTATTCCGACTTTGACTCTTAGTCGGATTCCGACTCTCAGTAGGACTCCGACTCTAAGTCGGACAGCAGCTCGGCAAGCTTCTCTCTGCCACGAGAAATCTTCATGACATCCAAAGGCTCTACTCCTACTCAGGAATCACGCCGACTACACAAGCAACAAAAGGAGGAGGCCTGCCGACTGAGAGAACAACAGGAGGAAGAAGTAAGACGCCTGCACGCCCGCAACGACGATCTATGCAGGGTTGGGTGAACCGCTCAGCAACAAATCCTCCAAACCCGAGTCAGCGACCATGATGTCTTCGTTACTCCTGAACAGAACATCGTGGCCGCTACAACTCTACTGGATACACTCTAGTTCGGGCCTGATCACCAGGCCACTCCGACAATCGCAAGGATAAAAGCCATGCTTACCGCTGCTGCATGTCAGTAGCACCAACAGTCGGGCAATACCCTCATACCGACCAACCGATCGGCATCCCTAACGGCAGTCTCGTCCACCTCAAAGCGACGCCGAGTGGTCGGCTCTAGTCAGCAGCACACGGAGTCACGCCAAACGTCACTCGGTAACCCCACCAACAGCAACAGCCGGCAGTGTCGAAGCGACCGTCGGGACAATTAGGATCTCCGAGGCCAACTAAGGCGTGACCTTTGGCAGGACATCAATGCTCAGTGCCGCGAACGAGAGGAAGACGAGCAACGCCGATCGGAAGACGAGAATGAGCACTTCGGCCTCCACCACGAGCGGTTTTGCCATCGTAGGTGGAGCCAAAGCCCTCATGAAGATGAAGGAGTACCGGCCTTCACCCAGGAGCTACAACAGGTCAACTGGCCGTCAGGTTTCAAGCCTACAGGCATCGAAAAATACGACGGCAAGACCAATCCCGAGTCCTGGCTCATGATCTACACTCTGGCAATCCGAGCAGCTGGAGGAAATCACAAAGTCATGGCTAACTACCTCCCAGTCGCTTTAGCTGACTCAGCGAGGACATGGCTAACAAGACTTCCCAAGCAATCAATCGGCTCCTGGGGAGAACTCCGCGAACACTTCATCGCCAACTTCCAGGGAACATACGAGAGGCCATCTTCTGAGCATGACTTATATCAGTTGCATCAAAGGAAGAACGAGTCTCTTCGTGACTTCATCAAGAGGTTCTCTAAAAAAAAGAATTCAATCCTGAAGATCAAGGACGAGGTCATCATCGCCGCCTTTCGAAAAGGAGTCAAAGACACCTCATTCATCACCAAATTCACTCGGAAGCCTCCCAACTCTGTCAAGGCTCTATTCGACATGGCAAACAAGTACGCCGACTCGGCCCATGCTGTTGCTGAGGCCCTCGATGACAAGAAGACACCCTGACAGAAGAAGCGGAAGGACACTGAGGACGCGGCCCCGACTAAGGCTGGGAACCGCAAAAGCAAGCCGGACGACTTCATTGTGGTAGTCAGTCACAAACGTCCTCGACCTCCTACAACTAAAGATTATCAGAACAACAAGTGACATGCTCGGGGGCTCAAAAGCCCAAACGCAAGGATGGCATCCTGACTCCCAAATACCGAACAGCTAAGTCGCTCTCTGATAAATATTTCCTCACTTGGCCTCGCCAATGCCGCAGCCGCTTACACCTAATAGGTGTACAAGCTGCACTTTTTCTGTTTTTGCTCTTAAATGATTGCAAAAGTACTCGAGTAGCATAAATCCTGATCCGTGAAACTTTGCTCCATGAAAGACGAACTCAAGTCACCCAAAACGCGTGTCTGGGAAAGAGCCATGAGCCAACTCCCGACGCTAGGGGGCTATGACTAGTCGGGCAGAGTGCTTAAACGTAGGGGGTCAACTACTCGGGGAAATTAATATAAATAAGAGGAAGAACATGTATTTACATATATTATAAAATACATTTTATTCGGGTGATTGTTTTCATCATCAGATGCTACTCATCCGATATCTTTATAGTGTAGGGCCAGCTCTGGATACGCGTGATAGGAACTCAGGGCTGCGAGCCTATCTCCTATGCTCAGGGGCTGGACTAATCTGCCAAGATACGCTCGGAATGCTCCATGAGGGCTACTGACCGAGTGCTTGCACCAGTCGGGACGTCATCTTCACCGGCTACGCTCTATGTGAGCTAACAACCGACCTCCGGCGCTAGTCGGGGCTTGTATACCACTTGGCTGGGTGAGGTACACCCCATGAGGGTCGCCAGCCGAATCCTACGCTAATGCTACGTTCGGGTACCTTATTCAGTCACAACTCTACTGGGTGAGGTACGCCCCATGAGGGTCGCCAGCCGAATCCTATGCTAATGCAAGGTTCGGATACCTTATTTGGCTAATAACCGACCTCCGGCGCCAGTCGGGGCTCGTGTGCTACTCGGTTGGATAGGGTATGCCCCATGAGGGTCGCTAGCCGAATCCTGTGCTAATGCGAGGTTCGGGTACCTTATCTGGCCATAACTCTATTGGATAGGGTATGCCCCACGAGGGTCGCCAGCCGAATCCTATGCTAATGCAAGGTTCGGGTACCTTATTCAGCTTTACCGAAGTCAGAGAAGATCTACGTCGTCAAAGCGCATCCGAGTTCTCATGCACTACGTCACACTGAGGAGGGCAAGCAGATTTTGCAATATACCTACTCAGGCATTTGTGGCAACCAGGCTGCATCTAGAACATAAGTCGGAAAGGCTTGCAGACAAGGATTCCTCTGGCTGATTGCGGTTATTGACGCTGAAATACTCATCCTGACATGCGAGGGATGCTAATTTTATAGAGCTACGCTAGGTAAGTCGGTTTAGGCTGGCTTATTCGGTAATAGGCCACAAGATATGAGTTTCTACAGTACCATGCTCAATATGGGCTGTTCGCAGGCTAGGTTAAAATCGCAGTGCTGATGCTACCAACAGGAACCGATGAGGTAAACAGATATGTTTCATGAAAGCCTAATCACTAAACACGTGTGTTTGGGTATCTGTCTTATCCACCAGGTATCGAGGATATATCGTTATAAGGATCACAAGCTGGTCTTTATTAAAATTGGGGATGCAAGTATCTTTCTCGAGTACACCTGATCACTCAATGGATTTAATTTCATAAAGTGGTACTCGGCCTACATGCTTGGCCAACAGTTGCCATGAGCAACATTATTCCAGCCGACATGACGCTAAAGAGTCTAACTTTTAAGTAGTGCACTACTCAGAAGAGACTATAAACCTTCTTTCCAGCTGACATGACGCTGAGGAATCTAACTTCCGAGTGGGACGCCACTTGGGAAAGACTATAAACCCCCTTTCCAGCTGACATGAAGCTGAAGAGTCCCATATACGAGTGGCATGCTACTCGGCAAGACTATAAATCATATTCTGGTTAACATGATACCGAAGAGTCTCATATACCAATAGTATACTACTCGGGAAAGACTACAAGGTTAAAGATCTTTGACTTTATGTTTAATTGTTTTCACAATTAAGCACAAAGTCGAGGGGCTATACCTAATAGGTGCGCCTATTTGGTGCGCACTATTCATACATCTACATGAAGCCCTTTATAGCCTCGCTGCCAGCTGACATGAAGCAGGACTCGGGAAGAAGACATACTCTGACAAAGAGTACTCGGGAAGCAATGCACTCGGGCAATCTTCACCGTGGAGGATGAGCACTCGGCATCAGCTGTGACTCAACTATGAAGGTCTCAGGGGCTATTGTGGAGGCCATGGGCCCCGGGTACCTCACCACAAGCATATGGGCCACTTGGATAGAGGATGGGCCGAGTCTTGTAGTTAGAGATATAGTAGCACCCGGTAGATTTTGCCTTATATAAAAAGGAATATACAATCTTAGCCGGGTAAGATGTATCTCTAAGAAGGAAATCCCTTGGCCGTATCCGGCTGGGATTCCTACCTTGTACCCTACCCCTAGTATATAAGGGGAGGCAGGGCGACCCCTAAGGGCACGAGATCATAGATCAACACAAATCCTCAAAGGAATAACACCACAACTGGACATAGGATATTACCTCACATCGAGGGCCTGAACCCATATAAAATCTCCTTGTATTCCTTTGCAATCCACCGAGTTTCCCCTTGCCGAGTAGCCCTATAATCATATTGCTGGTGTAAAACATTGATAAGAAGCAAGAAACGAGGAGGTCCAATCCGGTGCTTTGAATGTGGAGAGCCTAATCACATTCGCGTGAATTGCCCTAAGCTCGGGAAAGGAACAAAGGAAGATGAAGAGGACAAGAGCAAAAACAACAAGAAGAAGATATTTAAAGGCAAAAGAAACAAAGAAAGTTACAAGATGATGCTAAACAATGTGTGTGCTGCCTTTGAACAAGCAAGTGACATCGACTTTGGTAGTGAGGAAGAAGATGAAGACAAACGCAGAAACATCTCTAGAGTATGCCTCATGGCTCGTGGAGGATCAACATCTGGAGAGTCTGATTCTGATAACGAACACATTGAGGCTTTTACGGCAAGGAAGGAGAACATGTGGATAATGGACTCCGGTTGTTCGCGACACATGACTAGTGATAAAAATTGGTTCTCCTCCCTCAAACCGGCATCCAGGACGGAATCGATTATCTTTAGAGATGCTTCTACTAGTACAATTCTTGCTTCAGGATCGGTCAAGGTAAGTGACAAATTTACCTTGAAAGATGTCGCTTTGGTTGAAAATTTGAAATGCAATTTGCTTTCAGTTTCTCAAATAATTGATGAGGATTTTGAAGTTAGATTTAAGAAATCTGAAAGTAGAATTCTTGATTCTTCTAGATCTTGTGTTCTAGAAATTTCTCGTTATGGAAGAGTTTTTAAAGTTGATTTTGAGATTTGTGTTTCTTCTGAGATTACTTGTCTAGTTGCTAAATTTTCAAAGGATTTAATGTTTTGGCATCATAGACTTAGACATATAGGTTTTGATCATCTTACTAGAATTAGTGGTTTAGATCTTGTTCGTGGTTTACCAAAACTCAAAAAGGATCTTGATTTGGTTTGTTCCCCCTGTCGCCATGCTAAGATGGTTGCTTCTTCACATGCCCCAATTGTTTCTGTGATGACTGATGCACTAGGACAGTTTTTACATATGGACACTGTTGGTCCAGCTCGAGTGCAATCTGTCGAAGGAAAGTGGTATGTTTTGGTTATTGTGGATGATTATTCTCGATATTCTTGGATTTATTTTATGGCAACTAAAAATGAAGCTTTTGATCATTTTCGAAACTTATATCTTCGTTTGGCTCTTGAACTTCTTGGATCCTTGAGAATAATTAGAAGTGATAATGGTGGAGAATTTAAAAATGCTTCTTTTGAACAATTTTGTGTTGAAAAAGGTCTTGAGCATCAATTTTCTTCTCCACATGTTCCTCAACAAAACGGTGTTGTTGAAAGGAAAAATCGTTCTTTCATTGAGATGGCTAGGACTTTGCTTGATGAATATCATACTCTAAGAAAATTTTGGCCTGAAGCTATTAATACAGCTTGTTATATTTCCAATCGTGTTTTCTTGAGATCTAAACTTGGAAAAACTTCTTTTGAGCTTCACTTTGGCGATCAACCTAGAGTTTCACATTTGCGTGTTTTTGGATATAAGTGCTTTCTGTTAAAATCTGGAAATTTGGATAAATTTGAGGCACGTTCAACTGATGGAATTTTTCTTGGATATTCTACTCACTCTCGTGGTTACCGTGTGCTTGTTTTGGGAACTAACAAGATTGTAGAAACTTGTGAAGTTACTTTTGATGAGGCTAGTCCGGGTACTAGACCAGAAATTGCAGGTACTTTATCACAGGTTCAAGGGGAGGATGGAAGCATATTCGAGGATGAAAGCGATGACGAAGAAGAAGAGGTCGAAGTGATGGCAGGTCCGACTGGCCCTCAGATCGGTCCAACTGATGGCAACCAGACGGTCCGACCAGAGGTAGAGAGCCGGTCAGACCAGGAGGGTCCAGAGAGCTTGTGTTCACGCCAGATCAAGTCTGATGGATATCCTGATGCAACTTCAACAATTTCAGGTTTAGACCATGATGTTGCTGCTCCTTTGCACATTCAATGTCAACATCCTCCGGAACAAATTATCGGTAACATACATGAATGTACTACACGATCTAAGGTGATATCTACTGATTTCTTTGCTCATTCTGCATTCATTGCTTCTTTCGAACCCAAGAGTGTGTCACATGAATTAACTGATGAATCGTGGATTAACGCCATGCATGAAGAACTTACGAATTTTGAAAGAAATAAAGTTTGGACCTTAGTTGAACCACCTCTTGGTCATAATATTATTGGAACTAAATGGATTTTCAAAAACAAACAAAATGAGAATGGTTTAATAGTAAGAAATAAAGCTAGGCTTGTTGTACAAGGTTTTACTCAAATTAAAGGTTTGTATTTTGATGAAACTTTTGCTCCAGTTGCTCATATTGAAGCAATTAGACTTTTGTTAGCTTTTGCTACTTCAAAAGGTTTTAAATTATATCAAATAGATGTTAAAAGTGCTTTTCTAAATGGTTTTATACAGGAGGAAGTTTATGTTAGA
This sequence comes from Oryza meyeriana var. granulata, assembly GCA_003991445.1. Lineage (NCBI taxonomy): Eukaryota > Viridiplantae > Streptophyta > Magnoliopsida > Poales > Poaceae > Oryza > Oryza meyeriana. The sequence goes on from RYFJ01003971.1 coordinate 12,996, forward strand.
CAACCACCTGGTTTTGAAGATTCAAAATTTTCAAATCATGTTTTCAAACTGTCTAAAGCTTTGTATGGTTTGAAACAAGCACCTAGAGCATGGTATGATAGATTGAAAATTCTCTTGCTTAAGAAAGGTTTTCAAATGGGAAAAGTGGATAAAACTTTCTTTGTTCTAAAGCGTGGTAATGATCAACTTTTCGTTCAGATTTATGTAGATGATATCATTTTTGGTTGTACTTCTCACGCTTTGGTTGTAGAATTTTCTGAGACAATGAGCAGGGAGTTTGAGATGAGTATGATGGGAGAGTTGAGTTACTTTTTGGGATTGCAAATCAAGCAAACAGCACACAGAACATTTGTACATCAAACAAAGTACACAAAAGATCTTTTACGACGTTTTGAGATGGAGAATTGTAAGCCAATTTCAACACCAATGGGATCTACTGCTGTTCTGGATCTAGACAAAGAAGGTGAGGTGTTGATCAAAAGGAATATCGAGTTATGATTGGATCGTTGTTGTATCTCACTGCATCAAGGCTAGATATACAATTTGCTGTGTGTTTGTGTGCTCAATTTCAAGCTTCTCCTTGTGTTTCACATCGTCAAGCCGTCAAGCGCATTTTAAGGTATTTACAGCATACTCTTGAATTTGGGATATGGTATTCTACTTCATCATCTATAAGTTTACATGCTTTTTCGGATGCGGATTTTGGAGGTTGTAGAATAGATAGAAAAAGTACAAGTGGTACATGTCATTTTCTTGGTACTTCTCTTGTTGCATGGTCTTCTAGAAAACAATCTAATGTTACTCAATCAACTGCTGAATCTAAATATGTTGCTGCTGCAAGTTGTTGTTCACAAACTCTTTAGTTGATTTCAACTTTGAAAGATTATGGTTTGAGTTTTGATAAAGTTTCAATCTTTTGTGACAACACAAGTGCTATAAACATTGCTAAAAATCCGGTGCAACATTCATGCACTAAGCATATTGACATTCGTTTTCATTTTCTAAGGGATCATGTTGAAAAAAGGGATATTATACTTCAGTTTGTTGATACAAATTTGCAATTAGCGGATATTTTCACAAAACCTTTAGATTCTTCTCGTTTTGCTTTTCTTCGAGGAGAGTTGGGGGTTGTTCATCTGTTTGGTATGTTGTGAGGGGGAGTAAAGCATAAATCAAAAGACAAAAAAGTGGAGCTTTGTTTTTACTATGAGTGTATCTTTTGCTTGCTAGCAAGATACTTGAAGTTTATTGGTCTCTAGTATAGTTTTTATGGATTTTAGTATTTATATGAGTCCTTGATATTACTTTTAAGGGATATGATGCATGACACTTAAATTCTTTTATTTGAATTAAATAAATATGGAATATTGAAACTAGTGCTAAGTTTGAATAATTTATGCTTATATTTATTCTTTTTTGAATTTTTATTCCTCAAATGCTCAAAAATGTATTTACTTTATGAGAGAAAAAATGGATACCGAATCCTTGGCAAGAGTATTCACCACAAGGACGTATCCGAAGAGAAAAAAATGGATACCAAATCCTTGGTAAGAGTATTCACCACAAGGACGTATCCGAAGAGAGATAAAAAATGGGTACCGAATCCTTGGAAACAGTATTCACGACAAGGACGTACCCGAAATAAATTGAGAAAAAAAAGAAGAGAAAAAAAAATACATTCTCTTATGAGCAAAATATTTGAGAAAGAATGTGTTATTCAACTTGACTAGGTATAAGGGTATTTTGTTCAATCTATGTACTAGTAAATATATTGCATTATAAATCGTTGAAATCATATATTTCTAGTGTTGATTTGATCTTAAATGTTATATCTTTGTCTCATGTTTATACTCTAATACATGCATGTTATCTAGTTGAGCAATTTATTTCTCTTATCTTGCAACACATGTCTTAGGATTGCTTTAAGTAAACAAAGCTTCCACATTTTTTTCTTGATGAACTCATTGTCAAAGGGGGAGAAATATACACAAAATTAAAATTTCGATTTTTAAAATAGTCGATTTTTTGCTTGGTTGAATTGCATCATGGGGAGAAATTCTTTCTTTTTAAAGGGGGAGAGTTTTTCTTTTCATTTTGTTTTTTGATTTTCACAAACACCAATTTATATTTTGGAGATATTGCCAATGTGTTCATCAAGGGGGGAGATTGTAGAATCATTGTCATGATTAATATTTTGTGATTAACAATTAGCTTTGAAAATGATTTATTTAATAAGAGATTGGTTTGAAAACAACTCTAAATATTGGTGTAAGTGTGTGTGACTAATGTGGGTCAGGTTGTGATATCTGTGCCCAGAAACGGTTATTTTGTCTATGTATCTGCAGGTGACTTAAGGTCTAACCTTAGTCAATGGTGAGGACCGGGACTACGCTCACGGAGGAGCCGAGGTCTAGCACGGTCGGGATGCCATGTGACAAGGTTGGACTAAAGTCAGTTTGTCTTGGGATCAACATCGGTCAACGGCAGGATCAGGACAAAACTTAGGGAGGAGTTGAGGTCCAGAACGGTCAAGGGTGCCGGGTGACGAGATTAGACACAAGGTGGTACATGGTGAATGGATATCGTATGTGAGGTCTTCACAACGGGCTTCGCAAATTGGGTGTGCAAGCGGCGAAAAAAAATCACAAATAAATTTGGAGAAGGAAATCAGAAGAAATATTTAGCTACCGTATTGCTACAGTAATAAGGCTGTTTGCCACAGTAAACTGACTGGCTGCTACAGTATTGGTTTGTTTGCTACAGTAATCCAACTACATGTGAGGGAGTCTGAGTTGGTTTTGGAACAGAGAATTTTGGTAAATTGTGTTTGTTTAGGAAATTAAGGGTTTGAGTCCTAGTGGGACTAAAAGTTCTACTTCTACTTTGTATAGGAGGTTTTAGGTATAAATAGATAAGGGGTTGAGGCCCTAAAGCTATAACGTTTGGATGAGAGAAAAGCAAGGGTTTAGCCTTGAGAGAAAGGAGTGCTTTGTATGCACTTTGTAAACACATCTTGATGCAATAAAGAGAATAATTCTTCAAGATTTACATTGTCGTTCGGGAGTTTCGTCAAGATCAGTTTCAGTTTGTTTGTAGGCGGTCAGACCGGGAGATAATCGGCGGTCAGACCGGTAGCAAGGACACGGTCAGACCGGCGGCAAGGACAAGGTCGGACCGGCATCTTCTAGAAAGGTTGGAGATCTTGATTAAAGTAAAATTAACTTCATTGGTTTAGAGGTAACTTTTTATTCCGCGAAAAGTTTGGTTTTTGGTAATCCTACCATTCACCCCCCCCCCTCTGGTAGGCTTAATTCTTGTCTTTCGATCCTACAGCACCAATTTCCAGACAGTGATGAGTAGGTCATACAACAGCTTCTAGACTTGAGGATACCTCATTTTGGAGTCAGCTAGGACCTCGCTGATGAAGTAGACTGGCCGTTGAATTTCCTGTATATGACTGGCTCAGATCTCTCGACTACCAGCACCGTGCTGACTACCTGAGTGGTTGCCGCCAAGTATAACATTAGTGGTTCTTAGGGCATAGGTGACCCCAATACTGGTGGTGATGTGAGAAATGTTTTGAAGTCTTCAAAGGCTTGCTGGGCTTCGGGTGTCCATTGAAAATTGTTCGCTTTCTTCAGTAGTTTGAAGAAGGGCATGCCCCGTTCACCAAGTCAGGAGATGAATCAGCTGAGTGCCGCCATGCAGCCTGTCTGCTTTTGGACATCCTTCTAGCTAGTTGGGGGTGTCATATTCATGGTAGCGTTGATTTTCTCTAGATTGGCCTCGATGCCTCGGTGCGATACGATGAAGCCGAGTAGCTTTCCGGATGGTACACCGAAAGCGCACTTTTCCGGATTCAACTTCTGTTGACGCCGAAAACCGCCGGGTGTGCCGAAAAGCTTGCTGACGATCTGGTTCGGCGTCTGGTGACACGCGAAGGCCTGGGAGATCTGCTTAGCTCCAGTGCAGGTCCTAAAATATTTGAGGTTCGCGGGCGTGCCAGTCAATTTGACCCAGCAATTGACAAGGAGATGAAGAAATTAGATCACTGATCCAATCGGCCAGCAAGCCGATACGGATCCCTTCCAGCCGATCGCCGCTATGCTCGTGCCCGGGCCTCTGCCTGTACTCGCGTCCGGGTCCTTGTTGGTCCTCGTGCCCGGGTCAGCAGCAACTGCACATCGGCTATCGGCCGATACGGGCTGATGTAGGCTCCTCGTAGCCGATGGCCGATGGCACCTGTGTATCGGCTAGGAAACCGATAGCGCTATAAACAAATAGATAAGCTGTTAGTACAACGTGTGCATCGGCTAGAAGCCGATGATAAAATAGATAGGCAGGATAGTAAGCCAGCCGACTGCCGAGGAAACACATATGCATCGGCTAGAAAACCGATGATAATATAGATGACCAAAACAGTAAGGATAATACAGTCGGCTTTATAAAAAGATAACCTATCGGCTAAGCACTCCGATAGAACGTCGCATATACACCGATCAGCCCGACAAGGATAAATCTATTATTATCGATCTAGTAGTTCAAACCTAACTGATGCAGCACAGATCGATAATAATAAAGGAACCTCAACAAACCGATAGATCTAATGCAACTGTGATGAAAATAACTTACCGGCTATACATTCCGATAAGACGCTTGCACAAAGGATATCAGCCTAACAGGAATAATTTATCGCTAGCAGTTTAGTAGGTCGGACCCAACCGATGCAGCACAAACTGATGATAAACTACCCCCGATAAACTGATAAAAACTATGCACGCGTGATGTGATATACCTGACCAGCCTAAGAGGTCGGACCGAACCGATGCAGCCGTAGACAAAGCAGATATATCGTGGTAAGCCGGCTACCATATACCGACTAGAATATCGGACCTAACCGAGGAAGTCCTAGCCGATTGGTAGCCGGGGTAACGAGACTTACCCTCTCGCCGGAGTTCGGACCTAACCGATGCAGCCCGGCTCGAGAAGCAAGAACCCGTTGGTAAAGGGTGGCGATGCGCCGAATTTGATTGATCGAGAGATTGATCATTTACAAGGTACCCGGGCATACGTATATATACCCCGAGTTGGTACAGTCCTAATAGGACACGAAACAGAAGTTTCCTAATTATAAAAGGAAAAACTAACAAACCCCGATCAGATACGAGATCAGGTTTCCTAAAAATTATCAAAACTACCTAATTAGTAGATAAGGTAATTGACTGCCATGTCGTGGTCCTCACGATTCCTTCCTGAATCTGGCTTCTTCTGATTAGCTTCCAACGGCTGATATATCTTCTTTCCTTAACCAAATCCAATGTGAACCGTGCCAAATTTTGGCGTTAACAACTTCATCTTGAACCTCCGAAGGTTTTGAAAGGTTTCTTCCAAATCAGCCATGAGGTCTTCCCTGGATTTTGTCTTGATTACCACATCGTCGACATATGCCTCCACATTGCGCCTGAGTTGAGTGTGTAGACACCGCTGAATTGCTCGTTGATACGTTGCTCCAGTGTTTTTTAACCCGAACGGCATAGTGATGTAGCAATATGCTCCAAACGGCGTGATAAAAGAAGTCTTCAGGCAATCTTCCTCCTTCAAGCTAATTTGGTGGTATCCCGAGTAACAGTCGAGAAAGCTAAGAAGTTCGCACCCCGCGGTTGAAGCCACCACCTGATCTATTCTGTGTAGACCAAATAAGTCTTTGGGGCACGCCTTGTTTAAGTTGGTGTAGTCGATGCACATGCGCCATTTACCTTTCTTCTTTCGGACTAGGACTGGGTTTGCCAGCCAATCCGGGTGGTAGACCTCTTTGATGAACCCGGCTACGAGGAGCTTGGTTATCTCCTCCCAAATAGCATCTTTGCGGTCCTGTACGAAGCGCCGTAGCCATTGTTTGACTGGCTTGGCGTGTGTCTTGACATTGAGGGAATGCTCGATCACCTCCCTAGGTACACCAGGCATGTCGAAAGGTTTCCAAGCAAAGATGTCCCTATTTGCCTGGAGGAAGGTGACGAGCGCATATTCCTATTTGGGGTCGAGTCTAGTCCCGACTAGAGCAGTTTGGGAGGGGTCAGTAGGGTCCAAGGGGATCTTTTTAGTTTCAGACTCCGCTGAAATTCCCGACTTTACTGCTTTCTTGGCCGGAACCTGGTCATCCTCAACAGGAGTTGTAGCGGATAGCCGAATGCTGTTGCGTCCGACTGCCGCTTCTTGAGATTGAGCCAACTCGCAGCTCTCCTTGTCGCAGGTGAAGGCTTGCTTGACATCGCTGCGGAAGGAAAGAACTCCAGCTGGCCCTAGCATCTTGAGCATCATGTAGGTGTATGCGGCACCGCCATAAACTTGGCTAGCGCTGGCCATCCGAGTATAGCGTGATACACTATCTCGAAGTGCGGATACTCTCTGTGCGGAAATTATCCCGCGTGCCAAAAGTGACTGGGAGAGTTATCTGTCCAAGTGGAGTAGAAGATAGGCCGGGTGTCGATGTTTTACACCGGCAATAGAACTATAGGGCTACTCGGCAAGGGGAAACTCGGTGGACTGCAGAGGAACACAAAGAGATTTTGTACTGGTTCAGGCCCTCGAGGTGAGGTAATACCCTATGTCCAGTTGTGGTGTAATTCCTCTGAGATGTTTGTCGATCAATGATCTCATCACCCTTTGAGGGGCACCCTGCCTCCCCTTATATACTGGGGGACAGGGGTACATGATAAGGATCCCAGCCGGATACGGCCAAGGGATTTCCTTCTTAGAGATAGAAACCTATCCGACTAAGACTACTATTCCTTATCGCTCAAGGTAAAGTCTACCGGGTGCTATCTTATCTCTAATTACATGATTCGGCCCATACTCTATCTGAGTGGCCCATATACTGTGATGAGGTACCCGGGGCCCATGGCCTCCACAATAGCCCATGAGACCTTCATAGTTGAGTCACAGCTGATGTCAAGCGCTCATCCTCCGCGGTGAAGATTGCCCGAGTGCGATGCTCCCGAGTACTCTTTGTCTGAGTAGGTCTTCTTCCCGAGCCCTGCTTCACGTCAGCTGGCAGCAAGGCTATGAAGGGCTTCATGTAGATGTATGAATAGTGTGCGCACCTATTAGGTGTAGCCCCCGACTTTGTGCTTAATTGTAAAGACAATTAAACATAAAGTCAAAGATCTTTAACCTGATAATCTTTCTCGAGTAGATTTCTACTGGTATATGAGATTCTTCGGTATCATGTCAACCAGAATATGATTTATAGTCTTGCCGAGTAAGGAACTACTCGTATGTAGGACTCTTCAGCTTCATGTCAGTCAGAATGTGTGTTTATAGTCTTACCGAGTAGGATGCTACTCGTATATGGGACTCTTCAGCGTCACGTCAGCTGGAAAGGGAATTTGTAGTCTTTCCCAAGTGGCATCCCACCCAGAAGCTAGACTCCTCCGCATCATGTCAGTGAGAATGAGAGATTTATAGTCTCTCCCGAGTAGTGCACTACTCGAAAGTTAGACTCTTCAGCATCATATCGGCTGGAATAATGTTGCTCATGGCAACTGATGGCCACGCATGTAGGCCAAGTACCACTTTATGAAAATAAATCCACAGCGTGGTCAGGTGTACTCGAGAAAGATACCTGCATCCCCAATTTCAATGAAGACCAGCTTGTGATCCTTGTAAGGATATATCCTCAAGACCTAGTGGATAAAACAGATATCCAAACATATATGTTTAGCAATAAGGCTCTCATGAAACATATCTGTTTACCTTATCGGCTCCTGTTAGTAGCACCAACGCTATAATTTCAACTCAGCCTGCGGGCGGCCCACATGGAGCATGCTACTGTAGGAACACATATCTTGATGGCCTAGTGCTGACTGTGCAGGCCCAAGCCCATTTAGTCGTCATCAGCTCTATAAAAGGCGGGGAGAGAGAAAAAGATTCCTTCATCTTCCCCAAATCAGCCAATCGCTTCGTCTTCCATCTCTGCGCCCAAATTTCGCCTTTTGCTTGGCTAGGGTTAGCTAGTGCTATTGTTCCCTGCTCGAACTCGGGCGATTTCAGTCCGCTTCGTCTATTCCAATCCCCCGATTTGCTTTTCCCCCAAATCTTTCTGCTCCCAATCATGCTGAAAGCTTCGGATCTTGCGGGTACACCGAAGAATGCTTGGCCGATTTCGGATTGCGGCTTGGTGAAACTGAAGCTGCTGGAGAGTCAACTGAAGTTGCCCAGTCAGGAGGTGATCCATTGGCGGCCGACTAAGGATGAGTCGGTCCCAAATCCCCAATCTGGTGAAACAGTAGTTTTTGCCTCTTTTTTCGATCGGGGTTTGTGCCTTCCCTCTTCTGATTTCTTCTGCCACATCCTTGACTTCTATGGGCTGGAGTTGGTGAATTTGAATCCCAACTCGATTCTTCAAATCTCCATATTTGTCACTCTTTGCGAGTGTTTTTTGGGTGTGGAACCCCATTTTAATTTCTTCAGGCATCTGTTCCACATCAAACCCCAGCCCTCCAAAAATAATATCAATGTGATTTGGGGGGCTGGTCTCCAGTTGAGGAGTGATGGGAAGAAAACATATCTTGATGTCCCCTTGAAATCTTCCTTGAAAGGCCGGCACAAGGAGTGGTTCTATTGCGCAGATCAGGCTCCCTCCTTGCGTCCATTCACCGACTTGCCGCCGGTAGTTATACCAAGTTGGTCGGCAGATCCAACCTATGAGGAGATGGGGCAAGTGCACCAATTGTTGGGGGAAATTAGATGACCTCAAGAAAGCTGGCCTGACTGGACCTTGGGTGGCTCGTCGCTTCCTGACTTGGCGCATCTAGCCGCTGAAGCTGAGGAGCGCATTTAGCTGGGCTTTTAAGGGCAAAAATGATCCTGACCGAGTGAGCAACGAGTCGGCTAACAAGCGCACAGTGACCGAGACCCTGTTCGGTTACTTCTCCAAAGGGGTGATCACGACCGAAGACGATAATCACCGGGTCGCAGCCTATAGCTTCATTTGGCCTCGTACCAAGGTAATCTTTAACCTTCTTCTGTGACGAACGCCTATGGGCCTGTATGTATGATCGCCCAGCATTGTGTGATGTATTTTGTGGATTCTTCTGTAGTGGTGCGAGGAGTTTGTTGAGGGCCCGCGCCCGTTGTCAGCCATCAAATCAAAGAAGAGGCCGAGGAGCCCCTCAGCCGCCCAACCCGACTCCAGGAGAGCGGGGAAGAAGCCTATTCTGTATCGGGGCGAGGGGGCCATGACGCCGCGCACCGTGGCAGGAAGCTTGAAGATAAAGGACACCGTCGCCGTGGCACCCAGGCGATCAAGTCCCAGGTTGGGACTTGTACGGCCGAGCTCGACATTGCCAATCCCGGCAAAAGCACCGCCGAGTGCACGATCCGAGCGGGATCCGCCAAGCACACCGACTGATTTCAGACTATGATAAGTAGGCCATATAGCAGCTTCTGGACCTGCGGATATCTCGTCTTCGAGTCGGCAAGCACCTCACTGACAAAGTAAACTGGCCGTTGTATTTTCTGGATGTGACCCTTTTCGGATCGCTCGACCACCAGCACCGTGCTGACTACCTGAGTAGTTGCTACCAAATATAGCATTAGTGGTTCTTGGGGCATAGGTGACGCCAACAAGGGAGGTGATGTGAGGAATTGTTTGAAGTCTTCGAAGCCTTGTTGGGCGTCCGGAGTCCATTGGAAATTGTCCGCCTTTTTGAGTAGCTTGAAGAAGGGCATACCCCGTTCGCCCAGTCGGGAAATAAATCAGCTGAGTGCCGCCATGTAGCCTGTCAGCTTCTGGACATCCTTCTGGTTAGTCGGGGGAGCCATGTTCATTATGGCGTTGACTTTCTCTGGGTTAGCCTCGATGCCACGATGCGAGACAATGAAGCCGAGTAGCTTGCCGGATGGCACTCCGAAGGCGCATTTTTCCGGGTTCAACTTCATCTTGAATCGTCGAAGATTTTGGAAGGTTTCTTCCAGGTCAGCGATGAGGTCTTCTTTGGACTTGGTCTTGATCACCACGTCGTCGATGTAGGCTTCCACGTTGCGCCCGATCTGAGTGTGCAAACACCGCTGAATTGCCCGTTGATAGGTTGCTCCAACATTCTTCAAACCGAACGGCATTGTGATGTAGCAGTACGCTCCAAACGGCGTGATGAAAGATGTCTTTAAGCAGTCTTCCTCCCTCAGGCTGATTTCATGGTATCCCGAGTAGCAGTCGAGAAACCTGAGTAGGTCGCACCCGGCCGTGGAATCAACGACCTGATCTATCCTGGGAAGACCAAATGGGTCCTTGGGGGCATGCCTTGTTGACATCGGTGTAGTCGATGCACATGTGCCATTTACCGTTTTTCTTCCGGTCCAGAACTGGGTTTGCCAGCCAGTCTGGGTGATAGACCTCCTGGATGAACCCGGCTGCGAGGAGCTTGGTGATCTCTTCCCAGATAGCATCCTTGCGGTCTTGAGAGAAGCGCCACAGCCGTTGCTTGACTGGCTTAGCGTCTGTCTTCATATTTAGGGCGTGCTCGATCACCTCCCTTGGTACGCCCGGCATGTCGGACGGTTTCCATGCAAAGATATCATTATTGGCTTGTAGGAAGGTGACGAGCGCGTCTTCCTATTTGGGGTCGAGTCCGGTCCCGACTAGAGCAGTCTTGGAGGGGTCGGAAGGGTCCAGGGGGATCTTCTTCGTGTCAGAGTCCGCTGAAATTCCCGACTTCGCTGCCTTTTTTGCCAGAACCTGATCTTGCTCGACTTCAGTTGTGACGGCTTGCCGAATGCTATTGCGCCCGACTGCCGCCTCTTGTGATTGAGCTAGTTCGTAGCTCTCCTTGTCGCAGGTGATGGCTTGCTTAACGTCGCTGCAGAGGGAGAGGACTCCTGCTGGCCCAGGCATCATGGGCACCATATATGTGTAGTGCGGTATCGCCATGAATTTGGCGAGTGCCGGTCGTCCGAGTATTGCATGGTACGCGGTCTCAAAGTCGGCAACCTCGAAGCAAACGTTTTCCGTGCGGAAGTTATCCCGCGTGCCGAAGGTGACTGGCAATGTGATCTGCCCGAGTGGAGTTGATGACAAGCTGGAAATTATCCCGTGGAAGGGCGCAGAACTCGGCCGTAGTTCTGAACGAGGGATCTTCATCTCATCCAAAATCTTGGCGAATAAGATGTTGAGCACGCTACCTCCGTAGATGAGGGTTTTCTTCAGCCTGATGTTTCTGACGACTGGGTCTAGGACGAGTGGATAACGTCCCGGGTGAGAAACCCGATCTAGATGATCTACGCGATTGAAGGTAATGGCCATCTCTGACCAGCGCAGGTACTAGGGGGTGTCCGTCGTAGAGACCATGTTGATGTCGCGCGTTGTTAGTTTCTGTTTGCGCTTGGACTCGTACGCGGACAGCCCTCCGAAGATATGGTTGAGCTCGGCCTGAGGATCTTGGAAATCGTTGGCCGGACCCTAATCTGGCTTTTCTTTGTCCTTGTCGGTGCCAGATGATGAAGCCTGCTCGTAGGCAAACTTCTTAAGCATGTAGCATTCTTTGGCCACGTGCTTGCCCTTGGGATGGAAGGGGCATGGCCCGCTCATGACTTTCTGGTAGTCGTTATTCCGCTGGGGCCACGACTGAGTGCGCTCCATGTTTGCCACCTCGTTGTCCGACTTCTGCTTGCGGCTGCCAGACTTGTTTTGAGACGGCACGTTGTTGGCTTTTGGCCTTCTGGTCTGTCTGTTGGGACTCCTTCTCGTCGAGGGCCTCTGCGACCGCTTCAGCCGAGTCGGCATATTTGTTGGCCATGTCGAAAAGAGCCCGGACAGTGGGTAGTGGCTTCCGAGTGAACTTCGTGATGAACGGGGCGTCCTTTACCCCCTTGCGGAAGGCGGCGATGACGGCCTCGTCTCTAGTCATTGGGATCTTGTTGCGCTTCTCGGAGAACCTCTTGATAAAATCACGTAGAGACTCGTTCTTCTTCTGGTGTAGTTGATACAGATCATGCTCAGAAGATAGCCTCTCGTAGGTCCCTTGGAAGTTGGCGATGAACCGCTCCTTGAGTTCTACCCAGGAACCGATCGACCTCCTTGGGAGCCCAGTCAGCCATGTCCTCGCCGAGTTGGCTAGCGCGACTGGGAGGTAGTTGGCCATGGCTTTGTTGTCACCCCCAGCGGCTCGAACTGCTAGGGTATATACGGTGAGCCAGGACTCGGGATTTGTTTTGCCGTCATATTTTTCAATCCCTTTGGGTTTAAAACCAGTCAGCCAGTGGACGTCCTGTAGCTCCCGAGTGAAAGCTGGAATGCCTTCATCTTCGTGAGGGCTCGAGCTTCGACCATGGCGGTTAAACCACTCGTGATGGAGACCAAAGCGCTCGTTTTCATCTTCTAGTCGGCGGCGCTCGTCTTCGTGTCGTTCGTGGCCCCGGGCGTTGATAGTGTGGCGAAGGTCATGTTGTAGGCGCTCTCGGAGGTCTTGATTAGGTCGGCGATCATGCTGGAAACACCGCCGGTTGTCATTGCCGAGTGTGGTTTGCTTAGACTCCTCGTGTGGCCGACTTGAGCCGGCCGCCCGACGCCGTGCAGACGTGGATGAGCCTGCTGCTGGAGATCCCGACCGGTTAGTCGGTACCATAGTGTCGCCCGACTGCTGTTGATGTTGCTGGCAAGCGGCAGCCGTGATCATCGCCTTGATCTTGGCGATAATTGGGGTGGCCTGGTGATCAGGCCCGAGCTAAAGCGTGTCCAGCAAGGTTGCGGTGGCCACAACATTCTGTTGTGGCATGATGAAAATGTCGTGATCGCCGACTTTGCTGCTGAGCTGTTCGCCCAGCCTTGCGTAGCTCGTCATTGCGAGCCTCACAGTCAGCCTCCTCCTGCTGTCGCAGTCGGCGTGCCTCCTCCTGTTGCTCTTCTTGTAGTCGGCGCACCTCGGATGGTGGTGTTGAAGCCATGAAGATCTCGCGGGGAAGGAAGAGACTCACTAGACTGGAGTCCGAACTAGCTTTCGAACCCTTATCCGACTTGGAATCGGACTCCGAGTAGTTTATCGGAGTGAGAACGACCCCAACCTCTCTAGATCCAATCCGAAATGGCGCTTGGCCATGTCCAAACTGAATCGCAGGAGATCGGGTCTGTGGTGCGGGATGTAGATCCGCAGCATCGCCGAGTCCGTGTGGGAGATTGATGATCTCTCCCCTTCTCGGCCCAACCCGAGCTGGCTCAAGGCCTAGCGCAAGTCGGACACCGAAGGAGAGAGTTGTCCCCATACTCAGCGAAGTGAAGGACTGCCGCTGTAGATTGCTGAAGGAGATTGCGGTGTCCTGTGGTCGACTGGCGCAACGTCGGCTGGTTCCTCGGCCGGCTAGATTGGATCTGCTTCGACCAAGGTAAGGTTGCCGATCTGGTCGGCAATGAAATCGAGGCTTCCGAATGAAATAACGTCTCCAGGAGAGAACTTGTCGCCGTCGATCTTGGTTGCTGGATCCATCCAGCTTGTACATGTAAAACTCACCGGAGCCCCTACCTGGCGCGCCAACTATCGATGTTTTACACCGGCAATAGAACTATAGGGCTACTCGGCAAGGGGAAACTCGGTGGACTGTAGAGGAACACAAAGAGATTTTATACTGGTTTAGGCTTTCGAGGTGAGGTAATACCCTACGTCCAGTTGTGGTGTAATTCCTCTGAGATGTTTGTCGATCAATGATCTCGTCGCCCTTTGAGGGGCACCCTGCCTCCCCTTATATACTGGGGGACAGGGGTACATGATAAGGATCCCAGCCAGATACGGCCAAGGGATTTCCTTCTTAGAGATAGAAACCTATCGGACTAAGACTACTATTCCTTATCGCTCAAGGTAAAGTCTGTCGGGTGCTATCTTATCTCTAATTACATGATTCGGCCCATACTCTATCCGAGTGGCCCATATACTGGTGATGAGGTACCCGGGGCCCATGGAGTAGAAGATAGGCCGGGGATTACCCCATGGAAGGGCGTTGTACTCAGCTGTAGCTCCGAGCGAGGGATCTTCATCTCGTCCAGGGTTTTGGCGAATAGAATGTTGAGAGTTATCTGTCCAAGTGGAGTAGAAGATGGGCCGGGGATTACCCCATGGAAGGGCGCTGTACTCAGCTATAGCTCCGATCAAGGGATCTTCATCTCGTCCAGGGTTTTGGCGAATAGAATGTTGAGAGTGCTGCCTCCATCTATGAGAACCTTCTTCAATTTGATGCTCTTGACGACCGGGTCCAGGATGAGTGGATAGCGTCCCGGATGAGTAACCCGATCGGGATGATCTACGTGGTCGAACGTTATCGGGGTTTCTGACTAGCGCAGGTATTGGGGGACGTCTGCTGTGGAGACCGAGTTGATTCCGTGTGCTATAAGCTTCTGCTTCCTCTTGGACTCATATGTAAACGGTCCTCGGAAGATGTGGTTAAGCTGAGCCTGGGGATCTTGGTAATCGCCGGCTACGCCCGAATCTGGCTTACCTTTATCTGCGCCAGATGTTGAAGTCTGCTTGGAAGCAAACTTCTTAAGCATGAAGCAATCCTTAGCCGCGTGTTTACCCATGGGATGAAAAGGGCAAGGCCCGTTCATCACTTTTTGGTATTCGTTGTTCCTCTGGGGTCGCGGCTGAGTACACTCCACAGTGGCCACCATGTTATCCGACTTCCACTTGTGGCTGCCGGATTTGTTCTGTGTTGGCCCGTCGTTGTCTTTCTTGTCCTTCTGCTGGGGCTCCTTTTTGTCGTCGAGGGCCTGAGCGACTGCACTGGCCGAGTCGGCGTACTTGTTCGCCATATCAAAAAGAGCCTTGACAGAAGGAGGAGGTTTCCGAGTGAACTTGGCAATGAACAGGGCATCTTTGACTCCCTTGCGGAAGGCGGCGATGACGACCTCGACCTTGATCATTGGGATGGAGTTTCGCTTCTCAGAAAACCTCTTGATGAACTCACGCAGAGACTTGTTCTTTCTTTGGTGCAGCTAGTAGAGATTGTGCTCAGAGGACAGCCTCTTGTAAGTTCCCTGAAAGCGTTCCCAGAGTTCTCCCTAGGAACTGATCGACTTCTTTGGGAGCCCCGTTAGCCATGTCTTGGCCTAGTCGGCCAGGGCAACTGGAAGGTAGTTGGCCATGGCTTTGTGATCTCCTCTGGTAGCTCAAATTGCTAGAGTTTAGACCGTGAGCCAGGACTCAGGATTGGTTTTCCCGTCGTATTTCTTGATCCCAGTTGGCTTAAAACCTGTCGGCCAGTCTACCTGTTGCAGCTCCTGGGTGAAGGCCGGCACGCCTTCATCGTCATGAGGGCTCCGGCTTTGATTGCGATGTTGAAACCGATCATGGTGGAGGCTGAAGCACTCATTCTCGTCTTCTAGTCGGTGCTGCTCGTCTTCCTCTTGTTCACGGTGCCGCACGTTGATGTCCTACTGGAGGTCACGCTGTAGTCGTTCTCGGAGATCTCGGTTGTCCTAACGGTTATTTTGGCACCGCCGGTTGTTGTTGGGGTTGCCGAGTGACGTCTGGCGTGACTTCGTGTGCAACTGACTGGAGCCAGCTACTCGGTGTCGTGTCGAGACGGATGAGACTGCCGTTGGAGATGTCGACCGGTTGGTCGGTGTGAGGGTATCGCCCGACTGTTGCTGCTTCTAACATGCAGCAGTGGTGATCATGGCTTTTATCCTAGCTATAGTCAGGGTGGCCTAGTGATCAGGCCCAAACTGGAGCGTGTCCAGCAAAGTGGCGGTGGCTACGACGTTTTGCTGAGGTGTAATGAAGACGTCGTGGTCACTGATTCGGGTTTGGAGGATTTGTTGCTGAGCAGTCCGCCTAGCCCTGAGCAGATCGTCGTTGCAGGCGTGCAAGCGTCTTGCTTCCTCCTCTTGCTGTTCTCGCAGTCGACGGGCCTCCTTCTCTTGCTGCTCGCATAATCAGCGTGCCTCCTGAGTAGGAGTAGAGCCATTGGATGCCATGAAGATTTCTCGTGGCGGGGAGAAGCTCGCCGAACTGGTGTCCGACTTAGAGTTAGAATCAGAGTAGTTGATGGGGGTGATGACGACTCCGATCTCCCTAGATCCAATCTCGAGCGGCTCTGGGCCATGTCCAAGTTGAACCCCAGGGGATCGGGTCTGCCACGTCCAATGCAGGTCACAGTTGTCCGCAGCGTTGCCGAGTCCGAACAGGAGACCGATGATCTCTTCCTTCCTTAGCCCGATCTCGGCTGGCTCAAGACTAAGTCCGAGTCGAACACCGAAAGAAAGAGTTGTCCCGAGACCTGGGCATGTTGAGGATTGCTACAGCAAGTCGACGAGGGTTGCCATAGCCTTGCATGGGCCGACTGGCGCGGAGTCGCCTTGGTCCCTGGCCGATCGGATCGAGTCTGAGTCGAATAGGGTGAGATTGTCGAATTCGTCGGCGATGAAGTCGAGGCTCCTGAAGGTGATTGTTTCTCTGAGGGAGAAGTTGATGCCATCGACTCCCTTGATTGGATCCATCAGGCTTCATCTAGATGATCTCAACGAATCCCCTACCTGGCGTGTCAACTGTCAATGTTTTGTATCGGCAATAAATATATAGGGCTACTTGTCAGACCGAAACTGGATGGATTGCAAAGGAACACGAACGATTTATACTGGTTCAGGCCCTCGAGATGAGGTAATACCCTACGTCCAGTTGTGGTGTATTGCCTTTGAGATTGTATGATTCTGATCTTGGTGATTCTGCCCTTAGGGGGCGCCCTGCCTCCCCTTATATATTGGGGGACAGGGTTACAGAGTAGGAATCCCAGTCGGACTCCAACCAAGGGATTTCCTTCTAGGAATACGATGTGCGCGACTAGGACTATATCCTTCCCTGTCGTACAGGGTTATGTACGCCAAGTCCTATTATATCCCTAATTACAAGGTTAGGCCCATCCTCTGTCCGAGTGGCCCAATAGCTTCTCATGAGGTACCCCGGGCCCATGGCACCGACATCTTGATGTCGGCACCGTCGGTCGTTATTGTGGTTGCCTAGTGACGTGTGGCGTGACTCCATTTGCAGCTGACTAGAGCCGGTAGCTCAGCGTCGTGTTGAGGCAGATGAGACCACTGTTGGAGAAGCCACCCTGTTGGACAGTATGAGAGTATCACCCGACTATTGACGCTGTTGGCATGCAGTAGCGGTGATCATGACTTTAATCCTTGCTATCGTAGGGGTGGCCTAGTGATCAGGCCCAAACTGCAGTGTATCCAATAAGGTTGCAGCGGCCACAACGTTCTGTTGAGGGGTCACAAAGACAACATGGTCGCCAACATGGGTTTGGAGGATCTCCCATTGAGCAGTGTGCCTATCGATGTTTTACACCAGCAATATAACTATAGGGCTACTCGGCAAGGGGAAACTCGGTGGACTGCAAAGGAACACAAGGAGATTTTATACTGGTTCAGGCCCTCGATGTGAGGTAATACCCTATTACCCTATGTCCAGTTGTGGTGGTATTCCTTTGAGGATGTGTGTCAATCAATGATCTTCTGCCCTCATGGGGCACCCTGCCTCCCCTTATATACTGGGGGACAGGGGTACAAGATAAGAATCCTAGCCGGATATGGCCAAGGGATTTCCTTCTTAGAGATACATCTTAGCCGGCTAAGACTGTATATTCCTTTCTGTACAAGGCAAAATCTACCGGGTGCTATTATATCTCTAATTACAAGTCTTGGCCCATCCTCTATCCGAGTGGCCCATATGCTTGTGATGAGGTACCCGGGGCCCATGGCCTCCACAGCGCCCGGCCTTGCATAGACTGTCGTTGCGAACATCGTGCTTGGCCTACAGTCATCTTGCGTCTTCCTCCTGTTGTTCACATAGTCGGCGGGCTTCCTCTTCTTGCAAATCATGTAGTCAGCGTGCCTCCTAAGTAGGACTTGAGCGCTTGGATGACATAAAGACTTCACGTGGTGGAGAAAAGCTCGCCGAAGTGCTGTCCGATTAAGAATCGGAGTCGAAATAGTTGAGAGGGTAATAACGATCCCAACCTCCCTAGATCCAATCTCGAGCGGCTCTGAGCCATATCCGAGTTGAACTCCAGGGGATCGGGTCTACCGCATCAGATGTTGATTGAAGAAATCTGCAGTGTCGCCGAGTCCGAACGGGAGATTGATAATCTCCTCCTTTCTTAGTGTCACACCCTAAATTTAGCCACACTAAATTATACCTGAGAAAATACCCAAGAAAAATAAATTTAAAAGGCCAAAGGAATTAATTAAATGTGTAAAAATACAAAATAATAAATTATTGTGGCCAGGAATATTTTTCTTATGTTCCTCTTGCCAAAATATATTAACTGATTTTTATTGGAATTTTCAGAGCACATGAACTATTTTTAAAAAATCAAAAACGATTATCAGAATTAAATTCGCTCTGGAAATCATTTTCTATTTTCTTTTCCTTCGGTTTTCTCTTTTTTCTTCCTTTCCCTCTCGCTGGGCCGCCGGACCAGCACTGTGCCGCCTCCGCGCGCGGCCCGCGGGCGCCTGCCTCCCGCGGGCCCCATCTATCAGCCTCCCCCTCCCGCTCACTCTCTCTACGCTGCGGGGTTCGCCTATTGGGCTGCTTCGCCCGCATGCCTGCGCGCCTCCCCGCTAACAGGCCGAGCCTGCCTATCAGCCCTGTCTTCCTCCTCTGTCCGAATCGGGCAGAAGGGAAAATCCCCTCCGCCGTCCGATCGGCGCCGCCTCCCGCCTCCACGCTCACCCACGCCTGGTTCAAACGAGGGAAGACCGAGTCCACACCCACTCCCCACGTTCTCCGACGCAGTCGCCCCCTCTCGCACGCAAATCGTGCGCACGACCCTGTCGCCGCCGCCCTCCATCCAGAGCACGATTGAGCCGTTACGGCCTCGATCTCGCTCGCCCGCATGCATAAAAGCCTTCCTCGCCTCCTCCTCCGTCTTTTCCCCAGCATATCAAGCCTCCCCGTGCCCTCAAACACCACTACCACCGTGCACCCGAGCTTCCGCCGCCTTTCACCAACTCCGGCCATCGCTCGCCGCCATTCCAGACGCCACTAGGCCGCACCGCCACCGCCATCATCTCCACCGTGCTGAGGAGCCCGTCGGCCGCCACTTCGTGGAAGCCGAAGCCCATTGGAACGCCCCGTCCTCGTGCATGGTGAGCACCAGCCTTTTGTATCATCTCCGACCGGCCAATTCCGCCACACCATGCCTCCTTTCTCCGTCCTAACCTATTTCCCGTCTTTCCCATCTTCCAGAACATCTCGACCGCCGCTTCTAGCTCGTCTGCCGCCATCGGAGCTCTATTGCCGATGCCGTCCTGAAGCCGCCACTGCTCCCGCCTTGCCACCATCGTGCCCACATCGTCGCTTGTCGCCGCGAGCCGCCGGTGAGACCCCTTGCCGTTTCCCCATTCCCTTTTGCCCATCCGCGTGCCGCTGCCGCGCCGAGTGGTCACCGCCGGTGACCATTGGGTCGCGTGCGCGCCACCGCCTCCCGCTAAGGATGGCTGGCTATGGCCGCCGTCCCCTGGGCCGTCCGATCCGCCGGGTGGCAGATCGGGGCCGTCCATCGGTCGCCCGCATGGTCGCCCGTGTGGCCGCCGCGTTGGTGCCACGTGTACGCCACGTGGCACACTCGTTTCCGTCTCGGTGGACCGATCCACCATGCCCATCCTCCTCGTGCACCGCTGACCGGTGGCCGGCGCCGGCTCTCGGTCCAGTGACGCAATAAACTGATTAATTGTGCAATAAATCGTTTAGTAATTAATTTTACATTGGAAATAACAGTAAAACTACAATAATTCATAACTAATTCATACGAACTCCGATTAAGCCCATTCAAATTGTATTAAATCTAGAAAAATGCAAAGAACTCATTAAAAATACTTTCAACCCATGTTTGATTGCCCACATGTACTGTTTTTAATTGTTTGTGCATTGTTTGTTATAGAATCTGATGCCATCGATTCTCCGGTGTATTACAAGTCGTAGCTGAGTTCATCGAGCCAGAGCAAGGCAAGTCACACTGTAATCTTGATCATTTTGTACCTATTTTTCGCTAAAATGCTTTGTTTACTTAAATAAACTGCATTATTTCATTATTTCATGTGGATGGGTTATAACCTATATAATGATAGGATTGTGCCTTAGTTTTGAAACCTGAATCCTTGTTACCTAGGTAATAATATGATTAGATAACTATTCTTAGGATGCTTAGCCATGCTTAGCAACATAGCTCACCTGGGAATTAAATATTATCTTTTTATGTGATTCTACTCAATGTCGGAAAAATGGAACTTTGGATAGGCTAATGTTAAATTACGAAAATTGGACCTAAATGGTGGCGTGGGTGTATGGTTATGCTTGTCGCACCCATGGCAATTAAGGACAGTTCGTGGGAACCACTTGGGCAATTACTCATACTTTCCACAAGCCAGCGTGGGCAACGGCTGGGCTTGTAGCGTTTCTTCTCCCTCTCCTAGGCACCGGAGATGAGGGTGGGCGTGATGGAGTTGGGTCGGCCCGGGGTAGGGTTGATCGACTTCCGAATTCACCATGGCGCAAGGGGGATAGCCTGGCCAATATGGTGTGCCCTATCGGCAGGGTGCAACCTTAGCATGGTGTGGAATGGTTAGGGAGAGGTTGTGTGAACGGTCCTGTCACAGCATCTCACAGGGTATCGTGGTGATGTACCGGCACACGGGAACGTGTGTGGGGCTATGTCTTGTGGGTAAAGTTGTACACTTCTGATCAGAGTTAAATCTATCCGAATAGCCGCGCCCGCGGTTATGGGCACGTTGGTCAAGACTCACCGTGATTAGTCTCACCTTTAGATAATTAATCTGGCTTTGTGAAACTGGTATGGTTCGGGTGGAAGGTGTGGAGTCCGGTCAACGTGGTGTAAAGTTGATCGGTGGTGGCCGGTTAACGTGATGTAACGTTAATTGGTGGAGACTGGTGAACGTGGTGTAACATTCATCAGTGACGCCTGGTGAACGTGGTCTAGCGTTCATCAGTGCGGCCTGGTCAACGTGGTGTAACGTTGATCAGGGGAGACTGGTCAACATGGTGTAACGTTGATCAGTGGAGACTGGTTAACGTGGTGTAACGTTAATGAATGGAGTCCGGTAACGTGGTTGTAACGTTAACCAGAGGAGTCTGGTGAACGTGGTGTAGCGTTCATCAGTGGAGTCTGGTTAACGTGGTGTAACGTTAACCAGTAAGGGATGGTTGGGCCTGGTTAACGTGGGGTAATGTTAATCGGTGGAGAATAATTTTATTAAATTAATCAACCTTTTACTGTTTGCGAACTACTACTGTTTGCAACTGCTCTTACGCAAATCAAACCCTAGCCTTCCTTTGCTTCCCGTGCATATGCATAATTGTAGGTGTGATTTGTTAAGTACTGTGGGTGGTACTCAGCCTTGCTTCCTTTTCCCCCTCTCAGTGTTGGAGAACGCGTCCGACGAGGATCGTCCTGAGGAATAGGCTGGCTCCGCCGTCAAGGTGCGTGTGGGATGGAAGCTGCTACTGGGCCCGTTGTTTATAGACTTTATTTTCCCGTTTTCCGCTGCATTTATGTAATATAATTTTACTCTGTTTGTAAGACACTCTGTATGGCAACGTAGAATTGTGTACCCTGGCTTTCCTGGACAGGGATTTAATACACATGAATGTTCAGAACTTCGGTGGTGAATTTCTGGGCGTTACACTTAGCCCGATCTCGGCTGGCTCAAGGCCGAGTCCGAGTCAAACACCGAAAGAAAGAGTTGTCCCTAGACTCGGGCATGTTGGAGGTCGCCGCAGCATGTCACCGAAAATTGCTGCAGTGTTGCGTAGGCCAAGCGGATTAGATCTGAGTCAAACAGGGTAAGCTTGCCGAATTCGTCGGCAAAGAAGTTGAGGCTCCCAAAGCTGATTGTTTGCTCGGGGAAGAAGTTGACGCCATCGACTATGGTGATTGGATCCATCACGCTTGTTGAAGATGATCTTGCCGAAGCCCCTACCTGGCACACCAATTGTCGATGTTTTACACTGGCAATAAGAATATGGGGCTACTCATGAGACCTAAACTTGATGGATTGCAAAGGAACACGAGGCGAATTATCCTAGTTCAGGCCCTCAAGGTGAGGTAATACCCTACTTCCAGCTGTTGGGTATTGCCTTTGAGGTTTTTTCTGGTGAGATTGTATGACTTGTTTTCTTTTGCCCTCGGGGGCTCCCCACCTCCCTTATATACCGAGGAGGCCAGGTTACAAGGTAGGAATCCTAGTCGAACTCCAACCAAGAGATTTCCTTCTAGAGATACAACGTACCCGATTAGGACTATATCCTTTCCTTATCGTATAAGGTAATATTCACCAAGTCCTATTGCATCCCTAATCACATGGTTAGGCCCATCCTCTGTTCTAGTGGCCTTAATGTCACTCATGAGGTACCCGGGGCCCATGGTCTCCACACTTACAGGCAGGGATTTTTCTGGCCGACTGCAGTTACAGATGCTAAAACGTAGTTCGAACATGCAAGGGATGCCTGTTCTTTGCACGGCAAACACATCTTCCAGCTCAAGAACTTCAAACAATTCCAATTTAGTTTGGGGGCTTGACATGGTCGGGCCGTTCAAAAAAGCGCCAGGAGGGTTCACACATTTGTTCGTCGCAGTGGACAAATTCACAAAGTGGATCAAGGCAAAACCCGTTGCTTCCACAACAGCGACAAGGGCTAAAGACTTCATCATGAGTATCATATATCGATTTGGAGTCCCCAACCACATCATAACAGACAACGACACTCAGTTCACAAGTGGCATTTTCCAAAATTTTTGTGATGATTTCGGCATCAAGATCTGCTATGCTTCTGTGGCACACCCACGAAGCAATGGGCAGGTCGAGCGTGCCAATGGCATAGTCTTACAAGGTATTAAGACTAGGGTATTCGACCGACTACAACCATATGAAGGGCGGTGGGTACAAGAACTCTCATCTGTTCTCTGGTCTTTAAGAACCACGGTTAGTCGGGCAACAGGGCAATCCCCTTTTTTCCTAGTCTATGGTGCTGAGGCTATGTTACCAATTGAGTTGGAGTTCGGCTCACCAGGAGTTCGGGCCCACTCAGAAGATAAATCAAATGAAGACCGACTGGTCGAACTCGATCAGTTGGAAGAAGCAACGGACATCGCAACTATTGAATCGGCAAGGTATCTTCAAGGCCTACGTCGTTATCACAGCCGGAATGTTCGTGGCTGCGTCTTTTTGGTAGGAGATCTCATCCTGAGAAAAATACAGACCACCAAAGACAGGCATAAACTATCCCCTTTATGGGAAAGGTCGTTCATTATCGCTGAGGTAACGCATCCGGGCACCTACCGACTAAGAACTAAAGACGGTGTCCTAGTCTGCAACTCATGGAATATAGAACAACTACATCCTTTCTATACCTGAGTCTTGTATTTTCTTGATATATATGAATAAAGCTTTTTTTCTCTGACTTACTACATCGCTTGTCTCAACCGAGTAGTGAGTCGGGGGCTACATGTATTACACGCTTTGCTTTTGGCAATAAAATCCGAGCTTGTCCTATTTGAGTCATGAAGTTTTACAAAGATTATGTTAAGTTTGCCCGTGTACAGCTTTGCGAGGTGAACGTTTTTCCTAAGTTTATCTCGAATCACTCGGCGTAAACTATCTAGTTGGGTAAATCTAATGACGATTCAGAGCAGACAAGCACTCGGCAGAATTTAGCAAACATAAGCAACATATTTACAACAGTTACATTTGTTCATCCATGGACACCGACTGTATAATTGTTTCATATTTACATTGCCAGGTCCCTAGCTATCGCCCATGCGGTTGCCCTCACCTGGCTTACCAGCTCCATGCCTTCTTCTGGGGTTGTCCCCTTAGCAAAGCCCTCACCGATGACCTCGATGTCTATCCTAGGGTAGAGCGACTTGGTCATGGCAAGTGCCTGGGCGACTCCTACTGCAATGCGCTCCTCCGAGTACTTCTTCAAGATACTCAGAGCTTCACTGAGGCGTTCTTCTACTTGGACGATCAAGTTGGAGCTGAACCCAGGGTGGTGTGGCTGCATGATGTCAAGGAGAGTCTTCGCAGAGTCAACGATGATCTGCCGTGATTCCTTGATGATCTTGATTTCCTCCACAAAAGCGCCGAACTGGATCTTCGAGCTGGCCTGGGACTGTTGATGTTTTACACCGGCAATAGAACTATAGGGCTACTCGGCGAGGGGAAACTCAATGGATTGTAGAGGAACTCAAAGAGATTTATACTGGTTTGGGCCCTCGATGTGAGGTAATACCCTACGTCCAGTTGTGGTGTTATTCCTCTGAGGTGTTTTTCGATTGATGATCTGGTGATCTCATGCCCCTTGAGGGGCGCCCTGCCTCCCCTTATATACTGGGGGACATGGGTACATGATAAGGATCCCAGCTGGATACGGCCAAGGGATTTCCCTCTTAGAGATAGAAACTTATCCGACTAAGACTGTTTTCCTTACATACAACGTAAAGCCTGCCAGGTGCTATTTTATCTCTAATTACATGATTTGGCCCATCCTCTATCCGAGTGACCCATATGCTGGTGGTGAGGTACTAGTGGCCCATGGCCTCCACAGTAGCCCCTGAGACCTTCATAGTTGAGTCACAGCTGATGTCGAGTGCTCATCCTCCACGGTGAAGATTGCCCGAGTGCAATGCTCCCGAGTACTCTTTGTCCGAGTGAGTCTTCTTTCCGAGTCCTACTTCATGTCAGCTGGCAGCGAGGCTATGAAGGGCTTCGTGTAGATATATGAATAGTGTGCGCCGAATAGGCGCACCTATCAGGTGTAGCCCCCGACTTTGTGCTTAATTGTGAAGACAATTAAACATAAAGTCAAAGATCTTTAACCTGATAGTCTTTCCCGAGTAGTATACTACTGGTATATGAGACTTCGGTATCATGTCAACCGGAATTTAATTTATAGTCTTGCCAAGTAGGGAACTACTCGTATGTAGGACTCTTCGACTTCGTGTCAGTCGGAATATGCGTTTGTAGTCTTGCCGAGTAGGATGCTACTCGTATATGGGACTCTTCAGCTTTATTTCAGCTGGAAAGGGGATTTATAGTCTTTCCTGAGTGGCGTCCCACCCAGAAGCTAGACTCCTCCGCATCATGTTAGCGGGAATGAGAAATTTATAGTCTCTCCCGAGTAGTGCACTACTCGGAAGTTAGACTCTTCAGCGTCATATCGGATGGAATGATGTTGCTCATGGCAACTGATGGCCACGCATGTAGGCCGAGTACCACTTTATGAAAATAAGTCCACGGCGTGGTCAGGTGTACTTGAGAAAGATACCTGCGTCCCCAATTTTAATGAAGACCAGCTTGTGATCCATGTAAGGATATATCCTCGAGAGCTGGTGGATAAAACAGATACCCACACATATATGTTTAGCAGTAAGGCTCTCGTGAAGCATATCTGTTTACCTCATCGGCTCCTGTTGGTAGCACCAGCGCTATAATTTCAACTCAGCCTACGGGCGGCCCACATGAGGCATGCTACTGTAGGAACTCATGTCTTGATGGCCCAGTGCTGACTGTGTAGGCCTAAGCCCATTTAGTCAGCATCGGCTCTATAAAAAGAGGGGAGAGAGAAAAAGATTCCTTCATCTTCCCCAAATCAGCCAATCGTTTCATCTTCCGCTTTTGCGCCCAACTTTTCGCCTCTTGCTTGGTTAGGGTTAGCGACTGCTGTTGTTCCCCGCTCGAACTCGGGTGGTTCTAGTTCTCCTCGTCTGTTCCAAGCCCCCAATCGCTTTTCCCTCAAATCTCTCCACCCCCAACCATGCCGAGAGCTTCGGATCTTGCGGGTGCGCCGCGGAATGCCTGGCTGACGTCGGATTGCGGTTCGGTGAAACTGATGCTAATGGAGAGTCAATTGAAGTTGCCGAGCCAGGAGGTGATCCGTTGGCGGCCAGCCAAGGGTGAGTCGGTCCCAAATCCCCAATCTGGCGAAACAGTAGTTTTTGCCTCTTTTTTCGACCGGGGTTTGTGCCTTCCCTCTTCTGCGTTCTTCCGCCGCATCCTTGACTTCTACAAGTTGGAATTAGTGCATTTGAATCCCAACTCGATTCTTCAAATCTCCATATTTGTTACTCTCTGTGAGTGCTTTTTGGGTGTGGAGCCCTATTTTAATTTCTTTCGGCATCTATTCCACATCAAACCCCAGCCCTCCAAGAATAACATCAGTGTAATTGGGGGGGCTGGTCTCCAGTTGAGGAGCGATGGGAAGAAGTCATATCTTGATCTCCCCTTGAAATCTTCCTTGAAAGGCTGGCACAAGGAGTGGTTCTATTGTGCAGATCTGGCTCCCTCCTTGCGTGCATTCACCGGCTTGCCACCGGTAGTTTTACCAAATTGGTCAGCAGATCCAACCTTTGAGGAGATGGGCCAAGTGCATCAATTGCTGGAGAAATTGGATAAGCTTAAAGACGCTGGCCTGACCGGGCCTTGGGTGGCACGGTGTTTCCTGACTCGGCGCATCCAGCCGCTGAAGCTGAGGAGCGCGTTCAGCTGGGATTTCCAAGGCAAACTTGATCTTGACCGAGTAAGCCACGAGTCGGCCGACAAGTTCAAGGTAGCCGAGACCCTGTTTGGTTACTTCTCCGAAGGGGTGATCGAGACCGAGGACGATAAACGCCGGATTGATGCTTACAGCTTCCTTAGACGCCGCCCCAAGGTAATCTTTGTCCCTCATCTGTGGCGAATGCCTTTGGGCTTGTATCTGTGATTGCCCAGCCTTATGTGGTATATATTATTGAATCTTCTGTAGGAATGCAAGGAATTTGATGAGGACTCCCACCCGTTGTTGGCCGTTAAATCGAAGAAGAGGCTAAGGAGCCCTGCTGCTGCCCAACCCAACTCCAAGAGAGCGGGGAAAAAGCCCTTTCTATATCGGGGCGAGGGGGCCACGACACTGCGTGTCGTGGTAGGAGGGCTAAAGATAAAGGACACCCCCGCCGTGACACCCAGGCGATTAAGTCCCAGGTTGAGCCCAGTAGGGCCGAGCTCAACATTGCCGAGCCCGGCAAAAGCACCGCCGAGTAGCCGGCCCGAGCGGACGCCGCCAAGCAAACGGACGCCCAAGTCGGACATGCCACCAACGAGGCCGCCTCCAGTTGCCACGCCGCCGCCGACTTCTTCGCCGACCAGGCCAACAACCGGGCATAGCGCCCCGCCGAGACCTAGATCGCCCGGCGGGAAACTCAAGTTCTCCAAGAGGTAAGCAGCTCTGGGTCTTCTGAGATTCTTGCCTGTTGAAGTAGTATATTGATGTCTGTTTTACCATGCAGGAAGCGTGTCGATATCGATCTCAAGGAGACTGCTCTGACCGCTCCCCTTGAAGAGCCCGCCCTAGCCGAGTCGGCGCCCGCGAGCACACCCGCTGAGCCGGTGGCCAAACTAGTCACGGAGACTGAGGTGGTCCCGACCGCGGGGCCGCTGGTGCCGCCCGACCAAGAGGCGGTTACTGAGGTTGCTGCCCCAGCCCCTGAGTCGACGCCCGCTGCCGAGGCCATGGCTGGACCCCCGAGTCGACCCCCGAGGCCGCAGAGGACGCCGGCGTGGGGGCCAGGACCCCGTCGCTGTCATGGTCGTCATCATTGTCATCGTCGCCGCCGGAGGTCCCGAACCTTCCCCGGATTGAAGCTCCTCCGCATAGGTTTCCCCGAACATTCACCTGGACGGCGCCTGATGGGACCGCGAGGAGGTTTAGGCTCAACGAGGCCACAGAGAGAAGGGAACGCGAAAGCTTGCTCCGCGCCGCCATTGCCGGGTCCGAAGGGGTTCGGGTATGATTCTTGCGATGGAGTCTTGGTGGTCTTCCTGTTCTGACGTCTGACTCCGTTCTTGACTTGTTCTCTCCTTGAGCAGGAGCTTGTTGGTCGTAACGAGGAGATGACCGAGATCCTAGTCGAAATGGCCCCCCATCTCGCGGAATTAGAGCAGTTCTGGGCGTTGAAGGCCGAGATGGAGGAGCACCACACGGGGAGGGAAGCCTAGCTGAAGGACGCCGCCACCCAGCTCAGGGATGAAACTTGGGCCCAAGCCAGGAAGATTAGAGGTAAATCCCTCGGATGCCTCCTCCCGACTGAACCCTTGATGCATTTCTCTAGCTGCATTGTTCCCGACTGCCCAGTTGTGTTCTTGGCCACAAGGTTGAGTCCTTGACTAATCTATCGTGTAGCCCTCGAAGCCGAATTAAAGACCTGGACAGAGAAGGAAGCCCAGCTGAAGGAGGCCGAGAAAGCCAAGCCGACTTGAAAAGGACAAGGCTGACCTGACAAAGGCCAATGCGAGCTGAACGGGAGAAGGCCGAGTTAAAAGGGCCACCATCAAGCTCGGCGAAGAAAAAGCAAGGCTGGAGAAGACGTAGCCGAGTGGCGAGGCTGATTACGCGAGAAAGTTCCGTCCCGATAATGATCTAACCAACCCTTTAATCATTCCATTTGCAACCAAGCCTAACAAGTTTACTTGTCGATGGACCCGGGCAGACCTCAGAGCCAATGCCCAGGCCCAATATCGGTTTTACACAGAGGAGATAAGGGTTATTAGGGAATCACGGGAGGCCCTCGTCGGGTCCGTGAAAGGGTTCCTTGATCTAAATGGATCCTACCCTATGGGAACCAGCTGCAACCAAATCCCCCAAGTGGAGGCGCGTCTTGAGGATGCACCGGGTGCCCTGAAGAGGTACTCGGATGAGCACGTCATTGCCGAGTGGCCCAGAACCCTAGCGATGACCAAATCATCTACCTGAGGCAGACATTGAAGCCATGGGGAGGGGTTTTGCCGAGGAGACGACGCCCGAGGAGGCGTTGGAGCTGATAGCACGGCGAGGCCGATGCTGAGATAATCACCCGAGACTGGTTTTGTAAGTGCAACATTTCATGTAGTCGGTATGTATAACTTTTGTGGAAACATGTGTATATAATGTGCAATGCCGCCAAGCTTTGAATTATTACTCAGTCGTCATTCAGCTTTACTTGACTGTAGTCTACGCGAGTTAGTCTGTCAGAACTTAATAAATCGCTCAATGTAAAAACTTGTACTCGGGCAAACATGAGTCGTAGTAAGCTTCATAACTGGAGTAGACAAACTCGTATATTATTGACAAAACAACATATATCCTGCAGCCCCGACTCACTACTCAGTTGATACAAGCGGTAGTGAGTCCAGAAACTGTACACACAAAGAAAATTATAAAGCTCGGTATAGAAAGGACGTAGCTGTTCTATTATTATGAGTTGCTGACAAGGGCACCGTCTTCGTCTTCCGTCGGTCGGCGCCTGCCGGGTGACTCGGCTATAATGAACGGCCTTCCAGATTGGGGATAATTTGTGCTGTCTTTGGTGGTTTGATTTTCCATCAAGATGAGATCCCCCGACAAAAGGCGCGGCCACGAACATTGAGATTGTGGTAGGACGCAGACCTTGAAGATACCTTGCCGACTGAATTGTTGCGATGTCCTTGCTTCTTCCAACTGATCTAGCTCGACAATCAGGTAGTGTTTGAGACTCTTCTGAGTAGGCCGGACTCGCAGGAGCCGAACTGTAACTCTGTCGGTAGCATAGCCTCGGCACCGTAGACCAGGAAGAAAGGGGATTGCCCTGTTGCCCGACTAACCGCTGGTTCTGAGAGACCAGAGAACAGATGGAAGTTCTTGTACCACCGGCCGCGTTTGGTTGTAGTCGGTCGAATATCCTAGCCTTGATGCCTTGTAAGACCATACCGTTGCCTCGTTCGACCTGCCCGTTGCCATCCATGGGTGATGCCACGGATGCATAGCAATCTTGATGCCGAAATTCACAGAAGCCTTGGAATACGCCGCCGTGAACTGAGTGCCGTTGTCGGTGATGATGCGGTTGGGACCCGAATCGGTATAGTATACTCATGATGAAGTCCTTTGCTCGTGCCGCTGTTATAGTTGCAACGAGCTTGGCCTCAATCCACTTGGCGACTTGTCAACTGGACGAATAGATGTGTGAACCCTCCTGGCACTTTCTTGAAAGGCCGACCATGTTGAGCCCCATAACTGTGAATGGCCAAGAAATAGGGATAGTTTGGAGTTCTTGGGCTAGGAGATTTGTTTGTCTTGCGTAGACTGGCAACCCTCGCACTTGCGAAGTAATTTCTTTTTATGTCTGTTACTACTGTGGGCCAGAAAAATCCCTGCCGATAGGCCTTTCGACTAACGTCCTGGATGCGGCATGGTTGCCATATGCCCGAGTGGATCGACTGCAGGATCGCTTGCCCTCCTCGTGGTGAGCAACGCATGAGGACACCGGGATTGCGTCCTTCAGTACAGGTCGTTCGATAGTAGGAGCTTTGCTTCGCGCACATGATCTGCTCGGCTTGACTGCGATCTTCCTGGAGTTCGTCATCCAGGAGAAATTTGATAATAGGAGTCTGCCAGTCTTGACATATGTGCAGCACCTCATCTGTAGCCGGGGTAGGTTCGCCTCCCGACTGCTCCGGTGCCGGTTTTCTCTCTTGACTGATGGCTCCATAAGTTGCTCGACAAAGATCCCTGTCGGACCGTCTCTCGCTGGATCCCATATTTGCCAATTCGTCTGCCGCGTCGTTGTAATTGGCGTAGGGACATGTGTTATCTCTAGCCTGCGTGAACTTGTTTTCCAGCTTGCGGACCTCTGACAGTATGCCGCATGGTATCATCGAGACAAGTCAGTCTTTCATGACTTGGTTTTACCACAAGTTGGAGAATCCCCGCGCACAACCAGTCGACGTAATGCGAGTGATATAGCAATCCGGAGCCCGTGGAATAAAGTGCCTCATACTCGGCGACGTTGTGGAAAGCCGGGAAGTGGATTTGTAGAACGTACTTGAGTTTTTTTTCGCCGGTGGGACGTCAATATGACTCCGCCCCGGCGCCGCCGATCCGTAGAGAACCGTCGAAGTACATTGTCCAGTCCTCTAGCTTTTGCTGTTGGGTTGGCAGTTGAACTTTCTATCACTCGGCACGAAGTCAGTTAGAGCTTGTGATTTAATTGGTGTCCGTGGATGAAGGTGATATCGAACGCCATCAGCTCGAGTGCCATTTAGCGATTCGGCTGGTGGCCGCGATTCTGAAGGAACATCTCTGAGTGGAAACGATGTGACACCGTGACTTGATGTGCTTGGAAATAATGCACCAGCTTCCGGACTGTGATGAGTAGGCATATACAGCTTCTGGACTGTCGATATCTCATCTTCGAGTCGACAAGCCCTGCTGACAAAGTATACTGGCCATTGATTTTCTAGATGTGACCTGTTCAGATCGCTCGACCACCAGCACCGTGCTGACTAGATGGTTGCCGCCAGATATAGCATTAGCGGTTCTTGGGGCATAGGTGACGCCAACACGGGAGGTGATGTGAGAAATTGTTGAAGTTTCAAAGGTGTTGGCGTCCGGAGTCCTTTGGAAATTGTCGCCTTTTGAGTAGCTTGAAGAGGGCATACCGTTCGCCCAGTCGGGAAAAAAATCGGCTGAGTTGGGGGCCGCCATGCAGCCTGTCAGCTTCTGGATGTCCTTCTGGTTAGTCGGGGAAGCCAGTTCATATGGCGTTGACTTTCTCGGGTTTGCCTTGAATGCACGATGCAAGACGATGAAGCCGAGTAACTTGCCGGATGGCACTCCAAAGGCGCATTTTTTAGGTTCAACTTTCATCTTGAATCGTCGAAGATTTTGGAAGGTCTCTTCCAGGTCAGCGTGAGGTCTTCTTGGACTTGGTCTTGATCACACGTGTCGACATAGGCTTCCAGTTGCGTCCGATCTGAGTGTGCAGACAACCGCTGAATTGCCCTTTGATAGGTTGCTCCGCAGATTTTCAAACCGAACGGCATTGTGATGTAGCAGTACGCTCCAAACGGCGTGATGAAAATGTCTTTTAAGCAGTCTTCCTCCCTCAGGCTGATTTGATGGTATCCCGAAGTAGCAGTCGAGAAAGCTGAGTAGGTCGCACCCAACCGTGGAATCTACCATCTGAATCTATCCTAGGGAAGACCAAATGGTCTTTGGGCGCACGCCTTGTTGAGATCGGTGTAGTCGATGCACATGCGCCATTTACCGTTTTTCTTCCGGACCAGAATAGGTTTGCCACCAATCCAGGTGATAGACCTCTTGAGAACCGGCTGCGAGGAGCTTGGTGATCTCCTCCCGAATAGCATCCTTGCGGTCTTGAGTGAAGCGCCGTAGCCGTTGGCTTGACTGGCTTGGCATTTGTCTTTACTTGAGGGGTGCTCGATCACCTCCCTTGGTACGCCCGGCGTGTCAGAACGGTTTTCCACAAAATATGTCCTTGTTGGCTTGGAGGAAGGTGACGGAGCGCGTTTTTTTCTTTCCTCCTTCCATTTTCCATTTGGGTTGAGTCCTGGTCCGACTAGGGCGGTCTTGGAGGGGTTGGAAGGGTCCAGGGGGATTTCTTCGTGTCAGAGTCTACTGAAAATTCCGACTTCGCGCTTTTTTGCCGAACTTGATCTTGCTCGACTTCGTTGTGGCGCTTGCCGGATGCTGTTGCGCTCGACTGCCGCTCTTGTGATTGAGCCAGTTTGCAACTCTCCTTGTCGCAGGTGAAAGCTTGCTTGACGTTGCTACAGAGGGAGAAGACTACCTGCTGGCCCAGGCATCTTGAGCACCATATATGTGTAGTGCGGTATTCGCCATGAATTTGGCGAGTGCTGGTCGTCCGAGTATCGTGTGGTTACGCAAGTCTCGAGTCGGCAACCTCGAAGTAGACTTTTTCCGTGCGAAGTTATCTCGTGTGCCGAGGTACTAGCAATGTGATCTGCCGGAGTGGAGTTGATGACAGGCCGGGAATTATCCTGTGGAAGGGCGTAGTGTTCGGCCGTAATTCTGAACCGAGGAATCCTCATCTCGTCCAAAGTCTTGGCGAATAAGAAATTTGAGCGCACTGCTCCGTCGATGAGGGTTTCTTCAGCCTGATATTCTCTGACGACCGGGTCCAAGACGAGTGGGTAGCGTCCGGGGTGTGAAACCCGATTTGGGTGATCTGCGCGGTTGAAGGTGATGGCATTCTGACTAGCGCAAGGTACTGGGGGTGGTCCGTCGTAGAGACCGTGTTGATGTCATGCGCTGATGCTTCTGTTTGCGCTTGACTCGTACGCGAGCGGCCCTCCAACAAATGTGATTGAGCCTCGGCTTGGGGGATTTGAAAATCATCAGACGGACCCTGACTCGGCTTTGTCTTTGTCCTTGTCGGCGCCAGATGACGAAGTCATGCTCAGAGGCAAACTTCTTAAGCATGTAGCAGTTTGGCCGCGTGCTTGCCCTTGGGGTGGAAGGGGCATGGCCCGCTTCCATGAACCTTCTAGTAGTCGTTATTCTGCTAGGGCCGCGACCGAGTGACGCTCTCCATGTTGGCCACTCGTTGTCGACGACATTCCGCTTGCGGCTGCCAAACTTGTTTTGAGATGGCTCGTTGTCGGCTTTCGCTTCTGGTCTTTCTGTTGGGACTCCTTCTTCTCATCGAGGGCCTCTGCGACCGCTTCAGCGAGTCAGTGTATTTGTTTGGCCATGTCGAAAAGACCCGGACAGAGGGTGGTGGCTTCCGAGTGAACTTCGTGATGAACGGGCGTCCTTTACCCCTTGCGGAAGGCGGCGATGACGGCTCGCTCTAAGCATTGGATCTTGTTGCGCTTTTAGAGAACCTCTTGATAAACACGTAGAGACTCGTTCTTCTTCTGGTGTAGTTGATACAAATCGTGCCAGAAGATGCTCTCGTGGTTCCCTAAATTGGCGGATGACGCTCTGAGTTTCCTAGGCGATCGAACGCTCGGCAGCCCTATAGCCATGCTCCTAAAGTCGGTAGCGCGACTGGGAGGTAGTTGGCCATGGCTTTGTTGCGGCCCGCAGTCGAACTGCTAGGGTATATACGGTGAGCCAGACTCGGATTGTTTTGCATCAACTTTAATCTAATGGGCTTAAAGCAGTCGCAGTCGACGTCTTAGCTCCGAGTGAAATGCTGGAATGCTTCGTTTCCTGAGGCTCGGTTCGACCACGGCGTTAAACACTCATGATGGAGACTGAAGCGCTTGTTTCACTCAGTCGGCGGCGCTCGTTTGTCCGTTCAGGCGCCGGCGTTGATGGTGTGGCGGGGTCTGTTGGCGCTCTCGGAGGTCTTGTTAGGCGTGGACAACTGGTGAGGCGCCGGGTTGTCATTGCGAGTGACGTTTGCCTGGACTCTCTCGTGGCCGCTTGAGCCACCACCCGACGCGTGCTGACGTGGATGAGCCGCTGTGGAGATCCCGACCGGTTAGTCGGTACCACGGTGTCGCCCGAGCTGCTGTTGATGTGTGCTGGCCGCAGCAGGCGTACATCGCCTTGATCTGGCATAGTTGGGGTGGCTGCTGATCAGGCCCGAGCTAAAGCGTGTCAGCAAGGTTGCGGTGCAAACATCTCTGTTGTGGCGTGACGAAGCATCGAGATTGCCGCTTGTCTGAGATCTGCTGCTAGCTGCGCCTCCGCCAGCTTGCATAGCTCAGTCATTGCGAGCTCACGGTCGCCTCCTCCTGTTGTCGTAGTCGGCACGCCTTCTGTTGCTCT
>RYFJ01003972.1:0-28719 GCA_003991445.1 Oryza meyeriana var. granulata
CCTATGGTCATACACTCCCTGGCAAAGGAGTTAGGTAACCAGTCTGCCTGGAGTTACGATCTAACGTCAAATCGGACAGAGTCTAGTTTCTTCTCTCAGCCAACCCATTGTCTGGAATCACAAGGCTTGGAGGTTGACCTCTTTAGGCATGACCTCGGTTATGTAAGCACAAAGGCCCACGAATAGACTGTGCATTCCCAAGCACCATAACCCTGCAGGGCTGCCCTGGTGGACTTGCAAGAAAGTAAACCGTTTGCCTCCCTGGAAACCTAAGAACCCCGACTCCCCTCTGAGCATCGCGGTTCTGCAAGTAGTTTCCCCGTTGGAAGAAGTGCCGGTGATCAATGATACCTGATGTTTCCCAGACAGTCTAACCCGGAATGCCCCCTATAGAGAGATTGAGTTCTCTATAGGAGTTGCTACCCGGACATCCTATTCGCACCCATATCCAAGAGACCCTATAGAAAATGGGCTAATGAGTTAGCCGAAGTGAAGAAACAGCATAGAAGAACTTGACAGCCTAGGTTTTGTGCGACCTAGCACATCACCTTGGGAGCTCCAGGCTTCCTAGTGAAAAAGAAGGATAAGACCAAGAGATGTGCGTGATTACACGCACTGAATGGAGTAACCATCAAGAATAAGTTTCCTCTACACCAAGGATTGACGACCTGTTCGACCAGCTGCAATGGAGCTAAAGTTTTCTCTAAGGTTGACCTGCAAGATTCAGGATACCACCAGTTGAAATCAGGTCTGAGATATACCCAAGAACAGCTTTCCTGACCCAGGTATGGATTATATGAGTATACAGTGATGTCTTCGGACTCACTATCATGCCCCAGCTTTCTTCATGAGTCTTATGATACGCGGTATTCATGGAATATCTCGATAAGTTTGTCGTGGTATTCATGGATGACATCCTAATCTTCTCCAAGGACGAGCAATTCTGAATAGTTGGACATTGAGACGGTTCTTGGAAAGCTAAGAAGAGCAGGGTAACCAGTTGTTTGCCAAGTACTCGAAGCTGTAAAGTTCTGGTAACCGAGTTGCTTTTCTCGGCATGTGGTCACTGCCCAAGGGTAGAAAGTGGACTCGGGAAAGTGAGAGACGTGCTTTCTTGGAAATCCCGACTACGGTCACGAAAGTGAGAAGTTTCCTAGGTTTGGCTGGATACTATCGGAGATTCATGAAGGATTTTCCCCAGGATTGCCAAACCATGACAGAATTGCTAAAAGAAGGAAAGAAATTTGAATGGAGTGACGCTGTGAGAAAAGTTTCCTGAATTAAGGAAAGGCTGACTACACCACCTGTGTTGATCCTTCCGGATATCAGGAAAGACTTTGAGGTATACTGTGATGCATCCCGACTAGGCATAGGCTGTGTGCTTATGCAGGAAGGGAGAGTGGTGGCGTATGCCTCAAGACAGTTAAGACCCCATGAGCTGAACTACCCGACCCATGACCTAGAGTTGTCAGCAGTAGTGCATGCCTTGAAGATATGGCGACACTACCTAGTCGGAAATCGGTGTGAAGTATACACTGACCATAAAAGCCTGAAGTACACTCTCACTCAGACCGAGCTAATCTCAGACAAAGAAGATGGCTTGAGTTGATTAAGGATTACGACTTGGAATACATTACCACCCTGGCAAGGCAAATGTTGTTGCCGATGCCCTCAGTCGGAAGGTCCATTGTAATGCCATCTTGACCCCGCCCCTTCAACCCGAGCTAAGTCGAGAGCTGGAAAAGCTAAGGATAAATATGGTCAAGCCAGGAACGCTGGCGACTTTGCTGATTCAGCCTACCTTGGAGGACCAGATCAGAGAAGCTCAAAAGGTAGATGAAAAGATTGTGTCTATTAAGGAAAGCTTGGCCAAAGGAAAGGCCCCCGAGTTCTCCATCGACAGCAAAGGAACTGTTTGGTTTGGAAAACGCATTTGCGTGCCCGACAGAAAGGAAATCCGAGACTTAATCTTGAGAGAAGCCCATGAGTCCGCTTATTCCATCCACCCAGGAAGTACCAAGATGTACAAGGATATAAAGGATCATTACTGGTGGTCTGGAATGAAGCGAGATATTGCCGAGTATGTCGCGGTTTGTGACATTTGTCAAAGGGTTAAAGCAGAGCATCAGAAAGCCAGCAGGATTGCTTAGCCCTTAAGGATACCCGAGTGGAAATGGGAAGAAATAGGAATGGATTTCATCGTTGGATTACCTAAGACCCCGGCAGGACATGATTCCATCTGGGTAATAGTGGACCGACTGACCAAAGTCGCCCGCTTTATCCCCGTCAAGACAACCTACCCGGCCAAGAAGTTAGCTGAGTTATATCTGACAAAGGTTATCTACCAACATGGAGTCCCAAAGAAGATAGTGTCTGACCGAGGAGCTCAGTTCACCTCCCACTTTTGGCAAAAGTTGCATGAGGCAATGGGCACCGACCTGAATTTCAGCACTGCATATCACCCCCAGACGGATGGACAGACCGAGAGAGTCAACCAGATCGTGGAAGATATGCTAAGAGCGTGTGCCCTGGATTTTGAAGGAACCTGGGATCTCTGTCTGCCTTATGCCGAGTTCTCCTACAACAACAGCTATCAAGCCAGTATCCAGATGGCCCCCAATGAAGCTCTATATGGACGCAAGTGTAGAACTCCACTCTGTTGGACAGACGTAGGAGAAAAGATGGTTTTTGGACCAGACATTTTGAAAGAGGCAGAAGAGCGAGTTAAGGTTATCCGAGAGCGCTTGAAGACAGCCCAAACCCGACAGAAGAACTACGCAGATAATCGGAGACGAGAGCTCGAGTTTTAGATAGGAGACCATGTGTATCTCCGAGTATCACCCCTACGAGGAACAAAGAGATTCGGAATGAGTGGAAAGCTAGCGCCTCGCTACATCGGACCTTACCCTATCGTTGATAGACGCGGAGTAGTGGCGTATCAACTGAGGTTACCCGAAGAACTCTCCGACGTCCACGACGTGTTTCATGTGTCCCAGTTGAAGAAATGTCTTCGCATCCCAGAAGAGCAAGTTCCGTTGGAAGAGATCGACGTACAACGCAACCTCACCTACAAGGAACGCCCTATTCGGATTTTGGAGACAAGGGACAGATGCACAAGACGAAAGACAATCAGAGTCTGCAAGGTGCAATGGAATAACCATTCGGAGGATGAAGCTACATGGGAACGAGAAGATCGCCTTCAAGCTGAGTACCCGGAGCTCTTCGCCGAGTAGCAGAATCTCGAGACGAGATTCTGTTAAGTGGGGGAGGTTTGTAACGACCCATTTTTCTTTTCCCGCTAGTCTTCGTTTTCCCGAGCTCCCCTCCTATCCTGTCAGCTGTGCCCCCAGTTTTTCTCCCCGGCCAGCCGACTACCTTATCCCTTGAGCCGAGTAGATTGCTACTCAGTCCTTGCATCCTGCCCTTTCCTTTGTCTTACTCGGACCTCCTTGCTGCCGAGTAAGCACTGTGAAGTGGCCGACTACCTTGTTGAGACCTGTTGTTTCCTTGTCCCCCGAGTTGCACCCGCCCGTTGGACGCCGACTACCGAAGTGGAAAAGAACCAGTCTTTACCTGCCCGCGGCATCGCTTGGACCAGTGGTCAGTCCGAAGCCCTGTCAGTGAGATTTCTCCAACCTGTCCTAGCCTTGACCTTAATGTCTCATCGCAGCTACAGTGCCTGCCAACTCCTCTGACCAGTTGGACTCCAAAGTCACTCCCTGTCATATCCCTGTCAGTTCATCTTGACTTCCTTGCTCCACCCGTTGCCCAGCTCCACCGTGCCTCAACCTTGCACGTCGGCTATATATATGGCCAACCGTGCCTCCTCTTTCCCTTGTTTTGCAAACCGGCCAGCTCCAGCTCTGCTGAGTTCTTGTTCTTCTCTCAAGCTTTGGAGCTCTGTCGCCTGGTTCGCAAGCCTGGTTCAGCCGACTGCCACCTTTTCTGCAGCCGACTACTTCTTGATCCTTTTCTTGGTGTTTTAACCCTCCTG
This sequence comes from Oryza meyeriana var. granulata, assembly GCA_003991445.1. Taxonomy (NCBI): domain Eukaryota; kingdom Viridiplantae; phylum Streptophyta; class Magnoliopsida; order Poales; family Poaceae; genus Oryza; species Oryza meyeriana. The sequence goes on from RYFJ01003972.1 coordinate 3,995, forward strand.
CTTATCAGTGTTTCTTTCTGCTTGTTCAGAGCCTGAACCGGTGGACGATCAAGAAGCCGCCTTCGCCGAAGACGACCCCTTCTTGGAACAAGGCAAGCCTCTTTGATCATATTGTTTCCCATATATGCAAAACTATGTTGTTTGGAAAATATATTCATGCTTAGTTTACACCTTTTTAAACTGTTGGCCTCGGTTTTGCAAGCGCGACCGATGGACCTACCCAGTAGTAGCACTTATTTGGTAGGATGTTGTTATTTCTCCCTTGAAGAGCCCCACAAATGGCACGCTAGCATCCTATCAGAGGATACGATGCCGAGTAGAATGGCTTAGCTCTGCCACGTTGTTTGTCGTTGGGAAAAACATTGGGTTTTACTAAACTGATTGAAAAACCCGGTACTCGGTGCATCGGCGTGTTGCGAAACAAATAAAGTTGTGAAAATCTTGATATACAGAGACAGTGCCTGTGTGGCTTGGCTATGTATTATCATTAAGGACCGTTTCCTTTGGGGATTCCATCCGAGCATCTTACAGTGCGACCAGACGGGTATTATGGGATGCCCCTAGCCGAGTAAATAGTAGGTTTAGGGAAGTTCAGTGCCGACCACTGAATCCTGTGTGGATCTTTCGGCTGGCATTGGATGACTCTAGACTGGCTTTGGAAATGGCCTTGTCACGAATTTCTGGGTACAGGCCAGTACTCGGTGTAATTTTCGTGTCGGATGGGTAAAGCGTACACCCTCTGCAGAGTTTAGCAGAACTATTCGAACAGCCGTGCCCACGGTTAAGGGCGATGTAAGGTGATTCCCATAGTGTAGATTTGCTTGCAAATGATTTGTGAAAGTGTTTGATGGAAAGGGGACCGTGCCCAGAGTTTGCCGAGTAAGCAACGGAAGGCCGTGTGGCCAGAAACGGATCTGTGTGATCCGGGGGTTTGATCACCATAAACAAGTGTGTGAAAAGTAAACAGGATGAAGATCATGCTCCCGGGTTGTGGCCAGGGCAGCGAACTTAAGCCCCCGGGTTGTAGCCAGGGCGGCAGTGGTACCAATGTCTTCGGGTTGTAGCCAGAAGACGGATTGATCAAGCTCCCGGGTTGTAGCCAGGGCAGCAAGTTGATCAAGTTGTGCTCCCGGGTTGTAGCCAGGGAAGCCAGATGAGCAAGCTTGAGCTCCCGGGTTGTAGCCAGGGAAGCAAGATAGCGAGTTGCGCCCCCGGGTTGTAGCCAGGGCGGCGACTGAGATTTGGTGGTAGCCGAGTCTCAGGGTCAACGAGTGGTTGTAGCTACTCGGGAGATACAGGACCAGTAAATGCGAAGTAAAAGATGATAAGAATATGTATGATTATGCTTGATTCATTAAGTGGCGAGTTGTTGAAAAGCAACTTGCGGAATGGGTAGAGGCGTGAGCCTCTGTCCGACAACTAAAATTTGGAACTCACTAGTGTTTGCAAAGAAAAGAGTTTATAAAGGCAGTTTTTCGCAAATGAAACCCTTAGCTCTTCTTGTCTGACCAGCATGGCATCATTCCCGGCTTGCTGAGTACGAAAGTACTCACCTTGTTCATATATATGTATAGTAGGTTTTGGAGAAGAAGACGAAGATCCGACTGCTGCCGAGTTCCTCCAAGACCAGGCCGACTACGAAGACCTCTGAAGGTTTCGAGCCTAGTTCCCAACCGAGCCTGTGGAGTAGTTTCTATCCAGCTTCCGCCCTGTTTTGCTGTTTCGCTAGTTTACCTGTTGATTATTTTTGCCCATCCCGGGTCTGTCCTGGATGGATCTCCTTGTACATATATGTAAGTACTCTGTTATGTATTTATTGTAACTCTGGGTTGTATCATTGTTGTGCATACCCGACTACTGATCCTGGGATCGGGTGCCGTATGCACATGGTGGCCTTCCACCTAGTCGGGGAGGCGTCACAAAGGCCTTGTCGCGAACCTTCCCCGCTGATAAGTGCGGGAAGTAAGCTCGCGTCGTGTGGGTAAAGCATGCATCCTTTTCAAAGGTTTACAAACTGTTTGAATAGCCGTACCCATGGTTACGAGCGAATGAGAGGTGATTCCTCTAGCGTAGATTTGTTTGTCAGTGCTTGCGAAAGAGATTTGTGGTATGGGAATCGTTTACTAGAATTCGGCCACAGTGGCTGATGGATGAACTGAGTGGTCTAAAATGAGACTGTGCGACCCGGGATATCGTATGACAACATAGAATAGGCTTCCCGAGCGGAAGCAGTGTGTGATTTGAGATAAGGCTATGGATGACTCGAGCAGCCACTGAGATGAGTTATGAGATGAGATGATATCCTGGATAGGACGAAAGTGAAAGGAAAATAATAGAGAAAAAATGAGATTACGTCCTAGAAAGGACAAAAGTGAAAATAAAATAATAAATGAGGATACAATGGAAAGCTGCTTGAAGGTAGACACACTGAACCGCTATCGTGATCCGACAGGCAATATACGAATACCTAAAACAATTAAAAATCTGATTCGTCCGCTTGAGTTGTTGAAAAGCAATTTACGGACAGGATTGAGGCGAGAGCCTCATTCCAGTCACCATGAGACAACTCACACTTAGGGTTTTCGAAAATATTTTCAAGCAAAAAAAAAAGTTGTGAAATAAACCCTAGCCTATCTTTGATAGCTTGCATAACCCACGTTTTCCGTGACTTGCTAAGTACGTAAATACTCAGTCTATTTCTTTTCTCCCCTCATTCAGGGTGGAAGTGAAGATTAGGATTTCTTTCCTAATTCCAAGCCGTTGCTTGTGGATTGGGTTCCGGTTGCGTTATCATTCCGCTGCTGCTCTGTGTGATGGTTACTTCTTAGGGCATGCCCGAAGTCGCAACCTATAAAGGTATACTTCATATATTTAATTAGTTGCTGTGGTACATCTTCGTTGATCGCGGGTACCAGCAAGGTTTCCTGGGAGTGGTACCGGCAACGCGGTTCCATGGGAGTTGGTTCACACCAATATCTTGCGGCACTTCCTCTCTAGTGTCACTGTATGTGGTGTCAGGGCAGGGGTGTTACAATATCACTAGCCGCCTCCTTCCTCTTTCGGCCCAATACCGTGCGCGCCACTGTCAATGGCCGCCGCGTGGCCCGAGCCACACGCAACAGCCGTCGATCTACCCGGACCCCGGATGTCCGCCGAGTGTCCAACCGCGCCACGCGGACGGCCGCACCCCGCTGATCGACGCCACGCGTCCCGCCAATGCTGCGCTAGCCGCACGATCCCCTTTACTCGCGCACCTCACCCACGTGAGCACCGCAGCCGTTCGATCTCTACCACATGGCCGAGCGTCGTGCCCCGCCGTAGATTCCGCTCGCACTTACCCGCTCCCCACGTCCTCCGGATAGCGCCGCGTGTCCCGCACCGTACGCAGCCATTCGATCAATCCGGCGCGCATAGTTGCTTCGTCTCCTACCTCCATTCCCGTTCTTCCCCTCGGCCTCACCCGTAACTCGTTCGATCAAATGCCGAACCCACCGCCGCCGTTACGCCGGTCCCTGCCCGGTCCCGTCGTCGCTGAACTCACCGACGTGTGGGTTCCCCTCTCACTGGTTCACCGCATGCCCCTATGTCCCCTCTGGCTCGTGGGCCCCGATCACTAGTGATTCACCCCCATCCCTCTCTCCTCACCAACTGACCCGTGGGCCACCGCACATGCCACTCCGGCCCATAGCCCACAAGTTCACCCCCTCACCCTCACTGACATGTGGGCCCAAGTGGCCAATGGGCCCCTGCTGTCAGTGGCCAGTAAAGAATCTTGGGAATATTCCCCTCCAGAAATTAATAAATCCTTTTTTCAGTTATCCAAATTTTCCTTTAACCTTTGGAAATTCATATCTTCTAATCCGTGACTCCGATTGACTCCGTTCAAACTCCAGTAATTTTCTAAAATTGAGATCTATCAAATGGCACTATTAGTAGTACTAAATAGGATCTTTTTACTGGTCTTTGTGTAAATTTTTGTGTGTTTACACATAGTAACGGTCGTCGAAAATTCGTTTCAGAGCGGATTTCGCCAAGATTTCTCAAAGACTTATGAAGACCTAGAGCAAGACAAGTCACCTTTGATCAATCGAGCCTATAATTGAAATTTAAATTATTTTGATTGCGAAACTTGCATTGATAGGCGTGTACTGATCTGTGAAGTCCCGTTTACGAGTTAGATTGACGGACCTTCCTAAACTTGCTGCATCTAAATCCTTCCTTGATGATTGAAATACCATGTTCCCTTATAACCACCACTGCTACGCCTCAGTATTCGTGCACTATTGTGCGAGTACTGACAGTTGCTCCTTTAAACTTAAAAATTGAGAAACTTCTTGGGTAAAACTTGGTTTTACGAAACGTTTAGAAAACCCGACACCTGGGTCGGTGCCTTGTGAAAGAAAATTGAGTTTCAAAAATAGAGATTTGCGACACAAGGTCGGTCCGGTGTGTATGTGATGCCTATGTGGTCACTTTAAGGACCGATTCCTTTGGAATTTCATCTGAGCATATGACAGTACAACCACATGGGTGATATGGAATAACCCCTGGCTGAGTAACTAGCCGCCTAGGGACGCCTTGCATGCCACTGGATTGTGGATCGTGCAAGAGGGCGTCGGGGATCCCTTCTGGGTTCCTGGCATAGCATGGTCTTGAACTTACCCTGTTGTTGGTCTCGAGGACCCCTCCAGTTGGCATGGGGTAACCTGGGATGGCTCGGGAAATGCCTTGTCATGAAAATCTCTATGTCGTCAAATCGTACCCAATGCGTGTGAGCCGGTGACTAGAGTGAGTCGCGTCGTGTGGATAAAGTATACCCCCTCTGCAGAGGTCTAAACTATTTGAACAGCCGTGCCCACGGTCATGGGCGGATGTGAGGTGATTTCTTAGCGTAGTTTTATTTTTATCCTATTTACAAAATCTGTGTGTGATTTGGGAACTGCGGGAAGGAAGTGCCATTAAGGACGTTGGAGGTTCGATGAAATGGCTTAGCTATCGTGGATAGCAGGACTCAGGAAGTTCGGAGAAATGTTTTGACTCGGAAAGCCAATTGATGTGAATTATTGAGATTGCGAAAACTGGAGAAATAAAAATTGATGCTTCTTTTATTCCAATCGGACGAGACTCACCTCGCCCTGATTGTTAAGAAACACACACTTAGCAAATTTTAAAAGAACTCAAACAAAATAGATTGCAAAATAACCAGCCACTCTTTGAAGCCTGCAACAACCACCTAAGTTCTCTTGGCTTGTTGAGTACGTAAGTACTCACCCTTACTCTATATATATAGTCCTCCGTTATGAGCTGAAGCTAGAGTTGCAATGAAGTGAAGACTAGGGTTTCGTCCTAGCTCCCAGCCGTTGTCTGTGTGTTGAGACTTAGTCCGTTATTCCGCTGCTGCTGCTGTCTCTGTATTATTCGTTGCTGTCTCTGGCTTGCTCCAAAGCTGCAACGTAAGTTAATATATAAGCTTATTTAATTATTATTTAATTAAGGTTCCACAATGATACATGTCTAATTTTCATGGATACCAGCACTGCGTCCTGGGACTAGTATCGATATCGCGGTTACGCGGGGAAGCAGTTCGCGCTGTTTTCCTTCGGCACACCCTATTTAATGCCGTTGTATGGCAGTGTCAAATCGGAGTATGACACCTACCGATCATTGAGGCCAGGCCGCCGGAGAGCTCCGGAAGGTGCTGGACAAGCGCCCGGCGCCAGAGCCAACGCCGAGGCATGCAGCTCCAAGCAGTGGAACGGGTGGCGCATACAGCAGCATGCTGCGTGCGGCAGGAGGGGAAGGACCGGCCAGCCATTTCGGACGTCGTGGCCAACCTCATGGCGGCGCTCGAGCTCATCCGTGGCGATGAGTAGCCCGATCTGGGGAGAATGGTGATGCAACATGAGTCACCGATGCCAAATGAACGTGAGAAAGATCGATCGTACCACTATTGTTACCTCTATACACACATAGCTTTGTGTATCGTTTGGAAGTGCCTCTTGGATGAGCTATTTCATCGACTTTTGTGAACACGCTAAAAATAACTTGTATATCTGCTAGCGAATAAGGACATGGTATATCTGTGATGAATGTATAAGTGATGCTTCTTTTACTTGTACATATGTATCGGTCGTATTTCGGACGAGGTAATGGTCACCACAGTTTCATTAAGGCCTCGTTTGAATGGGCCTCAATTACAGCCCTTACATTTCTATGGCACGGAACTGAGACGCATCTAAACTAGGCCTCAATGAAGCTGACTGGTGGTGTCTATCTTGTGTTGCGGGTACAACAAAACCTGCCCAGCAAATTCAAGGTTGTCTTGTTGGCCCATGTTGGGTGAATGAAACAAGCCCACGACAACTGACATTCCCTTCCATATGGTTTTTAGCCTGGATAACCTGATTTGGGCCGGCTTCTTAAAAGCTTTTTCGTTACATGCCACATGGTCACTGTGCGGTCCACAAATGCAGTGGGTGTCTGGGAGGCGCCATTGACGTCCCAAACAAGAGCTGGAAACTCCTCTCGTTATTGACCCATTCATTCATTTTTCTGGATAATACATAATCCGGTCTTTACTTTAATAGAACCTACAACCATTTGTTAACTGAACCAAACACAAATGTGTGTACAAAATGATGACGAGAAAATATTCTTAGACCAAACCAACCAAACAAAAGAAGATACTTCAAACTCTGGTATGCAAAATAAATGAGTTCTTTGTCCTCATCACACCTTTATAGCTGGATTTAGAACCGAAGCCAATGTATTGCCCTAAAAAGTATCTGCATATAAGATTTAGTTGGAGCTTTATTAATAACTATTAAAGTTTGTATCGAATATGTGTAAATAATCAGTTGTAGTTTAGGACTTGTAGTAAGTGTTAGGATAGAGTTAGAGTCGAACTCTATCCTACACTCTCTCTTAAATAGAGAGACGGACCTATTATAACTACATGGCGACTTAGCAGAAGACGGCAAGAGGGAGTGGCTGGTTGATGGCGTACCGGTCAAGGTTTGTTGTAACTCTAATACGCTGTAATTATGCTGAATCGGGGAGGAGTGTCCATAATCAGTACTTTGGGGATGTAAGTTTCGGCTAAACCTCGTTAACAAATATCGTGTCTTGGTGTCATCGTCGTGTTTGGATCTCCTATGGTGTTTCTTCCATGTTTGATTATCGATGGTCTATCAGTGTTGGTTTTCTAACAATAACCATATCATTCCTAATAAGCCCAAAAACCTAACATAAAGCAAATGCTCCTATTATTTTGCCTTTCAATGAAGATTTTACCTTTCAATGGTTGTGAACTATGCGCCGGCAACTCTGCCTCTAGTATCACTACGTTCCATACCTGTTGCCGGCTGGCTGGAGCGCCGACCATCCATTCGTCCAGACGAGCCATGCACAGTATGTGCTCGTCCAAAAGGCCGTGGCGTCTGACGTCCGCACGGACACGTGGTGGCCTGTGCTCCATATGTTCGACGAAATGCCACATTGGAGATATGCTCGTATGGAGCACTTTTTCCATAATATTCTTCTCCTCAATCTGAGCGCACTACTTTAATCTTAACATTATGCTGATTTTCTACCTCAGCTTTAAAAATCTTGAACTTATCTAGTACTTCAGACCGGTCATTAATGGGGAAAATGTAGCCATAACGGAAAAAGTCATCAGTAAACATAATGAAGTAATCAAAACCGTCTACTGATGTCACTGGAAAGGGTCCACAAATATCCGTATGGATTAACTCAAGTATTTCTGTGTACTTCTAGTGGCCCATTTCTTAATTGTTAAGTAAGGATTTTTCTTAGTAAAATCTAATGATTGAAGTGTCTTATCTTTAATAAGACGCTACATTAATGCCATCCCATTTCCGCGTCAGGATATATGTACTGACACGTTAGTAATTTTCCCTTCCCCTTCTCTCCTTGACCAGGTGAGACAACGACTAATGGAGGTCATATCCGTACCCACTATCTTCTTTCTAGGAAGTTTCCCCTGTCAGGCCTCTGCCTCCGGATACACTTACACGCTGTTCGCTACTCCATCTACACGCTAGCTTATTTTTTTGGTTTTCACGCGCACACTTTCCAAAACGATAAACGATATATTTTATATAAAAATTTTCTATATGAAAGTATCTTAAAAAAGCAAATAGATCATTTTTTAAGTTTTTAATAATAAATACTTAATTAATCACATGTTAATGATATTTCTCGTTTTACGTATCAGCTTATTTAAGCTACAAACAAGCCATGCCGAACAGGGCGAACTATCCGTCTGTGTTCTTGTTAGTAGTTACTATCTTGCAATCACGCGATCCTGCCGACTTGCGGTATTGCCATGGCACTCTGGGGTGGGCTGGGGCAGGCGGCGACGGTGGCGCAGCTGGTCGGCGCGGACGTAGGCGGGCTCATCTCGATGATCATGATAGCGGCAGCGACGGCTCGGCAGAACAAGAAGGAGTGCGAGCAGCTCGCTCGCCGCGTCTTCATGATCGCCTCGCTGCTGCCGTACTTGCCAGAGGCCGAGGTGATGCGGGGTCTTCTGGACGGGCTTGACGGCGCGCTTCGTGAGGCTCACCAACTCGTCGTCTCCTGCCAGGGGAGGAGCACGGCCTATCGGTTGGTGATGGCCGGGCGGCAGGCTGAGAGGTTCAGAGACGTCCAGAGCAAGATCGACTCCTACCTCCTCGTCTTCCCCATCGTCAGCTACATCGACATCACCCGCCGCTTTGATGGAAGCTACAGCATGCCGATTACAGGTAGCACAACTGTATGCGTACCATCTACATCTGCAGGCCCCCGATCGCAGTCCCAGGTACCCTTGTACCTCACTCCAAATCACTGGTTTCATTATTTTCTAAAAAAACACTCTTTAGTTGTTTTGGTAATATCTTTTTCATTTGCGTCTTTATACTAGGATGCTGGACAGATTGCTTGGATGGTACCCTATGCCCACGGAGTCCAGGAGTTTACTTTCGGGGAGCCCTACCCTTGGTAGCGACCGAGAGCTTTGCCCCTGACACTATAATTTGTTGGTGTAGGACCTCAATCGAACACCTTGAAAGTGCCCTGTAGATGATCCAGCAACACATGCATGTGTAATTGAATTAGTTAGTCATGCATGAAGGTGATTAGCGGCCATGCATGGTGATCAACCGAGTCTTGAGTGTGTGCACGTTTGGAGTAAGAAGCGGTCGAGGCAATGCATGCATGCTTAGTTAGTTTGCTTTGGATTCTAGTGTGTGGCTGCATACAGCAGCAACATGCTCCTGCTTATGATGTGCATGGCGAGTCGTGTGGCAGATCATGGCGAGGATAGTTGAGTTGCTGCACATCGTGTATGTGTTTTGTGTTCTATTTAAAGTATTGTAACCAGCTTATTTAGTTGAGAAGAAAAGAAAGAGAAAAGGCACTAAGTTGTGTGCAGTACCACCAAAATTCCTCTGTTGTGTGTTTTTCTCAAATTTTGTTTTCCACGTGAAAGTGAAGTTGTGTCCACTGTGTTCGTGTGAGTTGCTTTGATTGCCAACAGATAATTTTTATCTCAATGCATAGCCTAACTATTTATGGACTCACACTGATCCAATATGCAATGATCACTGTCGTGCGCCGCACTCTCGCCACACGACTTATTCACGCTGCGCTCACCGCGCAGCCCAGCGCCGCGCACACACGCATGCATCGCCAAATTTGGTCGCCATGCCCGGCCTCCACGCTTGCCTTGCCCTGGTATCTCGCTGAGCCGTTGCCCCGGCCGTTGCTGCCCGCCTTGACTGGGATTCCTCGAGGCCACGCCAGGCGTAACGCTAACATAATCAGTGAAGGCAGCTGTGGCACGGTGTACAAGGGAAGTTTTCCTGGCAGGCGGGAGATGGCCATCAAGCGCAGAGGTAAGTACTCATTGTGGGGAGAGGAGGCATTTCAGGCAGAGATCACAATCCTCTCCTCAATCCACCACAAGTACATCGTGCGCCTCTTAGGCTGGTGCGCGGTGGAGGAGGAGAAGCGCCTGCTACCATTTCTGGAAAGGAAAGAGATGGAGCGCCTACTCATCTACGAGTACATGGAGAATGGCTTTCTTTCTAACCACCTGCATAGTCTGAAGTGGTCCTCGTCACCTGTGAGGGCGTCCTGGAAGATGCGCATCGAGACACTGCTGGGCGTGTCACGAGCCATTGAGTACCTGCACGTCTACGCCTTGCCGCCGGTGATCCATCGCGACGTCAAGACGTCCAACATCATGCTTGACTCCAGCTGGGCGCCGCGCTTGATTGACTTCGGCTTGTCGCTCACCTGGGACGAGACGGAGTGTAGTGGTATCACTGTTCAGGCTACGGCAGGATACGTCGACCCCGAGTACGTAACGACGGGAAATCTGAAGCCGGCGAGTGATGTGTATAGCTTCGGTGTTGTGATGCTAGAGGTATTGACGGGGAGGACGCCATTTTTCCTTTGGGGGGAAGATAGGCAAGATGTGGTGTCCTTCGCGCTGCCACTCATCGAGGTGGGAGAGGTGCGGAAGTTGCTGGACAGGCGCCTAGCGACGGAGCCAACACCGAGGCAGCTCGAGGCGGCGGACCTGCTGGCACAGACAGCAGCGCGCTGCCTGCAGCTGGAAGGGGAGGAGCGGCCGGCCATTTCGGAAGTCGCCGCGAACCTCCAGGGGGCGCTCGAGCTCGTCCATGGCGATGGTTAGCCTGGTCTGGGCAGTGATGCATCGGTTGCTGACGCCAATTGAATGTGACCATCGGTTACTTTTAGTTTTATTTTTTTATTATGAGATCGATTAGCTTTTGTTGCTATCTGGGGATATGCACTGTTAGGAAAGAAGATACCCCTCAAGCAGAAAATACTTACATGGTGTTCTTAACTGTTTATGTTTTGGTTTATAAACCGTACGCAAAACGAGAAATGTTATTAGCGCGTGATTAATTAAGTATTTACTATTAAAAACTTGAAAAATAGATTTATTTACTTTTTTAAGAGATACTTTCATATAAAAAATTTTTACAAAAAACATACCATTTATCATTTTGAGAAACGTACGTATGAAATACGAAAACATAAGCAACTTATATAAGCTGCGCCGAACAGCCCCCAGTCACTCCCTCAAGCAGATAATATTTAGTCACTGTAAGCAATCAAATAATTGAAAGCCAAGGTAATGAGAATTTGGTACTGAGAATGAACATGCTTACCATGGAATCTTGCCGGCATGTATGCTTGATTTACCATGATATGTTGCCAGGGTAGGACTTGTTGGCACTGAACATGGTTCTCTGCAGGTAGGCAGCTCCCTTGTCTGCAATTATCAACTCATGTCAATGACATGGAATGCGTTAAGTTGGCGCTGGGCAACATCAAGATTCAGCATTGCAGAAGCACGATGGACAAAAGATACGAGCACGATTGAGCAGTGCCTGCAACATGGAAGTCCTGGACATTTGGCCTTCTTCCATCTTCCAGCCTTGTGTCCCATCTTCCAACCTTCCCTTTTCCCTGGTCAGTGTCCCGTCATCTCCCATGTTTCAAGAATCCAATGCAACCAGTGACGCCTTCAGGTCAGTTTATCACGAAGAAATGTTACTCCATCACAAAATTTTAATGGAACATGTATCTCTTGAGAAAAACAATATTAAATTGAAAATTTTTGAGTTGTTTAATTAAACGTGTTTCCTGAAACTTTATATTTAGATAGGTGGGACGAATTTGAAGACGCAGCAGGGAGGACTTAATCCTCAAATCTACCTGCAGTGGCACCCTATTCTATAAATGAAAACGGTCGGAAACGATATATATTTTTTATTATTTTTACGGAAATAGTCTTGATACGGTTAAGAATTTTTTATATTTATTTTGACTATTTAGTAGCAACTTCAATAGGATATTGACAGAAATTAGAAAAATTAAATGTCTAAAAATAGAAACAATTGAAAACAATATCATTGTTATAGGGTTATTTTTATGAAACAGTATCAGCACGTTTGGGTAATTTTTGTCGTACCGTTTCACCCTGTTTTTTTCTGTGGATAACCGTATAGCTAATGATTTTGACATGTAATGATATCCTAAAAATAAAAAGGAAGATTTTACTGAAGTCAATGGGGGCATGCGTGCTTTCAAGTTGCCTGCATTTCGTCAACTTAAGAAGACATATTTTATTTCCCCGAGAGGAACTCCCATGATTCCATCAAATACGCTGAAGATTAAGTTTTCAAGACGCGGCATCCTCTCCCTTTCCCCTTTGTCGATCCGTTTGTTAGCAATCCGTCCGAGTTTTTGACCTTACTATGCCATGGCGCTGTGGGGTGGGTGGGGCAGGCGGCGACGGTTGGCGCAGCTGGTCGGGGCAGACGTCGGCGGTCTCATCTCCGTGATCGTGTCATATTGCGTGACGGCTAGGCAGAACAAGAAGGAGTGCGAGCAGCTCGCCCGTCGCGTCTTCATGATCGCCGAGCTGCTGCCGCATCTGCAGGATCCGGAGGTGATGCGTCGGCCCGAGATACGGCGACCGCTGGTTGGGCTTGACGACACGCTCCGGGAGGCACACGAGCTTGTGATGTCCTGCCAGGAGAAGAGCGGTGCACCGGTTACTGATGGCCGGGCGGCAGGCTGAGAAATTCAGAGAAGTTCAGAGCAGAATCGACTCTTACCTCCTCGTCTTCCCCTTCATCAGCCACATCGACATCACCAGGCGCCTTGATCGAATCTACAAAGTTCTTCTTCCAAACGATGCGACACTGCCATCTCCACCTTTATGCTCCCCGAGTCATGAAGCCGGTACAATTGTTGCCTCAGCTCTCCTGAAATGGAACGGCCACAAGCTTTTTGATGAAGGTTATTTACTTTTTGTGCCATCGTGCTGTCTTGTCTGTACCAGGAGTTTGCAGGTGATGTAGCTCAAGAGGTGGTACCCCATGGCGAGGAAGGTGAGAAATTCACCATGGCAGAGCTCGCGGCGGCGACCAACCACCAGCTTTGGCCCTGACAGACTAATCGGTCGAGGCGGCGTCAGCAATGTGTACATGGGAAGGCTTCCTGACGGGCGGGAGGTGGCCATCAAGATGTTTGGCACCACTAGTATTGAAGAGTTCCTGGCAGAGCGCACCATGCTCTCACACATCCGGCACAAGCACATCATCCGTCTCTTTGGCTGCTGCTTGGAGCGGGAGCGCCACAAGAAGCGCTCCCGATGGTTCTTGAAAAAGAAAATTGTGGATGTCCTGGAGCCGGTGTCGGAGCCGCCCCTGCTCGTCTTCGAGAACATGAAGAACGGCTCGCTCTACAAACACCTTCATGGCTCGTTATCATCCTTTTCACCTGTGACAACGTCCTGGAGTATGCGCATGGAGATACTGTTAGGTGTGTCGCGGGCCATCGAGTACCTGCACACCCACTTCGACCGGCCGGTGATCCACCGTGACATCAAGCCGTCCAACATCCTGCTCGACGAGGCGTGGGTGCCGCGCTTGTCGGACTTCGGGTTGTCGCTCACCTGGGACGAGATGGAGTGTAGTGATTTGACCCTCTGCGGCACGCCCGGATATTGCGACCCGGAGTACTTTGCAACGAATACTGCAAAGCCGACGATAGATGTCTATAGCTTCGGTGTTGTGATGCTGGAGGTATTAACGGGGATGAAGCCAATATTTAGACGGAAGGAAAAGGAAGAGGAAAAACAGTGATTGACTCGGAGGAGGACGCGGTATCCCCACGAGCTTGGCGTCCTTCATGGTACCACTCATAGAGGCAGGGACGTTGTGGACGGTGCTGGACAGGCGGCCCACGGCGGAGCCAACGCCGAACCAACTCCAAGCGGCAGATCTGGTGGCACACACGGCAGCGCGGTGCCTGCGGTTTGATTGGAAGGAGCGGCCGGCCATGTCGGACGTTGTGGCCAACCTCCAGGCGGCGCTCGAGCTCGTCCGTGCCGATGAGTAGCCTGGTCTGGGCGGCGATGCATCGGTTGCCGGTTCCAATTGAATGTGACCATCGATTAGCTTTTCTTCTCATTGTTTTTTTGGTGTTGCTATAAATATGACACACATTTTTTTTTATTCTCAGTCAATTTCCTCGGATAGTCGGATTGGAAAACGCGCAGTTTTTTTTGAAGGCTTGTCTCCTATGCATATGTCCATTACTATACTCCATCCATTTCAAATTATTTATTATTTTAGCTTTGTTAAGTTAGATATTTTCATCTTTGACCATCAATTTTTAAATGTTCATATAGTTTAACAACATACGAAATATATATTATAAAAGTATTTCTCATGGTCAATCTAAAAATATAAATCTTATGACATTAAACTATATGAATTTTAAGAAATTGATGGTTAAAAATGAAAATATTTTGACTTAGAAAAAAGATAAAATGACAAGTAATTTTAAACATAGAGAGAAACTCAAGAGGATTGTACGAGTACTTAGACTGCAACTTGTCTTGGGTACTAGCCACATTGCTTAGCACAACCTAACTAAACATTTGGTGTTATATTCATCTCTTTTTCTTAGAACGAAAGAAATTTTACAAGTGTTAACTTGCACTGGTATACTTTTTAAAGGAATTAAGTAGGCCGTAGCTCGGTAACCATGGATGTTAGTTTGACCGGCCTTTGCGAGAAAGCTCTAACCGTCTTACAAATTTAACCCTATTGACAAATTTAGGTGTCAACAATAGCATTGCTCTCTAGGGAAGGATATGTTATTGACAAATTAATGTACACATTAATACATGATGATATTGGAAACCAATTTCACAACGGTTTTTGCGTAGTAAGGTTCTCCAAAAAATGCTTTCCACTCCACTGGAATTCCTAGTTACAATACTTCATGACTGATTTTATAATCCTTTTTCAAGAGTGCAACTATGCATCGGGCATTTGCTCTCGCGCAATACGTTGCGTGGTGTTTCATCAATTGGTAATAATTGTTTTACTATTAAGTGAAAAATGTTGGAAATATAGTCAAATTTTGGCATATTTTAATCCATAAATTCGTTAGAAATATTATGACAAAAATGTGTGTGAATGATCCGTTACTTGTGCTAAATATGTATATGCCACAAAATGCGTCTAACAACATGTTTAATATAAAAAGAACGAGAATGAGTACAGAGTTGTACCTAGATGCCATTCTAGTGTCAGGGACACTGGAACCGGTGTTGGTGTTGACATTGGCGTTGTTGTCCTGATCCGTCGACGTTGACATGTTGATGTAGATGGAAGTAGATGAAGCAGGAAGTAGATGTGGGAGTAGCGTAGCAGATGAAGCAGACGCGTTGGCGTAGCAATCAGGAAGAAGACGTTGTCGTAGATGGAGCAGTCACACCGAGCGCTCCCCAAAAACTTGATCGCCCACCTACCCATGCAGGTTCTCAGACGGCGTAGTTTCGAGGCCTGCTTGTCTAGGAGACTTGTGTGTGCAAGCTCTCCTAAACTAGGAATGCCTTACACTGCAGCACAGGAGGAGAGGAGCTGGTGGTTGTTCTAACTCAGCGGGCTCTGGTGCATCTGGAGGAGGAGGAGGCCTGTGCCTCCTTTTATAGTGTGCGGAGCAAGCAGCCCAAGAGTCGGACGAAGCCTAGGCCGGGATTGAATAGACATAATGGCCCAAGTGAAGAGTCGCACTTAACCGTCTACCAGCCATTCATCAGCCCAACAAAAATTAAGAGTGGGAGGTGAAAGGTGAAGAGTCTCTGACTGTTCACGTTCCCATCGCGTCCTGTCTCGCACATGCCACGGCCATGGCCCGGCCCGGTGCGCGCAACCTATTTAAGTTGAGTCAAATCCTTGTTAAATTCCCATGTGGGATTAAATAATTTTATCACCTAGAATTAACTTTGGGCCTTTGAAATTCATGTGATTAATGGACCAAGCCTGTTTAAATCTAACAATCCCCACCAAATTTCAAGGCTCATAAAAAATGCTCTCAGTTCTGCTCCTGTTTGACATATCAATGTTTCGGTGGAGACTGTTAAGTTGAACTTCGACCTAGAAAAGAGGCTACACTTATCCACAACTGATCAATGGACTATGCCTTGAATCAACAGTTTTATGCGGATAAGCTTTACCCAATTTCTTAACTGATACTAGGCTGCCTAAAGCATCCCCTCTGTTTGGAGCATATAGGTCATACTCTAGGCCCATTCATGAGTATCTAGAAATCACCCAAATCTCATAGACTATGACCAGCAGTCGAATTCATATAGGTATGTGTGGGTGGCGCCCGCCACCTCCTCGGTGGGAGCCCACCATGTGCATACAGTACCCGATTCCTGGATCAATAGTCGGATACACACATAGCCATCGGTGATACGAACTCAGAGTACATTAATTACATAACAGAGTACATACATAAATATTACAAAGGATTCCATCCAGGACAGGCCCCAGATGGACGACAGCAAGAACAGGGTAAACTAGCGAAATACAGCGCAGACAGAGTGGAAGAAAGGGAAAAACTACTCGGCAAAAAAACACAACTACACCATAGGCTTGGTTGGGAACTAGGCTCAAAACCTCAGAAGTCCTCGTAGCCAGCTTGGTCCTGGAAGAACTCGGCAGCAGTCGGGTCTTCGTCTTCTTCTTCAAAACCTAATATATAATATTATAAACAAGGGTGAGTACTTTTTGTACTCAGCAAGGCGGGAAAAGGTGCCATGTTGTTTAGGCAAAGGGGGCTAAGAGTCTTTATTTGCGAAACAGCCTTTAGAAATATTTTGCTTGTCAAAGTGCTAGTGTGACCAATTTTTAGTTGTCGGAAAGAGGCTCACGCCTCGATCCATTCCGCAAGTTGCTTTTCAACAACTCGTCACATGTAGTTACTGAATCATGTATTCCCATTTTCATCTTCTGGAGATCAGCCAAGTGAGTTCACAACTCGGCTATCACCGATGGCTTTGACCACTCCTTAGGTCTGTTACTTCTCCGAATGGCTCCAACCACCCGTTGACCCTGAGACTTGGCTACAACCAAAATCCCAGCTATCTCTTTTAGCAACTTCCGGCTACAACCGGTTATTAGTTCATTTGCTACACTGGCTACAACCAGTTAGCTCAATCTCGCTGCCCTGGCTACAACCCGGGAGCCTGCTCTTTATCGTCTTCTGGCTATAACCCGAAGACTGTTCTCTTGTAACTTTTCACACACTTGCTTACGGTGCTTCAACACCCCGGGTCACACAGGCCCGTTTCTAGCCACACAGGCCTTCCGTTTGCTTCTCGGCAAACTCTGGTCACGATTCCCTTCCCATCAAACCATTTCACAAACCACTGGCAAACAAATCTACGCTATGGGAATCACCTTACATCGTCCATAACCGTGGGCATGGCTGTTCGAACAGTTCGGCTAAACTCTGCAGAGGGTGCACGCTTTACCCACAACGGACGAACTTACACCCGAGTACCCAGCCTGTACTGGAAGTTCGTTAACAACAGGCCATTTCCAAAGCCAGTCTAGGGTTATCAAATGCCAGCCGAGAGGATCCACACCAGGATCAATTGGTGCTTCAGGTTGGCTCCGCAACCATAGAACTTCAGCACCAGGGCTCACGAGCCAAACTCAGATGAGTCCACTCAGGCGGCACGACCGCTCAGCAAACTTATCCCGTAAACCTACATTTACTTCGGACAATCCGCCAGGGGCAGCAAGCCTATACTACCCGTGTTGCTCGCAACTGTAGAATGCTCCGATGCAATTCCCAAAGGAAAACTGTCCTATCAGATAATACATAGCCAGGCCACATAGTAAGGCAGGCACTGTCTCTGTACACCAAGGCTTTCACAAGCTTTCATTTAAGTTCTCAAAACACGCCGTACGCAGAGTACTTAGGTTTTCAAACAGTTGAGTCAAACACTGTTTCCTAACCGACAATACAATCGTTGCAGGGGCTAAGCTATATTACCTCGGCAATCATACCAAAGGATATAATGCCAACGTGCCATTTGTGGGGCTATCAAAGAAGAACGTACCGTTCAACATCCTACCAAAATAAGTGCGCCTTACACTCGCGCTACTCGAGGAAGGGTCCGTTCAGTGCTGCTTGCAGACCGAAGGCCGAACAGTTTAAGGTGTAACTAAACATGCATATTTTGCAAACAACATAATTTTGCACATATGGAGACAATATGATCAAAGGGGCTTGCCTTCTCCCAGCGGAAGATCTTCCTTCCCCCTCGCGAGAGCGTGCTCTGGTAGTGCCACCGTTCAGGATCTAAACATGGAAAAGATAAATTACTTGACAGTTGAGAAAGAGGTAAATACACTGGGAGAAACATCAGCAGCAGTCGGGCTGCAGAAAGGGGTAGCAGTCGCTTTTGTAGGATGGATGTGTTGGGATAGGTTTATTGTGGATGGCTTGGCAGGGGCAAACAGAGGGGCTCACCGATTTAGGAATCCGTGTGGTATGGGGTGGGGGGGGGATGGGGGGGGGCGCTCGGGATGACGGCGGACGATGGAGCTTGGGACAGATAAGAAGCGACTCCGGGGCTGGGGAGGGAGAAGACGATGGCTAGGCGATGAGTTTGGTGATGGTGGTTTTGGCAGAGACGGCTGGGGTTGCAAAACAGACAAAAGAAGAGCATGGATGCCATTTTATAGTGGGTACGTTCGGACACCGCGGGTGGCAAGCGAAGGAGAGGAAAGGAGTCACGGATATTTATGCTGACAGGTCAGCGAAGCTGGCGGGGTGACGCGAGGTCAGTTAGAGTTTGACCGAGGGATCTCGGTGTGGCGTGGAGTTTGGTACACAGTAAATAGCGCGGCGATGAGAGCACTCAGGTCGTGGCAGAGGGCGGTGTGTAGAAACTGCAGACAAGAATCTCTGACTATCCGTTGTGTCCAAGCGGTCTGTTGTCTGGGCGGTGTTACTTGTGCCCTGCTGGTCACGATCGGGGGGCTGCGGTCCAGGTGAGGCTGGGTAATGTCACCGGCTTCTTGGCTAGTCTCGGCGTCCAACGGAAGGAGCGTGGAAGAACGGGAGCTGGGGTGCAACTTTGGTGAGGTCGATGAGACGCACGTCGGTTGGACTTAAAGGGCAAGGTGTCGTGAGCTCTGGACCGGTTCGGCAAGTCGGGGCGGCATAAGCAGAAGGGTTGGAGCAGGGTGTTCGGCGAGCTCAGGTGTTACTCGGGGCTGCAAAGACGACGCGAGTGGACAGTAAAAGGCAGTGTCAGGACTTGAGTAGGATATACTTCGACACAAGGGGGAGAGCAGATGCGGCATGGCGCTAGGGAGAGAGAGAATGGGGCACAGCTGGAACGGAATGAAGGGCAGAGGAGTTCGAATTCAGAGCTGAAATGTCGAACAGGAGTGAGTAACGGTTCGTTACGAGTATGTTCGTTCTAGGGGATATTTCTGTGGCCAACTATCTCTGCTTAAATAAGCCATTGGGATGACATTTAAGGTATTAAATACAACTTGCCCTAAATCCAGAATAGAAATGTACATCACATAGAAGTGAGCCTTAAGGTGATTCTCTGCCCAGTAATCCAATACTTGTTTGCGCCATCATCTATTGCGGGGAGTCTCCATGTATTAGGCAGGTTACACTATGGTGGTGACTCGACGTGGGTGCTTAAAAGATCCATCCCATCGCGATGCATTGCCTAGCACATTACGTACGATAATCCTTAGTGGCTGGTCTGCCAGAATTCTTGTCGTCTGGCATTAGCCGCTACTATCACTCCAGAGGTTTTTTTAATCTTTTCTGGACAGAGCTTCATCGGCCTCTTTACTGCCTAGATGACTTCATGTTGTCCTTAGGAACTGTTTACCTTAATAATCAGCAGTTTCATGACAGGGAGCCGGCCACTATGTGTTTTCAATCCACCAGCAAGTGCCATGAGGAGTTCATGAACCATTTTAGGCCTCAATAGTGAGGCAGGGGTTTAATGCTGTGAGTTCTGCTTCCATTGTTGACCATCAGTTAAGATGGTCTGCGTTGCAAGGGACTTGTCTAGGGGAAACAACACCACCTCCAAGTGTTAAATCGACATATCAACTTGTGTTTTAGTCTCATCTAGCATCAGAAATCTAGTTTGAAGGAGAGCGCCTCTCAGTGTATCTTGGGCTAGCAGTCATAGTGAATGATAGTTCACATGCGTTTTAGATTAGCGCATTACTTCTCGGTCAAACGAGCACGCCAGTTGATCATCTCCGATCTGGAAACAGAACCGGACTCATTGCTCCGGCGCAAATGAGAGATGTTGCCTCGAGCATCTAGGGCCAAATACATCAGTGAACCAATGTGCGGGAGTGATTTCAATTGATCTTGTTATTCTTCGGTGTTTGTCCTTATGTAAGACTCTAGGATCATGATGGAGGAGCAGGCTTGCGAGTCACTATAACAAAAGCGACTCAAGTATGCTTTCCATAAGTGGATGTGGGATTGACATGAGGTGTGAACCCCACCATTACTCCTCTCAGTTAGCTTAGTGTTAGTATGAATCACTACCAGCCCACTCAATCTTTTCAGACTCGAGTTTTGGACAGAAATTCCTTGACCTCCTGGCAATCACATTGAGGTTGGTCTAAAAATTAGTATGTCATTCGACATACAAGCACAGTAAGGGTGAGGAGGAAGGAGATCACTCCTCTTCCCACAAGATGGAGCGTAGTATACACATTATGTCAATCTTCGTTTACTATAAAAGTGCAACATGTGAAAGTTCTGTCGAACTGGGCGTCAATGATCATTTGCTTGGGTGCTTGGCTTAAGAGCCGACAAAGACTTCAACAATTTACACACCATTTCCTTGACCTTCTACTCACGGCCATCAGTTGCTTATCCCTATAGATCTCCTCCCCAACTCTCCATTTTAGGAACAGCTGTCTTATACGTCGCTCTGATTGAATATAGAAGACCATGAGGAGGCTCGAAGCATAGTAGTACTCGAAGTGTGGTCAGGATCGAGCACAGGTGAGTAAGTGTCGAGAAAAGTCTAGCCTTCCTTTTTGGTATAACCCGTGTCTATAAGCCTGCTTATAGCTGTTTTTTCAATTGTACATCAGGCTAAGCTTTTTCTTAATAACCCTTTTTACATCCTACGGTTTGGCACACCCATAGAGGACGATCAATGAACGCTCCAAGTTCATGACTTAGAACACAACAGAGTTCGATCTCACATGCCGGTACGAGCTTCCTTCCAATATGCACATCAGAAATGAGTATGCCTCGCTATGGTTCTGTGGAAGTGTCATCCCGAGTATACAAGTAAGGTCATCAACCAAAGATTTGCAGCCATCTGTCTCTACTTTTTCGAGTAACTACAGTATTTATCCTCCTCAGATTTTCCACAGGCCGTATTGTTCATCATGTTGTGATCTGGCACAGGATTAATCAAGGGATAAAAATAAGGGTTCTTGACTAGATGTGAGCTAGTGTAGCTCTTTTTCATAGGAACTCATTGTTATAAAAAATTAGTAGCATCTCTGGACTCAATGGATTGTAGCAAATCACGCTGTCGCGGTTATCTAGAGTTTACAATTAAGAGTCTATATCCACGCTGTGGGGATAGCGTAATCAAGTAAATGACACAATCAATAGGTTGCTGGTCCAAGTTGTGCTTTTGGTTTTGGCAAGTTTATTTAGCCAAACTATCTCCAGTGCGCAAGGTATGGAAATGTCGTTTTTTTCTTTGTCCCATTCGCTCGTAATGGTGTACTTCCTTATTCTTGTGAGTAATTCTAGGGTTCAGGACATGACATTCATCAATATAACCTCCCCCAAAACCATTCTTGGGAAGTCCACAGTTCAATAGTGGCGTTAACCAAAATCAGTTAGACGTGCGTTTCTTTTTTCGGCAACCTCGTTTGACTGGGTGTGGAATAGGGATGCATCCTTCAATGAAGTATCAGCCGGATGCTCTCATAGATCGAGTAAACTCATGTGAGAATGTACTCTCCACACAATCCGCGACCTTGAACCGTTTGATTTTTTTCAAAGTGTGTTTTCTACTGCAGCATTTATAGATTCTTAAAAGTAATGGGTTTTCAATAGGTAGCACATAGCAGAGAGTCTAGTACTAATCATCTATAAGTGTCATGGGATAATATTTCGTTTTCCCCCTTTGGTTGAGCACGCCGTCAGTCTCGCACAATGGCGGTATGACAAGTTCTAATGGTGCCAAATCCTCGCCTCCTTACCTTGTGAGGGCTGCGAGGTTGTTTGATGTGAACACACATATGGCATTAGTATCTCTTGATCAAATGGCACTTAGGTTGATTATAATCTATATTGCTAGCGTGTGCATCAGTCAATAATTAATGTGAGCATAGTCCGAGATGTTGACATTAGCCGTCATCATTTACTTCAATTCCACACTTTAGTAACGTCATCATAAGAAGAAGCGGACAACTCCGTCTTTGCATACTTTACAACAAACTGCACACATTTGATTACAAGTACATTTATGTGGACTCAAAGCAGAGTTTAGAAAGAATCTCTACAAAGGTAGAGAGCTGCTCACGAGGTGTTGTGGTCTTTGACCATGCTGCACGTTTTGCTTACACGTGCGACGGTCCTTTCCCAGAGTAACTTCAGATGCGGATCCATACGCAACACATGGAACATCTGGCATGTGACGCCGTTCCCAGTGCAACAAGAGGTACCTTCTGCCATACCTGAATAAGATGATAAGAACAGAAAATGATCAAGCACCCGGATGATTTAGCACCAGATAACCACCATTCAGTAAGGTGAAGGACACATGAGAGAACGTGTAGTAAAATTGATAGATACCGGATGTAGTTCCTCCAGACTCGCTAATGACATTTTGGTGGACCTCTTCTTGCTTATTCTTGGGTTTGATAAGACATCTTGGGTCCAATGGCCGAGAGGCATACCGCACACAGGCAGTCTGCCGCTTTCCCTGCCTTGCGTTGTCTCTTAAAAGTGGTTTGAGCTTGGGCTTGTAACAATCAGCTGTTCTTCTCTTGTGGGAGACTTGAGGGAGTTCTTCTTCTGCCGTAGCAGTTAGGCACTAGACACCGCCTCGAGTTCTTGCCACGATTATGCGCTTTGCCTCGCCTTCTGTTCAGCTGGACCGCAAGGAGCCCCATGAGATCAGTATTACAGCTGTATACCTCTTGTCTCTTTGGTTTCAGAGTGGCAAGTCTGTCCCAAGAAGGTGGCCGTTTGGCAATTATGCCCTGTGCCATAGGTAGGTTTTTATGTCCCTGGAACTTTATATGTTGTTGGTCTCCAGGGTCCCTTTTGCCAGGCGCCTGATCTCTATGAGCCGTATTCTACTACATAGAACGGGTCATGGACATTCCTAAGTGAGTCATAGAATAACTCCAGTGAGGAATACGCCCACTGGCCAAGCGTCAAAAACTCCAACTTGGATGGAGTTGCACCCACGATCTCTGTGTTGCTCGGTAGGCATAGCCATGAATATGTTCCACTATGTTGGTCAGCGCAGCATGCTTAATTAGTCATCCTTGAAAGAGGCTTATCGAACCGCCTCAAACTTGTGCTCCTCCTCAGGATAGGAGGTGGTCAGTCGGTTGTCCTTGTGTAACGTGAAAGCTATTGCATGGCTGTCAACCAAGCAGTGTAGGAAGCGCATCTAGGCCCTAAGTGGGTTTGTGTGAGTTGAATGACAAATACGATTAGGACTAACTTTGTTTGCTAGTGTTTGAGCCAGGAATTTGTCTTCTGGATGTATGAGTTGTGATATTTTATTGGCTCATTAAGAATATGCATGTGGTCGATGGTCTCATGTTTGGGAAGCCATTGGGATGAAATCAAATAAGTAGTTGTTATTGGGTCCTGGGTTATGTGGAGTGTGAAAGCAAAGCTTACTTAAAGTCGAACAAGAGTGTGTGAACATGTCAGGCAGGGACAGTAACGATGGGCCTAAGCAAGCCAAGTGACGACTGGGACTAGAACGCCGATGCAGGGTGAAGTGAACGTTGTGCTTGAGTTTCACCTGAGTCTTATTTCTTAGCGAAGCATATTGCAAGCATCGATCATTATGTGGGATCAGTTTGATGAAGTGGCTTTATGGAGTGATGATGGTATGGTTGATCATTATTTGTTTGGAAAGATCTAAGTAATAGCTTCAAGATGGATATCGGCATGTTGTTCAATTTGGAAGACGTCAGAGTTGAGAATGTCAAGTATGCGGCATGTGAAGACGATTACATAGCTCAACGTGGGGAATAAAGATATTGTTAAATATTTTAATCTGAGTAGTAAGGAATGCACCGTGACTATTCGAAGAGGGATGCGCATTGACTGGCATTGGAGACACAAAAGTGCTGCATGATGGTCACTCCAGGAGAGAACCTGAGAGTTTGAGTGTGTTAACTGGGTACCAAAGGAGCAAAACGGTGTGGCCGGTTTCCTGAGTTCAGGCCTGAGACGGCTAAGTTGGCTGGAAACCGGCCCTGGCCGGTTTTTGGGAACGTGGCCTGAGCTGGTTGTTCCCTGACAGTGCTAGTGTTTTAGTAGTGGGTGTTTATACCGTTTGGCTCTTTTGAGCGGCTGCTCGTTGATGATGTGTAGTTCTTGCACAGTTCCTAAAGGCTTTCTTGAACACAGCATAGGCTCTCCCAAACTCTCTTTTGTGAGATGGCTTGAAGGTTGGGTTGTTAATCTTTGGAGTTGGGTTGAGAGAGATATTTGTGTGTGCAGCTTTGGAGGAGCAATGCCTAGTCGTTGAGGCACTTGAAGGGTGAAGTGGTCTCGCAGCTCAAGAGAAGCATTTTGTT